>OX336887.1:462370-672370 GCA_946959425.1 Argyrosomus regius | reverse complement strand
TTGTCCCCGAGTCTCTACGACCTACGGTTCCCGAGATGCATATTTTGTCACCCAAAAAGTGGGCGTATCTCGGGAACCGAAGGTCGTAGGAGGACGGGGGTGCCACCGTTGGAAAGCCCACCCCGTCGGACGGGGGGTAGAGCCCGGTTTCATCGCTCTACGACCTTCCGTTCAAAAGTTATGGCCCTTCAAAGTTCGTCGGTCGGGGGTCCGACGACACCCGAAACCCCATATACCTAACCCCTAACCCCCTAACCCCTAACCCTAACCCCTTCAACCCTAACCCTAACCCTAACCCTACCCTAACCCCTAACCCTAACCCCCCATGATGCTTTTCCTAAACCCAACCAACTCCTCAATTGCAGCCAATGACCCCAAACATCAGGAGTCGGATCCGAAAAACATGTCACCAAAAAGGCCACCAACCAATGCACTCCAAATCACCTGAAACGTGCTCCTAACACTATTCGGTGGAGGAGAAGGATTTCTGGACAAAACACTTAAATGATTTGGACTTCAACTGGCCACCGTCCCATTGTGCCTTAACGGGCGGTGGTTTTTCCTGAATAACTCCTCAACCGTACGTCCTAGAGACTTGGAACCATCATCCGTCGAACATAATTCGACCCTTCTGAACACGCTGGACTTGTCCCCGAGTCTCTACGACCTACGGTTCCCGAGATACATATGTTGTCACCCAAAAATTGGCCGTATCTCGGGAACCGAAGGTCGTAGGAGGACGGGGGTGCCACCGTTGGAAAGCCCACCCCGTCGGATGGGGGGTAGAGCAAGGTCTCATGGCTCTACGACCTTCCGTTCAAAAGTTATGGACCTTCGAAGTTCGTGGACCCGTCCCATATGCTAACCCTACCTAATGGCCCTAACCTAACCCTTTTTTCCTGAATAACTCCTCAACCGTACGTCCTAGAGACTTGGAACCATCATCCGTCGAACATAATTCGACCCTTCTGAACACGCTGGACTTGTCCCCGAGTCTCTACGACCTACGGTTCCCGAGATGCATATTTTGTCACCCAAAAAGTGGGCGTATCTCGGGAACCGAAGGTCGTAGGAGGACGGGGGTGCCACCGTTGGAAAGCCCACCCCGTCGGACGGGGGGGTAGAGCCCGGTTTCATCGCTCTACGACCTTCCGTTCAAAAGTTATGGCCCTTCAAAGTTCGTCGGTCGGGGGTCCGACGACACCCGAAACCCCATATACCTAACCCTAACCCTAACCCCCTAACCCTAACCCCCTAACCCTACCCCCTAACCCTACCCCCTAACCCTAACCCTAACCCCTAACCCTAACCCTAACATCAGGAGTCGGATCGAAAAACATGTCACCACAAACCACCACCAATGCACTCCAAATCACCTGAAACGTGCTCCTAACACTATTCTGGAGGAAGATTTCGGACAAAACACAGTGATTTCTTCACTGCCCACCGTCCCCATTGTGCCTTAACGGGCGGTGGTTTTCCTGAATAACTCCTCAACCGTACGTCCTAGAGACTTGGAACCATCATCCGTCGAACATAATTCGACCCTTCTGAACACGCTGGACTTGTCCCCGAGTCTCTACGACCTACGGTTCCCGAGATACATATGTCGTCACCCAAAAATTGGCCGTATCTCGGGAACCGAAGGTCGTAGGAGGACGGGGGTGCCACCGTTGGAAAGCCCACCTCGTCGGATGGGGGGGTAGAGCAAGGTCTCATGGCTCTACGACCTTCCGTTCAAAAGTTATGGACCTTCGAAGTTCGTGGACCCGTCCCATTGTAACTTAATGGCGGCGGTTTTTCCTGAATAACTCCTCAACCGTACGTCCTAGAGACTTGGAACCATCATCCGTCGAACATAATTCGACCCTTCTGAACACGCTGGACTTGTCCCCGAGTCTCTACGACCTACGGTTCCCGAGATGCATATTTTGTCACCCAAAAAGTGGGCGTATCTCGGGAACCGAAGGTCGTAGGAGGACGGGGGTGCCACCGTTGGAAAGCCCACCCCGTCGGACGGGGGGGTAGAGCCCGGTTTCATCGCTCTACGACCTTCCGTTCAAAAGTTATGGCCCTTCAAAGTTCGTCGGTCGGGGGTCCGACGACACCCGAAACCCCATATACCTAACCCCTAACCCTAACCCTAACCCTAACCCCTAACCCTAACCCTAACCCTAACCCTACCCTAACCCCTAACCCTAACCCCCCTGTTGCTTTTCCTAAACCCAACCAACTCCTCAATTGCAGCCAATGACCCCAAACATCAGGAGTCGGATCGAAAAACATGTCACCACAAACCACCACCAATGCACTCCAAATCACCTGAAACGTGCTCCTAACACTATTCTGGAGGAAGGATTTCGGACAAAACACTTAGTGATTTCTTCACTGCCCACCGTCCCATTGTGCCTTAACGGGCGGTGGTTTTTCCTGAATAACTCCTCAACCGTACGTCCTAGAGACTTGGAACCATCATCCGTCGAACATAATTCGACCCTTCTGAACACGCTGGACTTGTCCCCGAGTCTCTACGACCTACGGTTCCCGAGATACATATGTCGTCACCCAAAAATTGGCCGTATCTCGGGAACCGAAGGTCGTAGGAGGACGGGGGTGCCACCGTTGGAAAGCCCACCTCGTCGGATGGGGGGGGTAGAGCAAGGTCTCATGGCTCTACGACCTTCCGTTCAAAAGTTATGGACCTTCGAAGTTCGTGGACCCGTCCCATTGTAACTTAATGGCGGCGGTTTTTCCTGAATAACTCCTCAACCGTACGTCCTAGAGACTTGGAACCATCATCCGTCGAACATAATTCGACCCTTCTGAACACGCTGGACTTGTCCCCGAGTCTCTACGACCTACGGTTCCCGAGATGCATATTTTGTCACCCAAAAAGTGGGCGTATCTCGGGAACCGAAGGTCGTAGGAGGACGGGGGTGCCACCGTTGGAAAGCCCACCCCGTCGGACGGGGGGGTAGAGCCCGGTTTCATCGCTCTACGACCTTCCGTTCAAAAGTTATGGCCCTTCAAAGTTCGTCGGTCGGGGGTCCGACGACACCCGAAACCCCATATACCTAACCCTAACCCCCTAACCCTAACCCTAACCCCGTACACTTCCCCTCACCTAACCCCCTAACCCTAACCCTAACCCTGACCCTTTCCGGAGCTGTAAATCATTAAAACAATTTTCAGCCCTAATAACCTTTGTACTCACCTTTTTTCTAATTCTAACGGATCCGGAACCTCTACACTTTTATTCCTAACTCTATTCAAATTTCATACTTACCTTTTATACTTACCTTTTAAGTTTAAAATAAGTTTAAAAATAATTTTACACATTTAATAATAATTTAAAAATAATTTTATGATGTATTAAAAAATATTATTTCATTAATAATTGATGTTGGTATGTCAAGTTGGTTTAAAATACAATTGTAAATAGTTAAAAGTTCATATAGAAACATGTCTGTACATTTAAAAATTATTTTTGAATGATTATATTATCTGTACTGTGTGTAAAAACATAATTTGGTTATCCATTTTATTTTTCAAGTGAATTTCATGTAAAATTTCATTGTAAATAGTTAAAATGCATGTACGGGCAACTTACCGGAGACTTACCGGAGACGAAAAGGGGCGGAGCCCGGTGAGAGTATATAAGGCCAGGAGGAGAGCAGGAGCTCACTTCGGCTTGGACTCTTGAGGAGAGAACATAGCAACATTGTTGTTAGCTAGGTTAGCTGGTGTTTAGCTAGGTTAGCCTATTTTGGTGTGCACGGCCTGAAGAAGACCCACACGGGTCGAAACGTTGCCCAGCACACCTTAGTTTATTTAAATACCCTTTATTGTTTTTCATTTTTTTATTTAATTTTGTTCTAATAAAAATAAAAAAATATTTTTTTGATTAAAATTCGACTCACCTGATTTTTTTATGGATGGATGGACAACGGTCCGTTACGGAAGACGGCGCCAGCAGCCGCCTTCCCGGGACTGGGGAGACAGGAGGCCCACCCAAAAGAGTGCCCTCCAGAGGGGCCCTGAGGACTTTGGAGGTGAAGCCCCTTCCCTCTCCCCTTTGTCACCACAGGTCCAACCCCTATCACACTAATTAGAAAAAAGAATAATTTTAATAATACCAAACACAACTACCCCCAAAAACCAAAAAAAAATTCCCCTTTTAAAAAAAATGAAAAAACACAATTTCTTCTTGCACAGTTTCCTGAATACTGCAGGAAAACTAAACATTTACATTTGATCATTTACCTGATGCTTTTATCCAAAGCAACTTACAAGGAGACATTTGGGGTTCAGTGTCTTGCCCAAGGACACTTCGACATGCAGAATGGAGAAGCCAGGGATCGAACCCACTCTATCTCCTGAGCCACAGGCACCCCCCTAAACTATACACTCACACACACATTTTATGTGTTCTGTTGTTTCTCTTTTGTTGTTGAAGTTTTCAAAGTTGTTGCAGTTTGCACAATAAATGTTCACATTGATAAAGCAGATGTTGATTTAAAAATATCACACACACACACACTCCACCTCATTCCAGCTGAATGTTACAACCACATTATTTCATGGGGCATGCTTCACATGGTTACATGGATGACAAAGAGTCAACACAGGATGTCAGCCTTTGTTTTCAAAATAAAATCTGTGAAACTTTATTTATTCTTTGATGAGGAAGTTTAATAAATTTAATTAGATGTTTATTTCTGATTATTTACAGAGACACGAACAGCAAACACCTGCCAGGAAAAACTTTGAACTTAATATATGACGACAGTTTACAGCTTGTCTTCTCACCTCTGTGACTCATTACAAGACTTTGTGTATTAAATTATGTCTGATGTTCATCTGAGTTTCTGTGAGCAGTCTTTGTGATAATCTTCAGTCCAGGATCAGAGTCTGTTCCTCATCATGGGAGGACTCCCTGATCAGGATCACAGCTGAACCTCAGCTGAACTCATCATCCAGTAAGAAGGTCCACGGTCAGTTCAGGTTCACAACAGGCACTGTTTCAATGTTTGAGACTCTGAACTCTGATCGTTCTTTTTTTTTTTTTTTTTCTTTTTTTTTTCCTTTTTTTTCCTTTTTTTTTCCCTTTTCTTTTCTTTTTCTTCCCCTTTTCCTCCCCTTTCCTCACCTGTTCTTCACCTGTTCCTCGCCTATTCCTCACCTGTTCTTCACCTGTTCTTCTCGTTCCTCACCTGTTTTCTTTCTTTTTTTTTTTTTTTTTTTTTTTTTTTTTTTTCTTTTTTTTTTTCTCTTTTTTTTCTTTTTTTCTCCCCTTTTTTTCCTCTTTTTTTCCCCTTTTTCCCCCCCTTTTTCCCCCTTTTTTCTCCCCTTTTTCCTCCCTTTTCCCCCCTTTTTTCCCCCCCTTTTCTTCCCCTGTTCCTCGCCTATTCCTCACCTGTTCTTCACCTGTTCTTCACCTGTTCCTCGCCTGTTCCTCACCTGTTCTTCACCTGTTCCTCGCCTATTTTCCCCCCTCCCCTCCCCTTTTTTTTCCCTTTTTCTCCCCCCTTTCCCCCTTCTTCCCCCCCTTCCTCACCTGTTCTTCACCTGTTCTTTGCCTGTTCCTCACCTATTCCTCACCTGTTCTTCGCCTGTTCCTCGCCTATTCCTCACCTGTTCATCACCTGTTCTTCACCTGTTCCTCGCCTGTTCCTCACCTGTTCTTCACCTGTTCCTCGCCTATTCCTCGCCTGTTCTTCGCCTGTTCCTCGCCTATTCCTCACCTGTTCTTCACTTGTTCTTCGCCTGTTCCTTGCCTGTTCCTCGCCTGTTCCTCACCTGTTCTTCTCCTGTTCTTCGCCTGTTCCTCGCCTATTCCTCACCTGTTCTTCACCTGTTCCTCGCCTATTCCTCACCTGTTCTTTACTTGTTCTTCACCTGTTCCTCGCCTGTTCATCACCTGTTCTTCACCTGTTCCTCGCCTGTTCCTCACCTGTTCTTCACCTGTTCTTCGCCTGTTCCTCGCCTATTCCTCGCCTGTTCTTCGCCTGTTCCTCGCCTATTCCTCACCTGTTCTTTACTTGTTCTTCACCTGTTCCTCGCCTGTTCATCACCTGTTCTTCAACTGTTCCTCACCTGTTCTTCGCCTGTTCTTTGCCTGTTCTTTGCCTGTTCTTCACCTATTTGACCTTTTTCACCCACAGTGTTAACTCAGTTAATAAATTCATATTATTATATACATTTTGTATATTGATTATATAAAACCACAAACTTAAAATAATCTGGATGCAGTAAAACATGACCTCCATACAGATGTTTCTGTGTCTGAACACTCCAGGCCTCTGTATGTTTGAGTCGTTTTAAAAAATATATATTTTCATCCAACACAAAACTGTAAATGTTGGTACTGATGATGTCACTCACTTCGACCAATCACAGTGCTACTTCCTCATACTGCTCCCTTCTCATTAGCTGTTTCAAAGGAATCAGTGCCTTCTTTGATCTTCATCCCCATCTTCTCTGCCTTCTTCATGGCACGTTTCCTTGACCGCCTCATCAGGCAGCACTTCACCGTCACCATGACAACCACCACCAGAACCACCAGCGCTGCCACGGCAACCAGCACCGGGAAAAGAATACCGGACATAAAGTTGTCATTATTTACTGGTATATCTGTGCACACTGGTGAGTCCTCATCTTGGTGTTTTCCATCTTCATTGGTGCAGACACACCTGTATGAGCCCTCGGTGTTCAGGCAGGTGTGCCTGCAGGGGCTGTGCCTGCTGCACTCGTCGATGTCCAAACAGTTTCCAGAAGCATCTTTCTCAAAGCCGCCCTTGCACGGCTGGCAGAGGGTGGTGAAGTTGGCAGGGGAGTCGTCCAGCATCCGCCACAGAGCAGGACGGCCTGAGCAGTGGAGCTCCAGCTGGATATTGGACCAGCACTCCACCTGGATCCTGCTGCTGTTGATCGAGTCCATACTGATGGAGCGGGCAGGATGGATGATGGGGTGCTGACAAGACTCTGACACGAGTGCAGGTTCAGAACCAGGCTTGAGGCCATGCACTTCAGGTCCAGTTTTAGGGTTCTGGTCACTTTCTTGTTCTGATCCTTCAGTTGGAAGTTCAGATGTAGGTGGTTCTGGTTCTGGTTCTCTTGTTGCAGGCACAGGTTCAGGGTTAGGGGGTTCTGGTACAGCAGAATTTGGTGGTTTAGGTGTCCCTCCTGTCAGTCTGTCTCCCAGCTTACAGATGAACTGGTATTTGTTCTTACAGCCGACAGGGATCAGACCCCAACTAGTCACCTTCGACCCGTCTACATGCAGCTTTAGAGCTGCACAGCGAAGCGTTGTGCAGGTATTTTCTGGTTCCACGATCCAGTGGCTCACCTGCGACTTTTCGCTGCCGTCCTCTATCCACTTGAATCCTCTCAGTGGAAGTGTGGGAAGCACACACTCTTTCTTGCCCTTCCTCAAGCCAACCCAGAATATGGATGGGTTCTGATGTAGATGTGAACCTGATGAGATTTCCCCAAGGATTATACCGACCTCCTGCTCGGTTTTGAAGGTGGCGAGGACACCAGGGGAACAAAGATCCATGGCCTCGTCGAAGCTGCATTTGGCAGAGTGGATGGTGTAGCGCGGTGGTGATGCCGGGTAAGCCGAGATGTTTCTGAACATGATGATAACCAACGAAAGGTGCATCCAGCTGGAACAGAACCAAGACTCCATCTTCTCTGACTCCTCCCCCTCTGATGATGTCAGTCTGTCAAAACAAAACAAAAGTTCAACCGCTTTAACCGCCATGAAACAGGAAGTAGAGTTCATGAAACAGGTAGTAGAGTTCACAAAACAGCAGCTGTGATTAAATAATCTGCTCCAAATTCATCATCTTCTCAACTGAATATTAAATGACATCTACAGAAAATATAAATCTCAGCTGAGTTTTCAGATGAAAATAAAATAAAATGTTGTGCATTCATGAAATGTAGCATGTTCACATGTAGCATGTAGCAGCAACAGGAAACATTTAAAAGCTTTGACACTGAATGAGATCCAGCAGCAGGAACATCATGCCTCATCATGGAGGTTCTTGGAGAACCTGATGGGTTCTAAAACATTTAAAGAACGTTGATGTAACAGATGAAAACTCTTCTGTCTGACATGTTGTGAAGGAAGCACACACACTTCCTGCTCCTCCTTTATCTCACTCATTTTGTTTATGTAGCAGCTGCAGCATTCAGTCTGGAGACAGATACTCTATTATATTATATAAGTTTATACACGACATGTCGTCTTAGACCTGCAGGTACAAGCTGACTAACCTCAGCCTCTTATTTCTCTCTCTCGTTACGTGACTGTGGACACAGTCTGACACTTCTTCTACAAACAAAACATTAATATCTCAGTTACACAGGGCCATTTCTAGCTGTTTGGGGGCCCTATGTGAGATGCTATTTTGAGAGGAAAACAGGCTTGAGTACATTAATAAATGTTCCTGAAAAATGTTGATGGTAAACTTTGATAACAAGGTGACATAAAAACTCTCCACCAACCAAAACAGTAAAAAAATAAATAACTTACTTAAATGAATAAAAATACAATGGAGCAGCCTCCATATTAATGAATGATTAGTCTTACGTTTCCATTACCCTCCTTAAAACTATTCAAATAAATAAATATATTTTATTTTATATTATCAATACTGTGGAGGGGCCATGGTGCATCAGCTGCAGGAGAGAGGTGTGGAGAGGGCTCAGGAGAGCAGCGCCAGGTGAGAGTGATTGGCACACCTGTATCCAGTTAGCTAATCACTCTCCCTTTTTAACACAGTATCGTGCTGGACCTGGGAGAGCAGTCAACGCAGAGACAGACAGGAGACGGCAAGAAACGTAAAGAGAAGACCGGAGGTGACGTGACAGCCCATAGATGATTTTGACTTGATGAGTATGTAAGTGCTTCACCAACAAATTGGTTAGCCTGTCTACAAATAAAGACAGCTTCTTTTAATTCTCCTAAAATATAATATGAGGCTGAACTTGCAGGTTGGGGGCCCTTCTGTTGGCTGCGGGGCCCCATGCAGCCGCATAGTCCGCATATAGCAAGAGATGGCACTGCACAGACACTGACTGACTAACCTTTTATTTCTCTCTCTCTCTCTCTCTCGTTACGTGACTGTGGACACACTGACACTTCTTCTACAAACAAAACATTAATATTTCAGTTGCATAACACCCTTTCACAATCTCTTTACATCATTTAACTGGAAATGACCAGATTAGGTCAGAAGTTCTGGAAAGTTCTTGTTTGGCGGGAACAGATCCACTTCAAGCCAGAACAACCAAACTGGAATGTTACAAACACTTTCAAACCAATTCTAAACCATAAAATAACCTTTACTACACACTGATGTATGAAAACTCTGTCTGACATGTTGTGAAGGAAGCACAGACACTTCCTGCTCCTCCTTTATCTCACTCACTTTGTTTGTTGTTAATCACACAGATCTTAAACACTTTAATTATTTTAATGACTTTAATGAGCTGCTCTTCTTACCTTATCCTCCTCTCTGTCCTCTTCTCTTTTCTCTCCCAGCTGCTGCTACTTTCTCCTCCACAGTAGCTCTGCTGACAGACTGACTGCCAGCTTCACCTCCTCATCCACCACATCGACCTCCACCCTGCCCCCCACCACACCCCCCTGTGCTCCCGGCCCCGCTATCCTCTGCATCAGGAAGTGTGCTGTGTCTTGATACGGCGAGTCGGTTTCCTCCAGGGGAGAGACAAAGTTTATGAAACCAAACCTCAGTCAGTTTCATCATTCTCAAATTCACATAAAAACTTTATTCATCATTCAGGTGAGGCTGAGAGTAATTAAAATACAGAAACTTAACGTTGGCCTGGAGGTCACTCTGGGTTCCAGGTCTTCATGTCTGTACTGGTCCACTCTGAACTGACCGGTGTGTGCTGGGCTGGAACTGAACAATTTGAAGCAGTGAGTGGGTTTGGAACCTTCTCAAGGACTTCCAGGACTGAATGATGAGGATGTTCCATGTATGACTTTATTGTTTCTGGATATCCTTGAGAATGTCTAAGAGAGGTTGTACTAATCTTTGAGGGAGTCCCAAGGGTCCCTGGGAAGGTTTGGGGGTCCTGAAGGACATCCCAGGGGTTCTTTAGAAGGTTTGGGGATCCTGGAGGACGTTTGACGTTCAAGTCAAACTGATTTTTTTTCCTTGATTTTAGTT
The DNA here is from genome assembly GCA_946959425.1 of Argyrosomus regius. NCBI lineage: Eukaryota > Metazoa > Chordata > Actinopteri > Sciaenidae > Argyrosomus > Argyrosomus regius. The sequence goes on along the minus strand of OX336887.1, from coordinate 662,165 downwards.
TGTTGTTTGAGTGTGTGTGATTAATGAAACTGCAACTGAACACACACACAGCAGCAGCATTGTCTTTGAACAAACAGTGGAAACACGCACACACAGTGGTGGATGATTGTTGTCACGGCGACCCAGATGCTTCCTGCTTCCTGGAGGAAGTGTGTGAAGAATGGCAGGAAGTCGAAGGTCATGGTGGGTGGAGCTATATGACTAATGGACCACTGTTGTCATGGTAACGCTGCGATAGACGTGTGTTAATTCCTTCTCAGAAGGAATTCAGATTAAAAGCACAGATGCTTTTATTTTGAAGGTATTTGTCAACCAGAAGTTTTTGTAGCGTTTAAAGAACGTTCAAAAATAAACATATCAGTTTGAAGTAAACTAAAGCTCCCTGCGCTGTCCCTTTAAGAAATATTTAAACAATTCATTATGTGTCCGTAAAAACACGAGATAAATGACGTCACATGTCAACAGATTGACTGTCAATTCAGCATCAATATAATCCACAAAGACAAACTGTGTTTAAAAACAATTCCATTATAAATGTCATAGAAAGCTTCTAAACTCTTAACACTACATGTCATGTTGAACATTACCCGAAATGCATCAGCAAGTCAGCGGAGGTCGTCCGACGCATCACCTTCGAGGACTAGAGAGATTTCCACTGGGTGGTTGTTAACTGGACTCATGGCGTTGTTGTTGATGGTTGTAAGGAGGGTAACTGATCCATTCACAAGATCTGTCTCATCCAAATCATCCTAAAAGAATGAAGAGAATGTGTTACCAAACATGTAGCTCTGTAACATCATAATATGTTTAGTTTGTCTGTTCTGAACTACTGTACAAACATGGCGGTTCAACATGGCAGACTCCTTGGAAGCAGTGTCTGTAAATATAAAGGGCTCATTGTCAGGTAACAAAAACACAATTCTTATTTAAAGTTTAACCTGTGAAATGTAGAATTACCTGTTCATCATGAAAGCATGTGCACATCAAGCTCTGCACAGGATGAGTCAGGCAGGTTCTGTTGGAACTCTGCAAACACCGACAAGAACAAGAACTGTCAAGTGGGGTGGTGAGTGGGGAAGTGCAGGTATGGACCCAGACGCAGGAATTAAACAAAACTAGCTTTAATAACGAAAAGCGGCTGGAAAACCAGGCAAAATCCACAAAGGCAAAAAACACAAGAAATAGAAACCGAGAGAACACAGAAACAGGGCCGGATACTCACAGATACAGAGAGCACAAAAATATCAAAACCAAGAACACACAAAACCTAGACACCATGACACAATGACACAATGACAATGAACGGACAGACAAGGGAACAAAGGAAACACAGGAACTAAATAGACAGGACTAATCAGACAAAGGTGAAACAAATCAGGGGCAGGTGCAAAATCAAAAAGGGCGGGAAACGACAGGAAGTAGAAAAAGACAAGACAGAACTACAAAATAAAACAGGAAACACAGAAACAAACTGAAACTGTAACTACAAGATAAAACAAACTCAAAACTGTGACAAGAACAGTAAGATCAATTATACTTCAACATTAATCAAATTAGAACAAACAGGTGAAAGAGTTGAACCATACCACCTCAGACTGCAGAGCAGGCCTGAGGTCTATGAGCTGTTTCACTGGTAGGCAGGACATCATCATGGTCTATCACTGTAAAGTAATGTGGTCTGCATTAACTTAATAATGAGAGGTAGAATTCCATCAGTCTGCTTTACTTCTTCAACAATGATCTGCATCAGATGTTAGACACTGGGAGGATCCTTTCTTTGAGGAAAGTTGGACAGAAAAGTTACTAAAAAGTTTACTTTGTTAAACTATTTAGCTTTACATTAAACTGTCATGTGATTGTTTTGACATATTAATAAAGTTTGCACATCCAATATACAGATAATGCACTGACTCATTATATTTTAATGTTTGATTCATAACGAGTTACTTACCACTGAATCGTCTGAAGACTGTCTCACTTTATGAACCTGTTTGGAGTCAACAGCAGTAAGTCATCTATCTTTTATACATTACCTGTGCTGCAGTCTACAATGGTTAAATAAATGTTGAACACAGATGTTAGTGTGACATATTGTATAGACTGGCTTCTCTGTGGGGATGAGTCTGTAAATTCACCACAGCACAGGAAACACACGCAAAAAAGTCAGCATTACTTAATACAATTAATTAATTTGAGCATTCAGGTTTACAGTGTATGTTACTGTTAGACCAACATTATTTTAATGTTAGATGACTGAATCACAGCGGAGAGTTCACAACAACAGAACAATGATGTCATTTTATGAACATGGCGAGACCCTCCTGAATGGTTCTGTAGGTCAGTGGTTCCCAACCTTTTTTGTCTTGTGTACCCCCTGAGCCTTTTTGTCATACCATGAGTACCCCCTCACTCATACGTGTTGATGATTCTCCAAAAGTAGAACGTAACACAACTGATTATTAAATGAAAATCATATTATTTTATTCTCCTTAATTTGAACATTTAATTCTCAGGCATTTTCTTTTCTAACGAACGAAGGCCAGGAGCTGAGCATCTCCACTCACATCTGTCATTTCATCCAGCTGCAAAGCGAACTGACCGGTGTAGTGCCGAAAAGAGACTGCTTGCCGAAAAACGACTGCCCCCGACGGGAAAGCGCATCAGTTCAGAGGAAGTGAGCGTAGGTCTACTCGTAGATATAATATATGGGTCAGCTGGCAGGTGCAGCACCGAGAGAAATGTTTTTTTACTGTGCAATAGAAATGCCCTGTAGCCCAAGTGAAGAGACTACGGAAAAAGAACGGCGCAGATAAAAAAAGTAACCTGATGTTTCCATAATGTAGGCTAGTTGTCAACAATTGATGAGGGTAGATGCTTTACCTTGCCACTTTTATTGTTGTTGTTGTTATCATTGTTGCATTGTTGCAATTTGTCACTTTTCAGCAGGAGAGGCCCTGCCGAAAAGTGACTGCACCCTATAACTCTTTATTGCAAGGAGTGTGTTACGACCCCGGCTCTTGGGAAGCAACACAGGTGACAACCAACGGCCAATGCAGCCAAGGTAACTTTTATTAAAGCCAAAAGTCAAAACCAAGGATAATAAGGAAGAAAAGATTATGAGGCTGGTGGCATGGCAGCAGGCCCGAGTTGCAGTGTGGGAGAGAGTATGGGTGGAGCTACCCAGAGCTCTTAAAGGCCTCCAAACAGGTGCCAGAGTTCAGGAGGGAAACGATGAGGAGGAGCCTCTGATCTCCTGAAAACTTAGAGAGATTAGAGAAAACTTAGAGAGATTAGCCTTGGACATAACACCCCCTCCCATAAGCAGGTTGCTCTAAAGCAACCTCACCGTTAGGCTAGAACATATGCCCATATTGTCACATAAGATAAACACTTACGACATTGAAAGGGCATCGGCAAGAACATTATCCTTCCCGCGCACATGCTGGATGTCCAGATTAAACCCCTGCAAGACTAAACTCCATCGCATTAGCCGATGGTTGGAGTTTTTCATCCTGTTGAGAAAAACCAAAGGGTTATGATCGGTGTAGACCACTAGGGTCTGGCTGGAGGAAACATAAACACCAAAATTATCCAGGGCTAGAATAAGGGCCAATGCCTCTTTCTCTATAGTAGAGTAGTGTTTTTGATGCAAGTTAAATTTTCTTTAAAAGTAACAAACAGGATGCTCTATAACTGAGGTTACAGTAGAACCTTTTACAGTTTTTATTAAAGCTACAGACTTAGACTTTTGTTTCCTACACAAGACAGGACAATCGGCAATGAGATGGCCAGGTTTCTTACAATAGAAGCAAGCCTTCTCTGACGAGGTGCCCCCAACAGCTGGTTTACTAGCAAAGGAGATATAAGTAGACGCAGGCTTTGATATGTGGTCTATGGAACAAAGCTCTTCCCTTTTGCTCGCCCTGTCTGTCAAAAACAGTCTTATGGGTCAAGATAAACTCATCTGCCAAAACAGCAGCTTTATAAGGGTGGACACTTTTTGCACATTTATATATGTACAAATGTACATTTATAAATATTGACCAAATTCACTGTACATGCACCTGGTTTCCTCTACTGTTCATGCTGAAAAGACAAAGAATGTAACCCCTCCCAATCAAGAGTTACAGGGTGCTGGTCACCATGTACTGCTCTGTATCCTTCAAGGTATGAATAAAGCCATTGATTGATTTATTGATTGATGTGTAAAGATATCTGAATGGAAGAAAGTACTGTACTTAAATCATACAACATACAGAGTACAACAATAAAGTTTATTTATGGTCCATATCTGAGAACACAAGAACACAGGAACATAGTCGAGTATGTTTTACCATTGAGCCGCCCGTCCAGCCTGGACACTTTGTTTTAGTTGCAGGATTTGCAGGTGTAGTTTTTTTTTTCGAGACCCATTTGGCACATCCCTGATGGTACCAACAGTGACACATATCACAGCAAATCTGCAAATTGTCCAAAAGAAAGCGTTAGATTAGACAAACTCCTACTAGCTTACTGTTGAATAAAACTTTATATAATCATCATAACTAAAGTTACTTTTAGGGTAGCCTTTCATATATTTTCTCTGTAGATATGTGTGACCAGTTTTTTTTTTTTCTTGAAATCCTACAATGACTTTACTCAGGAAATTTCATCTTCTTGGTCATCCTCCTCCTCCCCACAGATTCTGCAGAAATTACTGAGGTCATCTGAAAAAAATCAAAGCACGACCACACCTCATGATAAAATGTCATTGGTTATAGTTACGGGATTTTAATGGGATCGATAAGTATCCTATGCATATATCTCAGCATGTCACAAATATTCCTAACATACCACTGTTTTCCAGAATAGTTGATGCGATGTGCTTCCTCAGTCCATTAATGTGGCTGCCCGTTGTGCTGAAGGTGATGCTCTCCCTTTGAGAATGCACTCAGCGAACTGAAAACACTGTAAAATTATACTGTAGGTTTAGTAAAACTGAATCATTTGATAGATACGGTCTAAATTGTCAGATAAAATAAGAAATTACTGACTTTGCAGTGATATTAAAAAAAAAATTAGGTTCCGACCTTTAGTGCAAACACTCCACATGATGTAGCGTCTGGTTGTTTAGGGTGAGGGAGGGTTGAAAAACACTGAGTCTGACTACTCTAACTAAACAAACTAACCTGTCCTAATCTATGAATACAGAAAACTAAAAAACACTCCGAATTAACTGGAGGAAATGCTAAGAGGGATATAATCTGAATAAACACAAACTCACTCCAAACGGAGGAAAACAAAACAGCATTCTCTAAACTATCAAACTGAATACTAAAGCTAAGCTATAAAGTTACAACGAAAAATCACTCTTTCGAGTTGAAAACTCAAAACGGAGAAGCAGGGCAAAACTGTGGCTGTGGCAAAGATCTAGGATACAGGCTGGTATGATGATAGGGTGGAACACACTGGCACAAGACAAGGGACACGCAGACTATTTAAACACATGGAGAGAAGGGAGCACCAGGTGCACACAATCGGTGACTAGGGAAGACAATCAGACAAGGTGACACACGCGGAAGGGCAAGTGACCTGAAACGAGAGGAGAGTTACTTTTCAAAATAAAACAGGAAATGACGAGACAAAAACACAAAACAAGTCATGACCTCCCCGCAGTGTGACACTATTGGTCAATAAGGGAAAACACCTGTATGTAAATCTAAGTCACTCTCATTAATCATTACCCAAAGTCATATTCCTTTATAAATTCAATTAATACAAGTTATTTCAATTAAATGCCAAATAGACAAGTTACAATAACCATCATGCTTTTTTAACTCACCAACAACATCCAGTGCCCACTCTCATTTAAAATCCCAATGATGTATTTGTACATCAATGGATCCAGCTAAAATAAAAATAAGCCACAAAGTGAGTGACAAGGCCATTTAAAATAATGTGTAACATAGTCTTGAAAGAATAAAAGCAACACCAGAAAAGTGAAAGGACATACAGGAAGACGTTTACATGGCAAAGTGGTATGTGAATTATAGATAGATAGATAGATAGATAGATAGATAGATAGATAGATAGATAGATAGATAGATAGAGTACTTTATTTATCCCTGAAGGGAAATTCTTTCGTTGCAGCAGCATTATAAAATATACATAAGAAAAATATACATATGGACTCGTGCAATAACTTGTGCAAAATATGTCCATCAGCTCAACTGTTCCAGAATGAGTCTCCTCTCTCTGCACAGAGGGAGTCATTATACAGAGTTATGGCAGTTGGTAGGAATGACTTCCTGTAGCGGTCTTTCTTACAATGGAGCTGCAAGAGTCTCCGACTGAAACTGCTCTGTTGTTTAAAGGAGAACTATTATACCCCTTTTCCACCAGTTCACACAGGTCCCAGGCACCTTAATGACATGTCTGTGAAATCCTTTGGTCAAAATTCGTCACGGATCAAGCACAGCAGCCCTCTCTGTACCCTGTCTTTACCGCGCTGCGCTCAGGCGGTCGGTTTTCGTGTCTGTCCCTTTAAATGCAAATGAGCTGCGGCCAGCTGCTGCTCACTCCGCCCCCCTCTTCCGCCCTACGAGGCCGACAGCGCGTATGGGAGTGACGTTGCTGGAGTTTACCTGGGAGAGACGTGGTTGCCTGAGAAAACGTCACTTTGTAAAATATATATTTGAACTAGAGTCAGACTCTGAGCACGAAGAGGCAACAGAACAAGTCCAAACAGCAAGGAGAGAAAAGGATGTTTCTGAATGGTAAGTTTATGTAATGTGTTTTTATATCTTTGAACTCTGGCTAACTGGCTAGCGCTAGGCTAATGTTGCTACCATGTAGTGTGTTTATCAATCAATCAATCAAATTTTATTTGTATAGCCCAAAGTCGCAAAATACATTTTGCCTCGGAGGGCTTCACAGTCTGTACAGGGAGTGACACCCTCTGTCCTTAGACCCTCGGTTCGAGTGAGGAAAAACTTGCCCACAAAAAACCCTTTTAACAGGGAAAAAAGACTGCGGTCAAGCCAGCCGTCTCTCGTTTTCGCGTGGTCAAGCCAGCCGCTCCAACATTTTCAAGTGCGCCCTTATTGCCGACTTTATGGCAAATACTTTGAGACAACTGGGAAAGTCAGCGCTAGCTTACTGCAGCGTGTGGAAACTTCCGGTTTTCAAAATAAAACGTGGGTATCAAATGTATTAAACGTTTATTTAAAAATATGACGTTTAATTAAAAAAAAAGAAAAAAAAAAGAAAGTAAGAGTTGTGTCTCATAGAACTAAGTAGTATGATCCGGCACTGATTTTGAGCCAATAGGTCACATCACCTGGAAGGAATGTTCATATTTACATTATGAAATGTATTAAAAATTCATATAAAATATGAGAAGTGTTAAAATGCTATAAAAAAGAGGTGTGTCTCATACAGCAAGTGTAGATCTACTGTCCTGCATTGATTTTGAGCCAATAGGTCACATGACCTGGAAGTTATTGAGCGTTAATGTTCATATTTACATTATGACATGTATTAAAAATTCATATAAAATATGAGAAGTGATAAAATGCTATAAAAAAGAGGTGTGTCTCATACAGCAAGTGTAGATCTACTGTCCTGCATTGATTTTGAGCCAATAGGTCACATGACCTGGAAGTTATTGAGCGTCAATGTTCACATTTACATTATGAAATGTATTAAAAATTCATCTAAAATATAAGTGGATGTAAAATGCTATAAAAAGAGGTGTGTCTCATAGAGCAAGTGTAGATCTACTGTCCTGCATTGATTCTGAGCCACTAGGTCACATGACCTGGAAGTTATTGAGCGTTAATGCTCATATTTACATTATGAAATGTATTAAAAATTCATATAAAATATGAAAAGTGTTAAAATGCTATAAAAAGAGGTGTGTCTCATACAGCAAGTGTAGATCTACTGTCCTGCATTGATTCTGAGCCACTAGGTCACATGACCTGGAAGTTATTGAGCGTTAATGCTCATATTTACATTATGAAATGTATTAAAAATTCATATAAAATATGAGAAGTGTTAAAATGCTATAAAAAGAGGTGTGTCTCATACAGCAAGTGTAGATCTACTGTCCTACATTGATTTGGAGTCATTAGGTCACATGACCTGTGCGCTATTGAGCTAAAATGCTGTATTATTCATAAAAATATTAATATAAATTATGAGGACCATTCAAATGTAAGGAGGTGTAAGTGATAGAAGTCCTTACAGTACAAACCATGGATGTAGTTGCGTCGAAGGCAGCACACATTACAGCAGCTGTACAGAAGCAGGAAGGCACAGCACCAGTCATGGTGACTGTCTAGCATTGCATGCCTGCAGCAACAGTTGCCCATATTATTCTGGCCATTGCTAAGCCAGTGCTCCATCCCCCTGAGGTTAGGGTGTTGGTAGTGATCATAGTTACCACTCAGAATGGCTGCTGGTGGAAGGCCATGTTTTTTGTGTGGGGTCTTTTAGTTCTGAAAAAACAAAACTGAAGCGAAACCTTGGTTGCTGAAGGGCAATGTGTGAAGACTGTGAAAAGATGTAGAAGTTTTTTCATTTTCTTTTATTTCTCTTTTTCACTCATACTAATTGACATAACTATACAAATATTTCAAATTAAAAATTTAAAGTCAAATAATACAAATAAAACTTGAAATACTACTACATTGAAATATATTAATAATACTTGTAATCTCAACATTCCTCAGTTTTTCGAATGAGAGAATTATTCAGTCACATTTCTACAAGTATGTGGTTTTACCATATCACATACAGTATGTCCTTTTTTTTTTCCTCTCTCTTTTTCTGTCCTAACTGCAAAGGGCACAGTCCCAGTTGCTTGCCCTTGCTTTTTGGAGTTGTTTTTCATCCATGTGAAGACACTGCTCATGGTACAATCTGTCACATTTTTCACACTGTATCTGTAAAATAAAATAAGCAAAGACAAAATCTCCTGTCAGGTATAAAATGTGCTATGGAGAATCATTTCTAGTTATAGGCAAGAAATGTCTTTGCCATAATCATTTTCAATTCAGGTTTGTATTAAGAAATGTATGTCCTCTGCATTATAGGCCACCTGAAAATATGAATAACTCCAGTCTTTTCAATATTGTTATTTTTCTGTTTCAATTTATGATTTCCCTCGAATAACGCCAGATGGAAAAGACACACCTCTTTCTTTTAGCTTTGAACGGTCCTCATAATTGATGTTAATATTTTTATGAAAAATACAGCAGTTTTTCTCAATAGCGCCTAGGTCATGTGACCTAATGACTCCAAATCAGTGGTGGATCACATGACTACACAGGCTGATTAAGACACACCTCTATCTTTTAGCTTTGAATGGTCCTCATAATTTATATTAATATTTTTATGAATAATACAGCATTTTAGCTCAATAGCTCCCAGGTCACGTGACCAAATGACTCCAAATCAGTGGTGGATCACATGACTACACAGGCTGGTTAAGACACACCTCTTTTTAGTAGCTTTGAATATTCCTCATAATTTATATTAATATTTTTATGAATAATACAGCATTTTAGCTCAATAGCGCACAGGTCATGTGACCTAATGACTCCAAATCAGTGGTGGATCACATGACTACACAGGCTGATTAAGACACACCTCTTTCTTTTAGCTTTGAATGGTCCTCATAATTTATATTAATATTTTTATGAATAATACAGAATTTTAGCTCAATAGCTTCCAGGCCATGTGACCTAGTGGCTCAAAATCAATGCAGGACAGTAGATCTACACTTGCTGTATGAGACACACCTCTTTTTTATAGCATTTTATCACTTCTCATATTTTATATGAATTTTTAATACATGTCATAATGTAAATATGAACATTAACGCTCAATAACTTCCAGGTCATGTGACCTATTGGCTCAGAATCAATGCAGGACAGTAGATCTACACTTGCTGTATGAGACACACCTCTTTTTATAGCATTTTACGTCCCCTTATATTTTATATGAATTTTTAATACATTTCATAATGTAAATATGAGCATTAACGCTCAATAACTTCCAGGTCATGTGACCTAGTGGCTCAGAATCAATGCAGGACAGTAGATCTACACTTGCTCTATGAGACACACCTCTTTTTATAGCATTTTACATCCACTTATATTTTAGATGAATTTTTAATACATTTCATAATGTAAATGTGAACATTGACGCTCAATAACTTCCAGGTCATGTGACCTATTGGCTCAAAATCAATGCAGGACAGTAGATCTACACTTTGCTGTATGAGACACACCTCTTTTTATAGCATTTTAACACTTCTCATATTTTATATGAATTTTTAATACATGTCATAATGTAAATATGAACATTAACGCTCAATAACTTCCAGGTCATGTGACCTATTGGCTCAAAATCAATGCAGGACAGTAGATCTACACTTTGCTGTATGAGACACACCTCTTTTTATAGCATTTTAACACTTCTCATATTTTATATGAATTTTTAATACATTTCATAATGTAAATATGAACATTCCTTCCAGGTGATGTGACCTATTGGCTCAAAATCAGTGCCGGATCATACTACTTAGTTCTATGAGACACAACTCTTACTTTCTTTTTTTTTTCTTTTTTTTTAATTAAACGTCATATTTTTAAATAAACGTTTAATACATTTGATACCCACGTTTTATTTTGAAAACCGGAAGTTTCCACACGCTGCAGTAAGCTAGCGCTGACTTTCCCAGTTGTCTCAAAGTATTTGCCATAAAGTCGGCAATAAGGGCGCACTTGAAAATGTTGGAGCGGCTGGCTTGACCACGCGAAAACGAGAGACGGCTGGCTTGACCGCAGTGAAAAAAGGTGGAAGAAACCTCAGGAAGAGCCACAGAGGAGGGATCCCTCTCCCAGGACGGACAGACGTGCAATAGATGTCACGTGTACAGTCAGCAAGTCAACAGAAACATTTTGTGTAATTACAATGAAGAATGACAATGGATTACAATGAATGATAAAATGATTACAGTAGCAGTGGAACCTGTGATAGAGATAGAGAGACACAGATGCACAGCAGCAGCAAATCATTAACTAAGTTACTATAAACTGTAATGGAGATCTGGTAACATTAATGACAGTAATAATATATGTAGTGGACGTCATGCAGGACCACAGCAGCAGTCACGATCCACGAGAACCTGCTGATTTATGTACTGGCTATTGGAAAGCTACGTAGATAAATGTAATTAATTGCAAGTAATGTACGTAACATTACTCAGCTGTTCCCCTTACACCAGTAACATACAAGCTCAGCCAGCATGTTTGCTCCACAACCGTACAGGTGGGAAATTAATTTTTTACTTATTAGTAAGTCATTCTTTTGTCTGAACTCTATTAGCCACGTTACTTTATTACAGACATTTGGCAGAGCAGACTATGGGCCTTTATGTCTGAGGGGAATAGAGCAGTGAGTTCTTTTATGCATATTAGTAGTCTGTTACTATTGTAATATAAATGAGTAAGGATTAGTAAAATAAAATACTGTCCCCTCTATCTTACATTGCTTACTGTTGATCTGTCATGTTTGTTACTTGTTATCATGTTACATATCAAACACTGAAAGCACACAAAACAGTTCAGATAGAGTTTACCTTTATTGTCATGATTCCTTCAAACATCACACAACTTTTGAAAACAAACTTATTCAATATACTACCTAGAACAGCAGTCTGAAAAAGTTTTGGTCAGCATTTAGGTTTCACAGAATTTCAGAAGAAACGATGGACACACGTTATAAAAGCATGTCACTGTGTAGTTTAGACTAACCATTATGTACACTTTGTTTTAGCTGTTACAGATACTAGGCCTACAGGAGCTCTGTAAGCTGGTGTTGGGGATTTCTCGGCCAGAGAATCAGGGTGGTACTGCTCAGCTGTGTGGTGTGACGGATATGGAGTCCCCAGACACTCAAGGAAGCTACGAGGGGTCAGACCGGTCCTTGATTGAACCTCAACACGTAGCCGGCTACAACCTCTTGCTTCCCTGGTCTTGCAAACTGGGCTGCGAGATCCTCAGGGATGGGGATCTTCAGCACCTCATCCACGTATGGGCCAGAGTCTAGGAAAACCTTCTCGAAGATGAGGTCCAACATAACCTATAAGACAATATAGGAGGGAGAAAATGAATATACTTAGTAATTATCCAACTTACATAAGTTAAGAGCCCTGTTTTATGTTATTTATTTTTCACTTGTATAATAGATGTTTGCACATTCTTTGACTTATTGCCATTTTTAATAAAAGGTTGTAAAACTTACCGACGGTTGGTTCTACTTTCACTGTCTTAGCTGTTGCTGTTGTTGAGAAGTTCAATCTGAATAGCGGCTCACCAGCTGATGTAGCTTAGGGACACCCAGCACTTTCATTGAAGTGGAGGGCTGCCAGGTGGAGTCTAGGGAAAGAAAAACAATAACACACAAATATGATTGAGAGCACAAATATAAATATACATTGTACTCATTCACTAAGTATCAGAATCACCTTTATTTGCCAGGTGTGTATACACACACACACACACAAACTGTCCATACATACACATACATTGAGAGCAACATGTAAACAGAGTCATATTCCTTGTGTGTACACACACCTGGCCAATAAAGTGATTCTCAAAGTTACCACTTGCTAATTCTTTCAGTCCAGAAGCCTGCATGAACAGGCAGCCTGACATGTCACTAAAACTGGACAATATCCAGGTGGAGCTCATGGACTGAACTGATGCTGTCCTTGTATTGTAACTGTTTACTTTATGTACCCAGCTCTCTAAGACCGGATCTAGCTTCAGACTACGCTGTAAAATAGAGAGGGGTCTCTCTTTCTCTCAAACCGAGGGGGACACAGTAATAGTGGGTGCCACAGACAATAAAAGTGAGGGGGATCCGTTAACAGAAAGGTGAATGAGAGAAAAGTTATTTTCGTATCGCTAATGACGGCTACGTTCAACACACAGCTGCACGTGGGACCGATGAGTAGAGGGTGAGTTATACACGTCTTTCTTTATCTCTGTAAACTAAGCAGGAAGTTTTCGTCTTACAGACAGACATCCAACTAAAAACCTACTGGCGTTATTTAGTGTGTATCACAACCAAGTACAGCTGATACGAGACACTAGTTAGCAGTTAGCGCCGATTAGCATGAGCTAACGCTAACTAGCCGTTTGGTACAGGCATTACTTGCTTGCTACTTGATCCACACCAATGTAACGCCAGTAGTTTGTAAGTTGAACGTCTGCCTGTAAGATAAACACTTTTTGTTCCTGCTCAGTTTACAGAGATTAAAAAAAGACTTGTATAACGGGGCGGCGGTTCTGCCTGTCAGCATGCAGCGGAGCGCTGTGTGTGCTGAACATAACGCTAACTAGCTGTTAGCGTTAGCTCATGGTAATCTAAAGAAACACAAAGCACACTTACATTTCCATCGTCTGTAGTTTTCCACGGACAGTTGGTATTGCTCCTCTTTCGTGTAGGTCTCGTTGCCGTCCTGTGTTGTTCTGTGTTCATTGTATTTGTCCGTTGTGAAACACGCGTCGCACACACACGTTCAGGTCTAGTCGACAGTGTGGGGACGTCTCCGGTAAAAGTAAACGTAATCCTCCGTTCTTCGGTCCTCTCAGGCTGGGGACAATATAGCGACTTGTGCCGGTCACTGCTGCCAGCAACAGAGTAACGAGCATGCCAAGGTCGGAGCCTTGCCCAGCCATTCTTCTCCGTGAAGCAGAAACTGTCGGAGCTTCACCTGAGCTCTGCGCTTTCGTCACCTGTAGGGCGTGGCGGGTGGAGACTGGGTGTTGGCCTCTGCTGGAGAGATCAGGAAGTGGGTCTGGTCTGCAAATCTTCTACATAGAAACCGGCACGGAATCTGACTGGCTTACCAGAGACAAGCGGCAAAATGGGGGTGCGGCCGCTGCAGCGCACGCGAAATGGACGCGGTTGTTGTTTTTAACACTGTGGGGGTTTGTACGCACCCCGAATTCAAAAATATTAGTGTAGAAGAGCTGGAAAAGTGATTTTTGCATAATATGTCCCCTTTAAGCAGGAGGTCATGTAGTGGATGGGAGTTGTTGTCCATAATACTGAGCAGTTTGTGGAGCATCCTTTTTTCCACAACCAGCTGCAGGAGCTCCAGAGCAGTCCCCAGCACAGAGCCAGCCTTCTTGATCAGATTGTTCAGTTGGTTAGTCGTTGGCTCTGATGCTGCTGCCCCAACAGATGGCTGCAAAGAAGACTGCACTCGCAACAACAGACTGGTAAAACATCTGCAACATCTTACTGCACACATTAAAGGACCTGAGCTTCCTCAGGAAGTAGAGTCTGCTCTGTCCCTTCCTGTAGACAGCCTCAGTGTTGCATCTCCAGTCCAGTCTGTTATCCAGGTGCACGCCCAAGTACTTGTAGTCCTGCACCACCTCCACCTCCTCACCCATGATGGAAACTGTGCTCAGGTCAGACCTAGTCCTCCTGAGGTCCACAATCATCTCCCTTGTTTTGGCCACATTCAAGACGAGGGGGTTGCTCCTACTCCACGCCACAAAGCGATCAACCACATCCCTGTACTCAGTCTCCATCCCATCACTGATACACCTCACAACTGCAGAGTCATCAGAGAATTTCTGCAGATGACAGGACTCAGAGCGGTGCTGAAAGTCTGAGGTGTACAGTGTGAAGAGGAAAGGTGAGAGTACAGTCCCCTGCGGTGCTCCTGTGTTGCTAACCACCCAATCAGACACACAACCCTTCAGCCTCACAAACTGTGGTCTGTCCATCAGGTAGTCAGTTACCCAGGAGATTGTGGAGGTATCCACCTGCATCACCTGGAGCTTCTCCCTCAGCAGTGTAGGCTGGATCGTGTTGAAGGCACTGGAGAAATCAAAGAACATGATCCTCACAGTGTTGCCAGCTCTATCCAGGTGAGAGAGGGCCCGCTGAAGCAGGTAGATGATCGCGTCCTCAACACCAACCGAGGGGCGGTAGGCAAACTGCAGCGGGTCTAGGGAGGTGGTCACCTGAGGTCTCAGATGGGCCAAAACCAGTCTCTCCAGGACTTTCATGACATGAGACGTCAAGGCAACTGGTCTGTAGTCATTGAGCACAGCTGGATGCGACTTCTTGGGTACCGGAACAAGGCAGGATGTCTTCCACAGCACCGGAACCTTCTCCTGCATCAGACTCAGGTTGAATAGGTGCTGTAGAACCCCGCATAGCTGGTCCACGCAGGCCTTCAGGACTCTGGGGCTGATACCATCCGGGCCTGCAGCTTTGTTCCGTCGTAGTCTTTCCAGCTGTCTTTTCATCTGGCTCCTGGAAACAGTCAGGCAGGTGGGGGAGGTGACGAGGAGCTCAGAGATCCCGGATGTGTGGGAAGGCGTTGATGGGGAAATGTTGAGGTCTATTGTGGGGGTCGGGAGATATGCAGGGTCATCAATCTGGTCATCAGAGGTGTGGGAGAGAAGAGGGTGTGGGGTCTGTGTGGCTAAGGGAGGGGTGAACTGAGGCTCTTGTAGGTCCACTGAATCTGTTAAAAAATACATTCAGTTCATTGGTATCTGTCCTAGTCAAAGATTCAAAAGCTATATACATTCACAAATATTGTAAAGACTTCTGCCAGACTTACAACAATACTGACATTTGTTCATTAGATTTGTACATCACTTACAACTAATTAATAGGAAAAAATACACCTACTTTGCGCAGTCTGTCACTGTTGTTCCATATGTCTGTTATCCCATATGTATCGACAGCAAATGCCTTATCTTGTGATTGCGCATTATGTTGTCTTACCAACAGCTACAAGTAAGCATTTGTCTAACCCTTTGCAATCTGTGATGACATGACATACCGGAATAAGACCAAGGTTTAGTTACTCTATATTCAGTCTTAAAAACAAAAGAACTTTACCTCACTCTCCAACTCCTTATTTGGAGCTGTCCTGGCAATGTCCACAAAAAAGACTTTATAGGGTCCCACTTTGGCCAAAAGGATATACGGATCCTTTCCGGCCCATGCATCCATCACATCTGTGAAAAATGATGATAAGTATTCTATATTAAAAAGATTCAATTTCCAGAGCAGACTTTGATTGATCATCATAATGACTGGGAATAAATCATTATACATAAAACCCAGGCAGTAAAATACAAGATACATTTCTCATCTAGCAGAGCTTTTTTGTAATTATGATAAACTACTGCCTTTGTGAACTGTTATTTTGTATTTGATCAGGTATACTTAAGTATAGTTTCACAGAGTGATTCCAAGTAGAAAACCAAGATAAAAGGTGAATATGGGAAGATACTTGAATGCATAATAAACGAAGGCAGCAAAGTGCCTAAGGAAAGAGTTTTTTTTTTTTTTTTGCTAAACATTTGCGTAATTAGATGTCTTCCCAAATATATTGTCCTGTGAACTTCAATTTCTTACATAAAACATACATTTATCAGTGGCAGCTGAGAAGGATGTAGAGGAGGTAGGGGTGGCTGTGGTGGTAGAGGCAGCCAAGGTGGTAGAGGCAGGGGTGGCTGTAGTGGTAGACGAACCCGAGGTGGTAGAGGCAGGGGTGGCTGTGGTGGTAGAGGCAGCCGAGGTGGTAGAGGCAGGGATGGCAGGGGCAGGGGTGGCTGTGGTGGTAGAGGCAGCCGAGGTGGTAGAGGCAGGGATGGCCGAAAAAGTGGAAGCAGAGTTGACGATCTTGTGTGGAATGTGTAGCGTTTCCTCCACATGAATTTTTAAGTGATCGGTGCTGGTCTTTTTAAAAATACGACCACTCTTCATTCGAAAGATCTGCACTTTTATTTTGGAGTGCCACAATAGTGAAAGGTCCCAGGTAATCAGGGTCCAGCTTTCCTCCCTTTCACTGTTGGGTCCTTACATTTTGCCTCCACACTTTGTCACCTTGAAATTTGGAGGTGGCAATTTGCTCTTTTTGGTCTTCTGTCTATTTGCAATGGCATCTCAAGCAGCCTGCAAGGCATCACTTAGATGGAGGATGTCATCTGTGGGGCTATCATTTTCCACCACATTTTCCACACTGCTGTCAACCTTTTCAAAAAGAGTTTTATAAGCATTAAAACATAATACTTGTAAAAATTCTGAAACATCTATAAATTAAAGCTACTAGTTACAAGAGAAGATACCATATATTCCGCGGGGACCTGTGATGGGTAGCGGGCTTCCCTGCCAAACATCAAATAAAATGGTGAAAATTTGGTAGTCAGCTGTGTTTTGGTACGTAAACCAAACATCACTGCATCCAGTTTGTCCCACGTATCAGGCCTGTCTCCCACCAGTTTTCTAAGCGCTCTGAAATGCAATAGGAATAAGAATTGTATTTTTTACAACTGCTGAAAAGTATTTGCAAAAGTATTAGAATAAGGGTATCTGTACATGTACATATTTGTTGAATGTCACTTTGTGATGACCTTCAAATAATAGTTTGCTAAATATTCACACATCAATATGAGTAGATGCTGAAAATGTATAAAAAATTCATGCAAGCAAGCCCTATGCAAGAAAATATACTTAATATACAACTGCATTTTACTTACTTTTGTATGGTTCCATTCATTTTTTCCAACCAAACCATTTGTTTAAGGGAGGTAGGGAGCAAATAGGCTTCTTTTTACTTCAAAAAATATTGCTTGTAGCTAATGAGTAATTTCATCATACCTCATTCACAAATTCCTTCCCTTGATTAGTGAGGATCCTCTTGGGAGCCTCAAATTGATAAAATAATTTGAGTAGGCTGTCAGCCACCTCTTCAGCACTTTTACTTTAGGTAGGTAGGGTAGGCTTGTGGCCATTTGGTCAAGTAATCTATCATGACATAAATGTAACCATTCCCATCCTCTGTTTTGGTCAGTTTCCCGACCAGATCCATGCCAACCAGCTCAAAAGGATGTGTTACCTAAAAGACAAACAGTTTTTACTGCACTACTGTCAACACAAAAGAGTAAGGAAGAATGCAATTAGGAATATATAGGAACATTTGTCACTTTAACTGCAATATTATGCATATCATGGTAATTTTAACTGCATTATTATTTATATCATGGTTACTTTACATTGCAATATTTTTATATCATGGTCACTTTACAATATTTTTTTATTTTCATATCATGATCACTCATTTGTTGCATTATTATTATATCATGATCACTTTACATTGCAAGATTTTTATATCATGGTTACTTTACCTTACAATATTATTTATATCGTGCCACTTTTACCTTCAGTACTTGTGTTTTGCACATTGTCTGTTGTTTGCCGGCTGTTTGTTCTTTTGTTTTATTGTGTAGGTTATAAGATACTTCTCTCTGTTCGTTGTGTTTTTGTCATGGTTGACAAAAGCTGGACCTACGATGCAGACGACAGGACGACAGAAATAGTTGCAAAAAGAAAAATTTTAATGAGTTTGGATTAGCTGGAGCTGGAGCGGTGCAGAGATGGTTGTTTGAGTCTGGGGGGAGAGCAGGCAAAGGCAGGAACTGAAAACAGAGAACGCAGGTAGGATTAGCGGGGAGGAATATATAGCAAGTTAAACTAACTACAGAGCCAATGTACATTTCACTACCACTGAGGTAAGCTGACAATCTGGCGATGAGTGGTGAACTGAACCAGGCTTATATCCAGGGGAGAGTGGAAGTGACTGATTGTTGGCAGGTGGCTTGATTGAAGATGGCTGATGGTGTGCAGGTGAGTGGTTAACTCCAGCTCCACCCAGCTCCAGACAAACACACAAGACAGGGAAAACAAGACACACGCCCACAAAAGGGAAGGGAAAACAAGGAAAAACACTAGGATCCTGACAGTTTTGCCTACTTTAATTCTGTAGTGTGTATTACACTCTGCTCGTGTAATAAGTAAATTTCCCCGTTGTGGGATGAATAAAGTACGATCTAATCTAATCTAATCTAATCTAATCTAACATGCACCCTCCCAAACAGGCGCCGGGTTTTTGATCTGGGTGACTCTGAATCTTGCTGTTGTCTTGCAAGTCTTTTCCTGAATTTTTCGGTTCTCTTGTTTAAGTTTTTCCTTCAGAGCCTGAATCTCCCTGTATAATTTAGACTCCTTCCTCTTGACTTTCTTCCTTCCAGCACTACGCTGTGAAATTAAACACATACATACAAAACTATACTCACTTTGTTGATCATGTGTTCATCATTTATGCTTAATGAACAGAATAAGGATGACAAGACTTTACTCTTTTCACCATCATTGCATAATCAAATCTATTGTCTAAACCATTTTTTGTTCAATAAATTTCTACCTTGACATCCGAGGCTCATCGTCAGGACTCTGGGGTGGAGTAACCTGGTTCTCTATCACTTTTTTTCTTTCTCTGGCCTGGCGTTGGGCTCTTCTCCAATACTTTCTTTTTCTTCTCTTCTCCCTCTCACTCAAGGCTTGAACTGTCTTCACTTTCCCTAGCCGTCTGTCCTCATGCCACTTTTTTTGTTGTTTCTTTAAATATGCAGCCCTTTTCTCAGGATCAGCATCATGCCTTGTACTGGCGCTGCTTCTCAGCAGCAGATAATCTCATCTCTATAGACCAGAAATTACTCTGTTTAGTAATAGTGTATAGCATAACTGATATGTCATCAGGGAACTGTCATTTCAAATCACTGAAACATATCAAAATGATCCATGAAATCATTGTTTGTTAATATGAGTAGGCTATAGGGTGGAATGGAAAATATCTATAATGAAGTCTAGTTAGTGTGTAAGTGCAGTGTGTAGAGTGTAAGGATTTATTCAGTGTATGGATAATATTGTTGAGTTAATCCCTGTATCATTCAAATCATGTTTTATGTACCCTAATTACTGTGTAATTACACTTCCAGTCATGTATGTAATATTAATAGCAATAGTTAATGAATGGTTTCAGATCAGCTGACTTCTTCCCTGATAAGTATCACTCATGATTTGAGTGTATTTATTTAGTGTATTATACAATTATGTAATTACTACCTCATTATTGTATATATTATCATTTAATTTCTGTGTAGTAACAATTTAATCAAGTTAATGTTTTTTAATCAACAGACTTAATAAGCATAAACCCAGTAAACCCTGACAACATTGTCAACCGTGTTATTCCCTGTCAACTGTGTTACACTTGATGGGTAACATAGTTAACAGGTAACATACTTGACATTCCCTCCATTTTAGGCCCTACAGACCTTAAACATGTCACCATATGACCTTGATCTACTCATATTTCTATGTACTTTCTTTACATTTTGTTGATTATAACATCTAAGGTAAATACACGAGAAAATGTTGATAACTTAGTTGATGAACAATTAATCCACTCCATATGCAGACAATCATTTTGATGAAATATTGAAGAGGAGGAGTTGAAACTTACCACACTGTCTTCAGAATTCCCGCCAAAAAGGGTGTGGCATCTGTTGCTTTGTTGCTTATTTGAATTTGGAGCAAACCATTGCTGATTTATAGGGGTTATATCAATGGGTAACATAGCTGACAAAGATTTCTTGGAAACACACAAAGTGAATAATTTTATGTTTATTAAAGATTCAAATAGTTTTAAAAACAGCTTTATCATGTTTTAATGATTATTTTGAACAAATAACGCTGAAAATAATATACACAAACATGTCTTCTAGGGTTAATTTTAAAGAGCAAACTTGAAATGTATAAAATCGGACAGCACAAAAACTGCAAATTCCAGTATATAATTTGCAGAACTTGTTAACTTTCTGCATTAAAAGAAAGAGAAATATCACCCAATATAAAATTGGCCATTGCTTGAAATGAATATTTAGTCAAATTGTTAAATACACCCCATGGACAGTCGCTGCAGGGAGAATGAGCTCTTCAACAATTGAGTGAGGCTTTTTTTATTTAGCCACAAGCAGAGATACAGTGTAAGACGCCTCCAGTGCTTTGCTTGACACACGCGTGGCTTTCATCATTACTGTCTGACCTGACTTAAATTCCGACAGCTTTTGTTTGTAAAATTCCTCAGTTTTACAGACACTTCCCGAGTGTTTGGTGCTCTGGTGTCGCTGTAAATGGGCTGGCTTCATTGAGTTATTCACCAGGACTTCACGGCAAAAGAAGCACTGAGGCTGCGGTGGGTCCGCAGAAGTAGAAGTGAATCCATATAAAATATAGTTTTCACTGTACTGCCTTGGTTTAGGTTTGGCCTCTTTCTTGCATTTCTCAGCGGGTTCCTCTGAACCCTCACCTGAATCCAGAGCAACTGGGTGTTCCAGCCATTTATCCATATTGGCCTGCAGGTAGGCGGCTGCTTTGATTTTGGAGCGACCGTGCCACAGGTTGTCTCCCCGGGGAAACTAGTTGTAGCGCACACGTACCATTTTATTGACGGGCTTATGAAATGACTGAGACTATTTACTTATCATCTTGGAAATAAATTATTACCCCTGGTTGGGAATCACTGCTGTAGGTAACGTATTCATAACATGTTTATAATGTACCTGTGTTCTACCTGTTAACACTTATCAATGTTTTTACAATGTTAACATCACATATTGATTAAAAAACTTGATTATAACAGGTTAATTATCTGTGTTTGTTAAATTAAAATCAGACTTGTTTGTTTTTGTGACTTCAGAGTCCACCATGTAGTAAAGCATTACGTTCTTCTCCCGACGCGGAGCCCAAAGTCAGTGCAGCATCAACAGATTTAAACTGTGTCAGTTTATGATGAAGATCAGGTTGATTTCTAAATAAAACTAACATGTCATCAGTATTTCCTCTTTGTTAACATTTATGTTGTAAAAACGACAGCAGAGTGTGAACTTCGCAGAGAGTTTTATTAGAAACACGAGAACAAAGATGAAAAATGAAAACAGACTTTTAGTGTTCAATGGCTTCAAAATGTCGACACATTTAGATTTTAAACTTATGAAGAATCTTTTTCTCTGTTCAGCTAACGTCACAGGTTAGACACCTCATCTGTTAATCTGGATCAATCAGAATGCTCCCCTGTATTGCATCACTTCCTGCTTTAAATAGGTGAATCACATGGATGCTTTTATTGCGAAGAAACAACAGGGACTTCTAAAAGTATAATGACTTAAAAACACGTTCGGCTGTGATGTCACACGTCATGTGATGATCTGAACATTGCGTTGGATGTTTAACATGCATCTACTACTGATTGGCTGATAATAAGAGGAGACAAACACAGCGATGTGACGGGCTGTTGGTCGGTTGGTTGACTGGTTGTCATGGAAACAGGCAGCAAATGCAAAATAAAATAATGAACTGAACGAGGACAGGTGAGGGGACAGGTGAGAGGACAGGTGATGGGACAGGTGAAGGGACGGGTGAGAGGACAGGTGAGAGGACAGGTGAAGGGACAGGTGAGAGGACAGGTGAGAGGATAGTTGAGGGGACAGGTGAGAGGACAGGTGATGGGACAGGTAAAGGGACAGGTGAGAGGATAGTTGAGGGGACAGGTGAGGTCAGGCGGCGCTGGAGACGGCGAGTTTCTTCAGGTGGTCCATGAACACCTGCAGGCTGACGTCGTCTGTCAGGATCGGGGCTCCGGACTCCTGCAGACAGTTTCAAAAGTTATAATCACAGACAGGCCTGAAGGTCACACCTGAAGGTCACATTAAAGGTCAAAGTCTCACCTGACCCCAGGCGTACATGTTGTTGTGGGTCTGGGAGGGGTTCACTTTGGAGAGCAGGAAGCGAGCCTGGAAAACATCATCATACATGTACTCAGTGTATTTTTACTCTTAAACTTGTGTAGTATTTATATGCAGTACTCCTCGCACAGCTGTGCACAGATGTGTGTTGGCGCCCTCACCTGGCTGCCCCCGTGCTCTGTGTCGATGTATCTGGGCATGGGGAAGCGAGTGTGCAGCAGCTCCTGAGCGTCGTCCACCGGAGCCTGAAGAAGATGTCTGAAGTTCTCGTACTCGGCCATCTCCTGATAACCAGCCTTCCTCCACTGAGCCACCGTCTGACGGACAGACAAGGCATTAACGAGGTGCAGAGGAGGACATCAATTAGTGACAGAGACGCTAAAATAACCACCACTGATGTGACATACATGGAGACACTGCTTAACTATTGTTCTGTAAGATAGAGGTCAAACAGACAGACGTACTGGTTCTCGTCTAACTGAGGAGGTCACACCTGGTTCAGGTGAGTATCTGCTCTGTATCCATGGAAACATATCTAATAAATCAGTGTGCTCACCTCTCCATGGTAGATGAGGATCTGGAAGAACGTGTCCATCAACAGGATTCGGTCTGGCAGGATGCTGCTGCTGTCCAACAGGACCGGCTACAACACAGACAGACAGACAGACAATCAATCAAGGGTGTGTACAGGTGTGTGTACAAGTGTATAGAGGTGTGTGTACAGGTGTGTATGTACCTCAGGTGGACCGTTGAATGAATAAGCGTAGAGCACAGGTTGGATCATGATGAGAGCCTGAGTCAGGTCCTGTCTGTTGAACTGATGTCTGTAATATGAACTCTCATCTGGACTGTTGTTGAACACCTGCAAGAACGGAGAGCGCCGCAGGTGGAACATGAACTGGAAAACAAAATAAGACACACAGGTCAGAGACAGGTGACAGGTCAGAGACAGGTGACAGGTGAGAGACAGGTAACAGGTCAGACAGGTGACAGGTCAGAGACAGGTGACAGGTGAGAGACAGGTAACAGGTCAGACAGGTACAGCAGAGCATTATGGGATGTAGATCACCTGAGGGTAGAGGGAGAAGGTCTCAGAGAACCTGAAGGAGTTTGGATCGTCTTTGTGATAATCTCCAAACTTCTGACACTGAAAAGAAACAACAGGAACAGGACGCCATTTTGAATTTCTAGAACAGGACGCCATTTTGTATTTTAAGAACAGGACGCCTTTTTTGTATTTTGAAGAATCTGTACCAGTCTGATGAGCTGTCTGTCCAACCATCGGAGGACATCAGGACCCTCTTCGGTCTCCGCCCGGTACACTGCTAGCCTCGCCATCAAGATGGCCGCTGCCTCTTGATCAAAGGATGCTGCGATGCTCTGAATCTGAGTCTGAGCGTCCGCCCAGCTGGAGAGAGAGAGAGACAGAGAAAGACAGAGAGAGAGAGACAAAGAAAGAGAGACAGACAGACAGACAGAGACAGAGACAGAGAGAGAGACAGAGACAAAGAGAGAGAGACAGACAGACAGACAGACAGAGACAGACAGACAGAGAGACAGAGGGAGAGAGAGAGACAGACAGACAGACAGAGAAAGAGAGAGACAGACAGACAGACAGAGACAGAGAGACAGAGAGAGAGAGAGACAGAGAGAGAGAGAGAGAGAGAGAGAGAGAGAAAGAGACCGAGAGAGAAAGTTTGTAAGTATACAAGCGTCTTAGTGTCCACGTCTGTAGAGTGAGTGTGTTGTCATACTTTCTGGCCGTGGTGGTAACTCTGATGCGTCTCTGTCCTGATGAATGTTGGTACTGAGTGACGAACTGGATCGCTCCACGGCCGCCTTGAGGGATCGGAGCGTTATGCTGCAACGCAAACAGAGGAAAAGAGATTCAACATCTGGAGACATCTGGAGACATCTCCGATCATCTCCATCTTGTTTTTACATTTTCTGTTTCATCTATACTTTTATTTTCGCGAT
Source organism: Argyrosomus regius (assembly GCA_946959425.1). Classification (NCBI taxonomy): domain Eukaryota; kingdom Metazoa; phylum Chordata; class Actinopteri; family Sciaenidae; genus Argyrosomus; species Argyrosomus regius. The sequence continues at coordinate 637,506 of OX336887.1, read as the reverse complement.
TTTATTTAGTGCTGAACTTTGGAACTTTATTTTGAAAGGTGCTATAAAAATAAAGTATTTTTTATGTTTATCATTATTCATAACATTATTGGCACACAGCACTCTGCTCTCTGATTGGCTGCTTCACACGTGAACCCGACCTGAGCTCCTCAGTGGTCTGAGCTTTAATAGCAACAGGGTGATGATGATTACACACCTGTACACCTGTTATTACCTGAGTCAGTGTGTGTGTGACACGTGTACACACACACACACATACAGGATATTGGATGTTCAGGTAGTGTTGACATTACAGATAACTGTGCGTGTGTCCTCTCATTATCATCGCAGCAGGTGACTGACAGGTGCACCATGGCAACGCTGACTCTGGAGACACACACACACACACACACACACACACACACACACACACACACACACACACACACACAGAGCAGGACACGCCTCCTGCAGTCTATCCTCTGTCTTCAGAGTCTGACGGTCTTAGATCAGTTGTAAAGGATGATGGAAGGAAGACCAGTCTTGAGTCTGCTCTGACCTTTGACCTCTGACCTGTGCTTTATTTGTCTGCTGTTAACTTCACAGAGGAGAAAGACGTGATGTGACATGGTCCTGTTCTACATGTTTCCACCTGATGAAGAAGCTGTTCAGTGACTCCACCCTGACAGATCCTGGGTCAGGATGCAGAGCAGGGGAACTTTTAGGGGGACCACAATCTAATGAAGACCCAGGTTCCTCCGCTGGAAACAAAACAAACTGATGGTGTGTTCAGGTTCAGTCAACTCACCACCGACTCATCAAACTTAAACTGACTGAGGTCCAACCAACCAGCTCTGCAGGATCTACTGTTTCTATCAGAGACGTCTGGTGTCTCTGATCCAGTCTGAAGAACCACACGGAGGACGGGTCAGAACCGAGACATCAACTAGGAGTCACAACAAAAGGAAGGCAACATGAAGCCAAGGTACAGGCTCAAGATAAGGCAGTTAAGACAGTAAAGTGACAGTAAAGTGACAGTAAAGTGACAGTTAAAAAAATCAAATCAAATCAAATCAAATTTTATTTGTATAGCCCAAAGTCACAAAATACATTTTGCCTCAAAGGGCTTTACAATCTGTACAGGGAGTGACACCCTCTGTCCTTAGACCCTCGGTTCCCACGTACCCAGTTAAGACAGTAAAGTAACAGTGAAGACAATAAAGTGACAGTAAAGTGACAGTTAAGACAGTAAAGTAACAGTGAAGACAGTAAAGTGACAGTTAAGTGACAGTTAAGACAGTAAAGTGACAGTTAGTAAAGTGACAGTTAAGACAGTAAAGTGACAGTTAAGACAGTAAAGTGACAGTAAAGTGACAGTTAAGTGACAGTTAAGACAGTAAAGTGACAGTAAAGTGACAGTTAAGACAGTAAAGTAACAGTGAAGACAGTAAAGTGACAGTTAAGACAATAAAGTAACAGTGAAGACAGTAAAGTGACAGTTAAGTGACAGTTAAGACAGTAAAGTAACAGTGAAGACAGTAAAGTGACAGTAAAGTGACAGTTAAGTGACAGTTAAGACAGTAAAGTGACAGTAAAGTGACAGTTAAGACAGTAAAGTAACAGTGAAGACAGTAAAGTGACAGTTAAGACAATAAAGTAACAGTGAAGACAGTAAAGTGACAGTTAAGACAGTAAAGTGACAGTTAAGACAGTAAAGTGACAGTAAAGTGACAGTTAAGACAGTAAAGTGACAGTAAAGTGACAGTTAAGACAGTAAAGTAACAGTGAAGACAGTAAAGTGACAGTTAAGACAATAAAGTAACAGTGAAGACAGTAAAGTGACAGTTAAGTGACAGTTAAGACAGTAAAGTAACAGTGAAGACAGTAAAGTGACAGTAAAGTGACAGTTAAGTGACAGTTAAGACAGTAAAGTGACAGTAAAGTGACAGTTAAGACAGTAAAGTAACAGTGAAGACAGTAAAGTGACAGTTAAGACAATAAAGTAACAGTGAAGACAGTAAAGTGACAGTAAAGTGACAGTTAAGACAGTAAAGTGACAGTTAAGACAGTAAAGTGACAGTAAAGTGACAGTTAAGTGACAGTTAAGACAGTAAAGTGACAGTAAAGTGACAGTTAAGACAGTAAAGTAACAGTGAAGACAGTAAAGTGACAGTTAAGACAATAAAGTAACAGTGAAGACAGTAAAGTGACAGTAAAGTGACAGTTAAGACAGTAAAGTAACAGTGAAGACAGTAAAGTGACAGTTAAGACAATAAAGTAACAGTGAAGACAGTAAAGTGACAGTTAAGTGACAGTTAAGACAGTAAAGTGACAGTTAAGACAGTAAAGTGACAGTAAAGTGACAGTTAAGTGACAGTTAAGACAGTAAAGTGACAGTAAAGTGACAGTGAAGACAGTAAAGTGACAGTAAAGACAGTTTCTACTGTAAAGGATATCTGTGGATGATGACATACTGAATTGTCCTCGCTGTGACTCATCATACATGTGATGACTGAGGTCCAATCAGCTGTTCAGACTGAAAGCTTGTGGATTTACAGTGTTTATATGACACTCTGCTCGGCTGTGGACCTCACACTGAACAACATGGAGGACGTTTGGACTCGTTTCTAACAATTAATCTTTTTTTGGAGGAAAAAAAAGACTGACAGATTTTTGACGCAGAAGTTGCTCAGTTGTCATGGAGACTGCTATCCAGTGAGATTATTCTGTCATTTCATGTGACCACATGTAATGACTTCGTGTTTGTAGAGGAAACTGAACACATTTGGGTTGTGGCTGGTTCTGGTTCAGATCTCATGTAAAAGTGTCCTCAGATGTCCTGTCTGATCTTTGATGTAACTTTTAACATACTTCCTGTCCTGTGAGTCCATCCGAAGATGGCGGATGCTCTGAGGACGCTGTACGCCACCCTGATGGTCCTGTCGGGCGTGGCCTCTGTCTTTGGGAACCTCCTCCTCCTGCTGGTGCTCCTCCTCAACAAGGAGCTCCGGACCGACACACTGGGCCTCACCCTGAGCTTCAGCCTCAGCGACCTGGCCCTCGGACTCTCCACCATCCCGTTCGGAGCCTACAACAGCCTGGCCTGGCCCTCCTGCTGTCCCAGCGAGGGCACCTTCTGTCAGGGCAGTGGCTTCATCTTCCTCCTTCTGCAGACCTCCTCCATCCATTCACTCACCTGGGCCACCATCAACAAGTTCATAGAGATCTGCTATGCCCTCAGCTACAGCAGCATCTGGACGGCCGGGCGGAGCAGGGCGGTGTTGGTCCTGGTCTGGTTGTTTTGCCTTGTGAATGCCGCCCTGCCCCTGCTGGGGTTCGGCAGCTATGTCTACAGTGAGTCGCGATTTCTTTGCTGCCCGAGCTTCACCCCAGACAACAGGTACTTTGTGGTGCTGTGGATGTTGGCGGGTATCGTGGCGCCGATCCTCACCATGTGCTCTCTGTATGGATACATCGTCTATGTGGCCAGGAAACAGGCCAGGAGGGGAACGTTCATGTGCAACGAGCTGCACTGCTACTACGTTCCTGCCAACACTTACCTGAGGAGCTCCATCGTGATGGTTGCAACCTCAGGTGAGTTCATGCTCCATCGTGATTGGTCAGCGACACAACATACCAGGTCCACCCTGTCTTCAAAAACTTGAGCTGCGAGTATAGATCAGTTCCTTCATACATCAGGCTGGATTTCAGCATTTTGTCTCCAAAATGACTTTTAAAAGTTTCTGTTTGGAGAGTGGTGAACTTTTATGATGAAACAGTCCACGGCAACCTTCCTGCTCCGTCTTTAAAAAAATAAAGGATTCACCTTTACTTGAACAGATTTTAAAACCACAAAGTATAGATGGGTCAGACACTTGTCTGTGGACTCATTTAACTTGTGAATAGTTCAAGTGTCAGACTGGTGTTTAACTCATCTACGATGGTCAACATGCATTCGTTCACTGTTTCTGAGTCCAGGAAAGGCCTTTTCTTCTGGACCTAAACTTTCTGGTTTTCAGGGTTGACAGAGATGTTTTCAGGAGAGTACTTTCATACTGTCAATAGCCAGATGTTTTGAAAAGCTTGTAAAGTGTGGTCAGAAGAACATCCTGCCTGTTCGGTACTGTGCACAGGAGCAATTGCTTCCACAGACTATTAGAAGTTTACTTATTCTGTTATATATCCTCTTTGTGTTTGTTAAACAGGCTGACTCGGAGGTTGCTTCTGTGGCCGGCTTTACTTGTTTGTAGCTATTAATTGGACTTGTTACAGCACCAGCTTTACTTAAGAATTTACTGAAGTCTCTCTAACTGCAGAGGGCAGGAGAACATACAGCAGATGATACAGCCAGCAATGGTTGTGAAAGCTTGATTAAAAGATCACAGTTTATACTTTAATATGATGATCAGTCTGCAAACATCATGGAAAGGAAGGCTGCTTTCTGTGTGGAAAGAACACTCATAAAACTGTACAGTAAAATCATACGTGCACTTTGCCATGACAACGAGAGCACACAGATAAACCGAGCTGCAGAGCAGAAATCAGACGTCCGAGTCACTCTGAGGATTAGCTGCCATGTTGACTCACTGTCATTACTGTCATTATGGTGACAACGGTGTCATAAAAACAAGGAGGGTCAAAGGTCACCACAGTGAGTGGACACGACATAAACTAGACTACAGGATCATGTTCTGACCATCAACTCTGATCCTGAGTCACTTTGGTGGACTGGACCTGATGTGACAACACCCATGAGCCTCAGCTACCATTCTTAGGTCCTCAGACCTGTACAGGTAGTCTTCAGACTATACAGGTAGTATTCAGACTATACAGGTAGTCTTCAGACTATACAGGTAGTCTTCAGACTATACAGGTAGTCTTCAGACTATACAGGTAGTCCTCAGACTTGTAGTCTTCAGACTGTACAGGTAGTCTTAAGACTGTACAGGTAGTCCTCAGACTGTACAGGTAGTCCTCAGACTTGTAGTCTTCAGACTGTACAGGTAGTCCTCAGACTGTACAGGTAGTCCTCAGACTTGTAGTCTTCAGACTGTACAGGTAGTCCTCAGACTGTACAGGTAGTCTTAAGACTGTACAGGTAGTCCTCAGACTGTACAGGTAGTCTTAAAACTGTACAGGTAGTCCTCAGACTGTACAGGTAGTCCTCAGACTGTACAGGTAGTCCTCAGACTGTACAGGTAGTCTTAAGACTGTACAGGTAGTCTTAAGACTGTACAGGTAGTCCTCAGACTGTACAGGTAGTTCCATTCCTCTGCTGGTTTGCTGTCTTTTGATTGGTTCTGATGTGGTCATGTGCTGACAGTTTCCTGTCTGTTTGTCAGTGTGTTTGCTGGTGTGCTGGCTGCCCTACATCTCAGTGTGTCTGTACGAGACATTCAGCGGTCAGCAGAGTCCTGCTGTGACATCTGCCCTCTCTGCCTGGCTGGTTCTGACCAGCGCTGCTCTGAACCCGTGGATCACCTGTATGACACAGACGTAAGTAATAGGGGTGCAATGATACACAAAATTCACGGTTCGCTTCGGTTCGATACTTTAGTGTCACTGTTCGATATTTTTTCGATACAAAAAAGAAATTTCCATGCCTTTTTTAACTTGTAGTTTATTGAATCACCAACATTTGTTTCAACTCAAAAGTACAGTTTTTAAATTAAATAAAATTTATCTGGTGCAGCTATACCTGCCTCATTTTCTGCTGTGCATACAAAACAAAAACAGCACCTTGTAAAAATAATAATAAAATAAATGCATCTGATAAATCACCCATCTTCTGTGGTGCATTCTTAGCAGCACACGTCAATTTACACAGAGCACCTCGAGCGGGCAGAGGCCAGGCACAGAAACAGCAAAGAGAATCCGGTGGATTTTCAAAATAAAATACTCTGTGCAAACTGCCGGTCGTAAAAACAGACAAAAGCAAAACTAATTAACTACGTAGCATATTTACACATGTAGAAGCATGTTTAGAAGAACATACACTGTGAAAATGGTCAAATCTGAGCAAGTAAACAAAGTCTGGTGGGCTAAACGCTCGCTTCTGAAACGCTCCCAGTGGGGTTTGAAGTCGCGTGCAGGACGGACCAAAATCGCGGCGCTGGGTTAAGGCGGAGTAGTCGAGCGCAGATCCACTGAGCTTTCAGCACAGAGCGCATCGTCAGTAGTTGATAAAATAAATATAAAATTGCGTATTGTTCAATTCATAGTGCGTACCGAACCAAGACCACTGTATTGAACGGTTCAATACAGATACATGTATTGTTGCACCCCTAGTAAGTAAGATTCTGCTCAAACAAACTGTGAGTGCAGCCTTCGTACACTAAAGTCAGATCAGCTGGACAGAAACATAACTTCTGACTGTCCATGTGTCTCCAGCAGGTACAGGGCGGCGGTACGTCGGAGCATCAGCAGGTTTGTTCTGCTGTGTTCTGGGACACGTCAGGAGGCCCCACTCCAGAGCTCCGCCCTCCACCTGGACACAGCCAATCGCATCAGCACGACAACAACAACTATGGCAGCAACACGCCCGTCATCGTCACCAAAAACACCAACACCGCCATGACATCAGCATGGTCATACTGCATTGTGGGTAATATAGATCTGACTCTCAGTTTAAACGTTTGAAGATGTTCATGTTTACTCACACACCTTCACACACCCTCACACACCTTCACACACCTGGTCAGTCCCTGCGTGAAGCGGGTTCAAAGAACAAACTGAAATCTCAACAACTGCCTGACCGTTGATCTCTAGTGCCACCATCAGGTCAGAGTTGTCACTCCTAACACAGTTCATGACAGGAAAACAGTTGAGCTGTGTCTGAACAGGAGGTATTCTGGACAAACTGGGAGGAGACTTGGGGGCAGACCCATATTCAAGCTTCAGAACCGGACATGTGGTATCTTATGTATGGGAACTGTCATAGGCTGACGGCAGTGCTGAAACATGCCAACAGCAGTGAGCAGCTCAGGCTCTGGTTCTGATTCTGTATGAGAACTTAGAGCCAAGGATTGAACATGAGAGGAGAGTTTCAGAGAAGAGTACATACATAATAATAATAATATTAATAAATACTGTTAATGGACTGAGTGTTTCTTTTCTTGTGTGGCAGCACATTTTCTTCACCTCAACCACTAAACCTCTGAAAGCTGGTGCTTTTATTGTGTTGACCTGATGCTTGCATTTTACTTCCCTATGTGCTATCTGCCTCCCTCTGCTGGTTCAGAGTGATCAGACCTGTTTGTTGATCAGCAGGTCAGGGTTAGGGTTAAGTTCCCTAAATATAACCGGTCAGGTGTTCGTACCTGGTTGACCACCTCAAAGTAAAGAGCCAGCGTGGTGGTCGGATCCAAACCGCAGATCTTCCACTGACAAGTTCCTCCTGTTCCGATCTCCTGTAACACACACACACACATTATTGTTATTATTATTAATATTATCATCATCATAAGAACAGGACTCATTAATATTCAGACATAATCATGATGTGTCATATTCATGAAGAACAGCAGTGTGGTTCTAGCTGCTGTGTCATGTGTTCTCAATGTGAAAACACAGACAGACAGACAGATAGATAGATAGATAGATAGATAGATAGATGACTTTATTCATCCCCGAAGGGAAATTAGATTGTCATAGCAGTCCGGTATATTTGAATACAATAAAACTGAGATGATAGATGAGAGTGAGGTCGTGTTTTGGAGGTCAAAGGTCAGCCACGTGTGTGTTACATACGTTCTCAGACACACATGGTCCTTTAGCACTCAGAGACACACAGGGTCCGATTGCTCCCGACACTTTGATCTCTCTGGATGTCTGAAACACAAGCACACCTGTCAGCGCCCTCTACTGGACAAACACATCTTTGACTCTGATCAGCTAATCTGATGAAGGTCAGCTGTCATCATACCTTGACCTCCAGCGTGGCAGCGAAGGCCATCTTGAAGGATCCCTGGACGTCTTTGGTGAAAACTCTCTGGAAGGTTTGTTTGAACAGAGACGTGTTGAAGGAGTCCGCCATCACCATGTAACCTCTGCAGAGAGAGACCAGAACCTCAGGTCATAGAACCTCAGGTCACAGAACCACAGGAGAGACCAGAACATCAGGTCACAGAACCTCAGGTCACAGAACCACGTGAACAACTGTGCTTCTCTCTGTTTTTAACATCACTTCCTCCAGACGACCTCAGCTTATAAATATCCGAGTTAAATGAGGTCACTTCCTGTCATCGATCAACAGGTGATCTTTAAAGTCCTGCAGCTTGTGGTCCGTTCTGTGATTCTCAGGATCACCTCTAACCGTTAGTGTTAGCATATCATAGGTTTGTGTAATCTGTTGTAAGTGGTTAGTGTTGCTGCTGTTAGCTTAGCGTTAGCTTCTAATGCAGAACTCCCATAGAGAAACTGTTAGCGGCTGAGTGGAGTTACAGATGTAGCAACTCAAAAGTTCCCGTGTTTCCATGACGGCTCCGTGACTGGTCCGTGACTGGTCCGTGACTGGTCCTTGGCTGGTCCTTGACTGGTCCTTGACTGGTCCTTGACAGGTCCTTCGCAGGTCCATGACGGTAATGTGATCCCCCGCGATGACGTAGTCAGTGAGGCCCTGACTGGAAACGCTCCTAAGCAGCCTGGGTGAAAACCAGCTGCAATGCCTCATTTGTCCACGGGGAGGAGCAGTGATTTTAATGTTCTGCTCTCACCATAGACTGTATAAAGACACATCTGAACAGATACGCTGGAGTGAGCAGGTGAGCCGATCAGCTGAGACAGAGCACAATCATGGATGTGGCTAGTGGTGCAACGGATCATTGTTGGTCCGTGATCCGTTCAGATCGCTCCCCACAGACCGGCACCAAGTGGTCCGCGGATTGGTTGATGGAAAAAAAGTTGTGATAAGATGACACTGAGGCACCGCTGCAGCCGCTCGTATCTGCAGCTCCATGACGCGCACAACAACAACAACAACAACAACAACAACATAAACTGGTTATTTAAAAAAAACTCCACTCGTAACGTCTGATGGACCTTTTTTTTTTTTTGTAACTTTTTTTTTAAGGGCTATATCTGTTTGATGCTTTCTGAAGCCTACAGTATGAAACATACTCGATTTCTGAGTATTTATTCCTCTGAACGCTATAGTGGTCATATTGATGGTATATATGGTGGATATTGATGGCCAGCTGCTTTCACTACATGCAGATCAGGAGCGAGCGAGAGAGAGAGAGTGCGCGAGCGCGAGAAGAGACGCATCAGTAATTATGTAAGGACAGAATAGCCTAGATGTCGTTGATTTGGTAAACAGTGACATGTTAGATATAAACACCACAAATACTCAACTCCTTTATAATGACTATTGAATATTAACATAACCTACTAAATCTGTCAGCTGCTTTCCAGTCCGGTACAATCGCCGGTCTCTGCGGGTGTAGGTTACATTATGTGTTGTCAATTTTGGACAAGAAGGGCTGTGAGGCTTCGATCTGTGAAGCGTCGTCTAAAGGGCTCCTTACTTTGTTATCAGAATCAGAATCAAGTTTACTGACAAGTAGGTTTGCAATTACAAGTCGGTCTGGATGGGGAGAGGGAGAGAGTCAGTGTCAAGGGGGGCTCCGGGCCTTGTTGATAAGGTTAGTAGCAGATGGGAAGAAACTGTTCTTGTGGCATGAGGTTCTGGTTCTGATGGACCGCAGCCTCCTGCCAGAGGGGAGTGTCTCAAAGAGTTTGTGACCTGGGTGGGAGGGATCAGCCACAATCTTTCCTGCACGCCTCAGAGTCCTGGAGGCGTTATTTTTATTTTAATGAGATTCTTCACCTCAGTTTAAATATGCAGACACACTATTAATGAATTAATCTCAATCATCTGTTTGTCCTGATACACTGTGTGTGTGTTATGTATTGTGTGTGTACCCGGTGTAGTTGGCGCAGCACTTCATCTCCAGCAGTCCGGTCTGGTCGAGAGCGCAGGCGTAGATGTCGATGATGTGACCGTTTGTGGACGCTCTGTTAGCGAGAGACTCATAGTGCTACACACACACACACACACACACACACACACACACACACACAGATGATGTCAGAACCTGTGATGACTCGTGAGTCTGTGTTCTTGTTTCAGGACCTCTTGTGTCACCTTGGTGGCCTTCTTCATGAACTTGGCGTTGTCCTTCTCCAGGTCATGCCACGACCTGATGGGGGTCTTCAGTTCGTCTCCCACCACCATGCCGGGGCCCTGCGTTGCTGGGCCGCCAATAAACGTCATGATACGAGCGCCCGTGTTTGGAAAAGTGCACTGTGGGTAAAAACAGAGCTGTGTTTGTTGAGCGTGATGTTCAGGTGACCCTGAAAGGTGAACACAGCTGATTTAAAAAGCTCTCACCTCCAGCAAACCCACGGCGATCGACATGGCCACGCCCAGCGAGCGCAGAGGTCTCTTCCCCTGAGTGACAGGCCATGGGTCACGCTGCAGCTCCCCCAGCAGGTCCGTCAGGTTCATGTCGATCTTCTGCACCGGCTGCAGGAACCTGAAGTCCAGAACACACCTCAGAACCTGAACCTGACTCTCAGAGAACACTTCCTTTGAATTATTCCACGTCTGAACACTCTGCACCTCCTCAGGTTCTTTTTATTTGAATGTGTCAGAGGTAGAACCGGGTCACGCTGCAGTGTCTCCTGCAGTCGACTGTAATAATCTGTTACCTGTTGGACAGAGGCGGGGCAGTCTGAGGACCTCGGCCCTGAGTGGCTGAAGGTTTGGTCAGACCAAGCATCTCCTGCAAATCACAAACAAGTCACAACTTAGAACAGGACAAGTCAGAGAGCTATTTAGCGCAGTTAGCTAACCATCCATCAATCCATCCATCCATCCATCCATCCAACATCCATCCAACATCCATCCATCCAACCATCCAACATCCATCCATCCATCCATCCATCATCCATCCAACCATCCATCCAACCATCCAACATCAATCCAACATCCATCCATCCATCCATCCATCCAACATCAATCCAACATCCATCCATCCAACCATCCAACATCCATCCATCCATCCATCCATCCATCCATCATCCATCCAACCATCCATCCAACCATCCAACATCAATCCAACATCCATCCATCCATCCAACCATCCAACATCAATCCAACGTCCATCCATCCATCCATACATCCAACCATCCAACATCTATCCATCCATCCATCATCCATCCAACCATCCAACATCTATCCATCCATCCATCATCCATCCAACCATCCAACATCAATCCAACATCCATCCATCCATCCATCCAACATCCATCCATCATCCATACATCATCCATCCAACATGCAACCATCCAACATCCATCCATCCATCCATTCATCCAACCATCCATCCAACATCCATCCATCCATCATCCATCCATCCAACATCCATCCATCCATCCATCCATCCATCCAACATCCATCCATCCAACATCCATCCATCCAACCATCCATCCATCCAACATCCATCCATCCATCCAACATCCATCCATCCAACATCCATCCATCCAACATCCATCCATCCATCCAACATCCATCCATCCAACCATCCATCCATCCATCCATCCAACATCCATCCATCCATCCAACATCCATCCATCCATGAACACTCGGGGTGCTGTGCTGGATTCTGGTGGATGTGGGGTACTTTGTTTAGACACCTGACCCTGTACCTGGACAGGTGTGTGGTGGACTAGTTACTGTGTTAGTGAGCACTAACTAGTTCCCTGCATGGTTAGTTGGACGTGGACAGTAGACACCTGTAGCTGTTTGGCGTTGAGGTCTTTGGTCCCTCTGAAGACATAACTCTTGGAGATCCCCTCACAGCCAAGCTCGTGAACCTGAACCATCCGGCCGAAGGTGATGAGTCCAACGAGCGCGGTGGGAGGCAGCAGAGACAGAGACATCTGCAGGGACTCCTTCAGAGCCTGCAGGTCCTCGTCCTCCATACAGGTGTCCACCACGTACAGGAAGACCAGCGGCATCTGAGGACCACGCTGAGGACAGAGACAGGTTACACAACACAGTCTGTACCTGTCTGTGGGTCTGAGCCTGTCTGTACCTGTCTGTGACTGTCTGTACCTGTCTGTGGGTCTGAACCTGTCTGTACCTGTCTGTGGGTCTGAGCCTGTCTGTACCTGTCTGTGGGATTGTTGTGGAGAAATTGCTGGAATCAATGGTCAATGGTGAGGTCAGGAATGAAGAAGTGTTCAGGAGCCTTTGATGTCTTATGCTGTAGTATTTATTGTCGCTTGATCAAGGAGAATTACAGACACTCTCAAAGTTCATCAGAAGTGCCTGAGTCGGTCTCACATTCTGCCGAACTCGTGCTGGTGGATAGACTTTAAACCTCAAGATAACACCACAAAGACTATACGCCCCAAATGAGACAAAGAGAGTGTTTTTACCAAGAACGGTGTTATTGTCAACATATTCTAGTCTGGAGACACAGATGTCTGTTTACGTCAACGGCAAGCTATCTATTATGTCTAAGCAGGCAGCAATAGTCTCTTCGACCCTGACCACCACAGTGTTGAGATAGACTGGCACCTACTGCTCCCAGTCAAAGCCAAACAATTAGTACTGCCGAGGACCTCAAGGCCCACATGTGACCTCGTGTAACCTAAGGATAGAACATTCCATAACATGAGCCTGTCTGTGGGTCTGAACCTGTCTGTACCTGTGTGTGACTGTCTGTACCTGTATGTGGGTCTGAACCTGTCTGTGGGTCTGTGCCTGTCTGTACCTGTCTGTGGGTCTGAGCCTGTCTATACCTGTCTGTACCTGTCTGTGACTGTCTGTACCTGTCTGTGGGTCTGAACCTGTCTGTACCTGTCTGTGGGTCTGAACCTGTCTGTACCTGTCTGTGGGTCTGAACCTGTCTGTACCTGTCTGTGACTGTCTGTGACTGCCTGTGACTGTCTGTACCTGTCTGTGGGTCTGAACCTGTCTGTACCTGTCTGTGGGTCTGAACCTGTCTGTACCTGTCTGTGGGTCTGAGCCTGTCTGTACCTGTCTGTGACTGTCTGTGACTGTCTGTGACTGTCTGTACCTGTCTGTGGGTCTGAACCTGTCTGTACCTGTCTGTGGGTCTGAACCTGTCTGTGGGTCTGTGCCTGTCTGTACCTGTCTGTGGGTCTGAGCCTGTCTGTGGGTCTGAACCTGTCTGTACCTGTCTGTGGGTCTGAGCCTGTCTGTGGGTCTGAACCTGTCTGTACCTGTCTGTGGGTCTGAGCCTGTCTGTACCTGTCTGTGGGTCTGAACCTGTCTGTACCTGTCTGTGGGTCTGAGCCTGTCTGTACCTGTCTGTGGGTCTGAACCTGTCTGTATCTGTCTGTGGGTCTGAGCCTGTCTGTACCTGTCTGTGACTGTCTGAACCTGTCTGTGGGTCTGAACCTGTCTGTGACTGTCTGTACCTGTCTGTACCTGTCTGTGCCTGTCTGTACCTGTCTGTGGGTCTGAACCTGTCGGTGACTGTCTGTGCCTGTCTGTGCCTGTCTGTACCTGTCTGTACCTGTCTGTGGGTCTGAACCTGTCGGTGACTGTCTGTGCCTGTCTGTACCTGTCTGTACCTGTCTGTACCTGTCTGTGCGTCTGAATCTGTCTGTACCTGTCTGTAGGTCTGAACCTGTCTGTGCCTGTCTGTACCTGTCTGTGGGTCTGAACCTGTCTGTGGGTCTCACCTGAACGACGTACTCGATGGTGGAGAACTGAGGCAGCAGCTCGGCTGGTTGGTTGACTTCAGAGATTCCAGCGTACGAAGGAGGAAACTGAGAGAACACACACACACACACACACACACACACATGACTCTTCTATGTTTGTGAGGACAAACGGCTCGTTAACAGACTAACCAACAGCTGATCGATTTCAAATTAAAAGTCAGAACCTGGTTCCGCTGGTAGCAGAAGTTACAGGCCCACAGCTTGGCTCTGTAGTCCACTTGGCTGAAACACACAGACATGTGGAGGTCAGACAGGTGGGTGTTAGACAGGAAGGTGTTGTGACATCACACAGCTCTGTGCAGTGATGCGTACCACAGCGGGTTGAGCACGGCGCGGCAGGTGGCTCGGCTGCACAGAACCGGTTCATACTGGATGGGCGGCAGGTCGGGTCGCTCTCTCAGCGGGGTGAACAGAGACGCCACCGGAACAACCATCCGGGTCGCCTCGAGCCGGCTGGACGGCCACACGTTCCAGCTGAAGCGCACGCCGTCACGCTCCTCGTTCTGAGCGATGTACTCTGGGAAGGTAGCCATGGCAACGCCGGGAGTCGGGAGGGGGTCGGACACTGTCAGGTAAGAGCTGATCAAAGACAGGATGAGTCAGCTGATCAATGACAGGTGAGTCAGTGAAATCAGTTGAAGTGTTTTTAGTTCAGAGAGAGAAAACATGACAGGTAAATGCAGTACAAGTACCTCAGTGTGTACTCGTTACAGTACTGCAGTACAAGTACCTCAGTCTGTACTCGTTACAGTACTGCAGTACTGGTACCTCAGGTGTTTGTTTCAGTGAATCTATCAGAAAGTTTCAGACTGGATCAGGCAATTGATGAGCTGATAATAGATGAGCTCACATAAAGTTTGTTTACGTCTCAAAAATACTTGGACAGTACACGGGCTGACGTCAGCACAGGTACAGTAAAAGTGTCACACCTGAACAGAAACAAAACAAACCAGTTTGAAGTCCACAGTTAGCCTCAGAGCTAACGGCTAACAGCAGCTAACTGAGCAGTTAAAGTGCCACGTCATGACAGTCACACAGGTGACAGGCACGGGATGAAGTGACAGGTGACCTGACTGAGTCCAGGTGAAGTCTGGAGCTCCGTCAGGTCCAGGTGAGTCTGTGTATGGAGGTAAATGAGTAACTCACCGCCGCTGAGCTGCTGCTGCTCCTCTCTGCTGACAACGAAGCAAAACAACATGGCGGCCGGCCGGCGCCACGTCAAGACACAGAGAGGAGAAACGGCCAGAGGTCTCACTCTGAGCGAGATTCAGGAAACACGTCAGAGCGAGACACAGAACTACACAAACATCCATCATTCACATAAACATTATTATTAACATAAAGACCCATCATTAACATAAATATTATTAACATAAAGACCCACCATTAACATAAATATTATCATTAACATAAAGACCCATCATTAACATAAATATTATTAACATAAAGACACATCATTAACATAAATATTATCATTAACATAAAGACCCAGCATTAACATAAATATTATTAACATAAAGACCCAGCATTAACATAAATATTATTATTAACATAAAGACCCATCATTAACATAAATATTATTAACATAAAGACCCAGCATTAACATAAATATTATCATTAACATAAAGACCCATCATTAACATAAATATTATTAACACAAAGACATCATTAACATAAATATTATTAACATAAAGACCCATCGGATAGTGGAGGTGTTTTGAACGTTTGATTAGAACAGAAATATTTATTTTATAAATATTGACTTTATACCTGAGGGTAAGTGCAGTCACACATTTCCTGACAGAGTGAGCCATCATGCGTACAGAGGATCTTTGGTGGAGCCTCACCCAGACTGAACCGTGTTAGATACCTCATTAACATAATTAATCAATAATCAATAAAAGGTTTGACTGACAGTCAACATCATGAACATTTGGACAGACTGATTAGAAAGTTAAAGACTTTAACCATGCTGCTTCATTTCTGCTTCTGGATCCACAACTAATGACAACACAGACACACACAGACACACACAGACAGACTAATGGTGTGTGTGTTGATGATGATCACAGTAATGAAATAAAAACACTGTGCAGGTTTAAAATGGTGAAATACAAATTGTTTATTATATGACAAAAATACTGTCACTAACTAATGTTATCTTCATCATCATCATCATCATCACATGGCGTCTCCTCGTCCAATCAGGACGGACTTTCTGCTCTATTTAAATCTTATACAAACATCTTATACAGAATTAAATTAATGAACATCTTCCTCACAGCTCCTCTTCATTGGTTAAAGGAGCAGTCCAAAGAAGAAGAAGAAGAAATGTCGGACTGCTCCTTTAAAGCCACTCTTTGTTTTTCTAAAAGCAGAAGTCTTAATTTTCCTGTGAGAAGCAGCAGAGGACACAACAAACTCCACATCCTGCTTTTATTTGTGTCTTTGTTTCTCCTGAAGCCCCCCCCCCCCATCAGGAGGCGGAGCTTGTTAATGTTTTAAGGCAGCTGGTTGGTCGGTGGTCACATGTTATTGAATCCCATCATGCCCTTCATGTTTCCGGCGGCTCCCTGCTGAAACTGACGCATCATGGACTGAAGACCTGCCATACCACCTTAAAAAAAAAAAAAAGGAAGGATCATTATTAATTGATTATTAATTATTGATGATTGTTGATCAGCCTGTAGATGTCTGCAGGTCCGTTCAGCAGGTCTCACCCATGTGGTGCAGGACTCGGGGGTCCATCATTTTGGCCATCTGCTGGTTTAGTTTGGCCATCTGAGACGGGTTCACGTTCTTCGACATGTCTCCTCCTGAAAACCACATCAGATAGGTTCAAGCTCAGTCCGGTTCAGTCCCCCACAGTGTGTGACCCACATTAACCCGGTCTTTACCTTTGAACAGTCCCTTGATGCCGCCCATCTTCTTGACCATCTGGGCGAACTTGGTGTACTGAGTCAGCAGCTCCTGGACGTCTCTGGTGGCGACTCCGGACCCCCGGGCCACTCTCTGGATCCTGTTGGGCTGCTTACTGAACAGCTTAGCTCCATCTTTACTGTCCAGTTCTGAAGAGAAACGAATCGAGTCCATGAACCAGCAGAACCAAAAGAACCAGTAACAGCAACAGAATCAGTAAGGAAAACAGACATGAAGAAGCTGGTTTATATCGGACATCACTTCCTGTGTTAGAGCTGATCTCTGTTCATGGACTCATCTGGTTTATGTTTGACCAGAGCACGCCTGAACACTTCAACGTCTGAACACTGAATTCTGGTTAGCACAGTTGTTGGCTATTTTCTTGTTGATGTTTCATCTGCAGACAGACACTGAGAAGATTTGACTCATGCCACTGTGCCAATGAAAGCTGCATCACAACCTTGTATCACATGACCTGTGTGTGTGTTACCCTGGTCGTTCATGCTGTCCATAATGGTCATCAGTTTCTTCAGTCTGGCCATTGATTCCTGTTCGTTTCCTTTACTCATGAAGTCTGTCCCAAAGCCAGGAATCATCCCCTGAACGCATCAGAGACAGGCAGACGTTTAAAGCCGAGGTCATGTGACTGAAGCCGAGGTCATGTGACATGTCATGTGGCGTGTGTTTACCATGATCTGTCCGAATGGTCCCATCTTCATGATGTTCTGGAACTGCTCGTACATGTCTCTGAGGGTGAACTGACCTGGAGGTCAGAGGTCATACGTCAGGCTTCATACCCACAATGCATTGCATTTACCACAGCCCACAGAGGGGCTGAGGGACATCACGTTACAGATGACAGACACTCACCGTGTTTCAGTTTGTCGATCAGCTCCTCGTTATCGTCCAGTTTCAGCTCGTTCACTCTGTCAATCAAACCCTCGATGTCGCCCATTCCTGACAGGAAGGAGAGGAGTTATTAAGGTTTCCATGGAAACACTTCATATCAACATGTGGATGGATGGACGTGTTTGTGTGTATGTGCTGTGTTTCCACATCAGTCACCACGAGACATACCGAGCAGTTTGCTGATGAACGGCTGAGTTTTAAATGGCTCAAAGTCGTCGATGTGTTCTCCTGTTCCGATGAAGATGATGGGACTCCGGGTGGCTGCCACACTGACAGGAAACAACAGAATAGGAAACAATGTCAACGCAACATCGAAAGGAAACAACGTCAACGCAACACCGAGAGGAAACAACAGAAGAAGAAACGTCAACACAACACCAAGAGGAAACAACAGAAGAAGAAACGCCAACGCAACACCGAGAGGAAACAACAGAAGAAGAAACGTCAACACAACACCAAGAGTGAACAACAGAAGAAGAAACGCCAACGCAACACCGACAGGAAATAGCAGAAGAAGCATCAACGCAACACAGAGAGGAAACAGCAGAAGAAGAAACGTCAACGCAACACCGAGAGGAAACAGCAGAAGAAGAAACAACAGAAGAAGAAACAACAGAAGAAGTCTTACGCGCTCAGAGCTCCTCCTCCTTTAGCGTGTCCGTCCAGCTTGGTGACGATCACGGACGCCACGTCCACTTTGTCTTTGAAGGCTTTCGCCTGAGACTCACAGGCCTGACCAATCGATGCGTCCATCACGTACACTATGTTGTCTGGTTGCTATGGAAACACAGGTGAAGTGACATGGAGGAGGTGAGACAGTCACACACACCTTCACACACCTTCAGTCAGTCTAGATACAGACCCGTCCTGTGGTGGTGCGTTCAGGTACTCACCACAGCATTAGAGACTTGCAGCATCTCTTCGAACAGCGAGTCTTCCTGTTTGTGTCGTCCGCTCGTGTCCACAATGATGATCTCAAAGTTCTCGGCTTTGAACTTCTCAACACCCTCTGCAGCGATCACCACCGGGTCCATCTCTGTGTAACTGAACACAACACAGGTGAGACAGGTGAGACAGGTGAGACACAAAGCACAGGTGAGAGACAGCAGAGGGCGCCACCTGTCTGACCACTGAGGAATAACTCACCTGCCGTAGAACGGGATTCTGGCTTTGGTGGCGTTCTGTTTGAGCTGATCGAAGGCGCCTGAGAGGAGAAGAAGAAGAAACAGTTCATTTACTACAACTGAAGTCAAGTGAAGCATCAGTGTGACGCATGAGGATGTGAAGCGTCGTGTCAGGTGAATAGAGGATGTGAAGCGTCGTGTCAGGTGAATAGAGGATGTGAAGCGTGTCAGGTGAATAGAGGATGTGAAGCGTCGTGTCAGGTGAATAGAGGATGTGAAGCGTCGTGTCAGGTGAATAGAGGATGTGAAGCGTCGTGTCAGGTGAATAGAGGATGTGAAGCGTCGTGTCAGGTGAATAGAGGATGTGAAGCGTGTCAGGTGAATAGAGGATGTGAAGCGTCGTGTCAGGTGAATAGAGGATGTGAAGCGTGTACCGGCTCTGAAGGTGTCGGCACAGATCAGGCAGGTCTTCCAGCCTTTTCTCTGGTAGTAGTAGGCGAGCTGCAGGAAACAAAGAAGTCAGTGAGACAGCAGGGGGCGGGGTCTATCTACAGGGGGGCGGGGTTAAGTTTCAGGCGTGTGTGATGTCACCTTGGAGCAGGTTGTTGTTTTCCCGCTGCCCTGCAGACCAACAAACATGATGACGTTGTTCTTTCCTTTTGTGGGAGTCCAGGCCTTCACACCGGGGTCCACCAGCTGGAAATACACAGTACACACACATAATACACACAGTACACATACAGACAACCTACAGGAAACCTTCCAGGCTTTTCCAGGCCTGATGTTCTGACCTTGACGAGCTCCTTGAACACAGCGTGTTGGATCATCCTCCTCTTGTTCAGACCTGAAGCCATCTCCTCCAAATCTATGGCAGACCTGCAGAGACAAAAACCACAGAGAGCACATTCAGTCACAGCTGATCTGGATCAGGACCAGATTCTGGATCAGGACTCACTTGACGTTCTCTCTCAGCTGTTTGACCAGTTTGATGTTGACGTCGGCCTCTAGCAGAGCAGCACACACCTCCTTCAACATGGCGTTCAACACCTGAGACAGACAGACGGGCAGGCAGGCCGGCAGACAGACAGAAAAACAGACAGACAAGTTAAGTTATTTTAGAGCTTTCTGGTCACATGACCTCTGTGTGTCGTGTGCAGTTACCTCTTCATTGATGATGGTGGCATTGCTGAGTGACCTCAGCGCTGAGGTGATCTTCCTGCCCAGGTCGGCTAACACCATGATGGCAGTCTGAAGTGATCCTGAAACAGGAAGTCACATGGACCCATTAACAGACATCAGTGTGGTTAATTAACCATGATTATGAACAAGAGGTGACTTTTATTTTGAAGTAGTCACAGGAAACAGTGTGTGACTCCACCTCCTCAAACAGGTAACAGGTGAACTACAAACACTTACCGTGTGTTAAAACCAAAATCTGTGTGTGTGGAGGGGAACCCCCCTACTGAGCGCGCTCAGTGAGTCAGCAGGTCAGCTGACAGGTGAAGATTGCAGCACGCAGCCACACAAGCTTCCTGTACAGAGGAGAGAGAAGTGAATACATGAACTCATCACGGAGGTCTTTAAACACAACACGAGACTGACGGGACTGACGCCTCAGGTGAGTGACTGTAGAGAGACGAAACACCTGTCAGTAAACTCAGGTTTGATGGTGGATGTAAACAGGAAGTAAGATGTTGCCATGGAGACGGTGTGTTTGTTTTGGTCTGTGTGTGTTCACATGGTCTAACATTAAAATAACGTTGGTCTAACATTAAAATAACGTTGGTCTGACATTAAAATAATGCTGGTCTAACATTAAAATAACGTTGGTCTAACACTAAAATAATGCTGGTCTAACATTAAAATAATGCTGGTCTAACATTAAAATAACGTTGGTCTAACACAAAAATAACGTTGGTCTGACATTAATATAATGCTGGTCTAACATTAAAATAACGTTGGTCTAACACTAAACTAATGCTGGTCTAACATTAAAATAACATTGGTCTAACATTAAAATAATGCTGGTCTAACATTAAAATAACGTTGGTCTGACATTAAAATGACGGTCTGACATTAAAGTAACGCTGGTCTAACATTAAAGTAACGTTGGTCTGACATTAAAGTAACGCTGGTCTGACATTAAAGTAACGCTGGTCTGACATTAAAGTAACGCTGGTCTGACATTAAAATGACGGTCTGACATTAAAATAATGCTGGTCTAACATTAAAGTAACGTTGGTCTAACATTAAAATGACGGTCTGACATTAAAGTAACGCTGGTCTAACATTAAAGTAACGTTGGTCTGACATTAAAGTAACGCTGGTCTAACATTAAAGTAACGTTGGTCTAACACTAAAATAATGCTGGTCTAACATTAAAATAACGTTGGTCTAACACTAAAATAATGCTGGTCTAACATTAAAATAACGTTGGTCTAACACTAAAATAATGCTGGTCTAACACTAAAATAATGCTGGTCTAACATTAAAATAACGTTGGTCTAACACTAAAATAATGCTGGTCTAACACTAAAATAATGCTGGTCTAACATTAAAATAATGCTGGTCTAACATTAAAATAACGTTGGTCTGACATTAAAATAATGCTGGTCTAACATTAAAATAACGGTCTGACATTAAAATAATGCTGGTCTAACATTAAAGTAACGTTGGTCTAACATTAAAATGACGGTCTGACATTAAAGTAACGCTGGTCTAACATTAAAGTAACGTTGGTCTAACATTAAAATGACGGTCTGACATTAAAGTAACGCTGGTCTAACATTAAAGTAACGTTGGTCTGACATTAAAGTAACGCTGGTCTAACATTAAAGTAACGCTGGTCTAACACTAAAATAACGTTGGTCTAACATTAAAATAACGTTGGTCTGACATTAAAATAATGCTGGTCTAACATTAAAATAACGTTGGTCTAACACTAAAATAATGCTGGTCTAACACTAAAATAATGCTGGTCTAACATTAAAATAATGCTGGTCTAACATTAAAATAATGCTGGTCTAAAATTAAAATAACGTTGGTCTAACACAAAAATAACGTTGGTCTGACATTAATATAATGCTGGTCTAACATTAAAATAACGTTGGTCTAACACTAAACTAATGCTGGTCTAACATTAAAATAACATTGGTCTAACATTAAAATAATGCTGGTCTAACATTAAAATAACGTTGGTCTGACATTAAAATAATGCTGGTCTAACATTAAAATAACGGTCTGACATTAAAATAATGCTGGTCTAACATTAAAGTAACGTTGGTCTAACATTAAAATGACGGTCTGACATTAAAGTAACGCTGGTCTAACATTAAAGTAACGTTGGTCTGACATTAAAGTAACGCTGGTCTAACATTAAAGTAACGTTGGTCTAACACTAAAATAATGCTGGTCTAACATTAAAATAACGTTGGTCTAACACTAAAATAATGCTGGTCTAACATTAAAATAACGTTGGTCTAACACTAAAATAATGCTGGTCTAACACTAAAATAATGCTGGTCTAACATTAAAATAACGTTGGTCTAACACTAAAATAATGCTGGTCTAACACTAAAATAATGCTGGTCTAACATTAAAATAATGCTGGTCTAACATTAAAATAACGTTGGTCTGACATTAAAATAATGCTGGTCTAACATTAAAATAACGGTCTGACATTAAAATAATGCTGGTCTAACATTAAAGTAACGTTGGTCTAACATTAAAATGACGGTCTGACATTAAAGTAACGCTGGTCTAACATTAAAGTAACGTTGGTCTGACATTAAAGTAACGCTGGTCTAACATTAAAGTAACGTTGGTCTAACACTAAAATAACGTTGGTCTAACATTAAAATAACGTTGGTCTGACATTAAAATAATGCTGGTCTAACATTAAAATAACGTTGGTCTAAAACTAAAATAATGCTGGTCTAACACTAAAATAATGCTGGTCTAACATTAAAATAATGCTGGTCTAACATTAAAATAATGCTGGTCTAAAATTAAAATAACGTTGGTCTAACACAAAAATAACGTTGGTCTGACATTAATATAATGCTGGTCTAACATTAAAATAACGTTGGTCTAACACTAAACTAATGCTGGTCTAACATTAAAATAACATTGGTCTAACATTAAAATAATGCTGGTCTAACATTAAAATAACGTTGGTCTGACATTAAAATAATGCTGGTCTAACATTAAAATAACGGTCTGACATTAAAATAATGCTGGTCTAACATTAAAGTAACGTTGGTCTAACATTAAAATGACGGTCTGACATTAAAGTAACGCTGGTCTAACATTAAAGTAACGTTGGTCTGACATTAAAGTAACGCTGGTCTGACATTAAAGTAACGCTGGTCTAACATTAAAGTAACGTTGGTCTGACATTAAAGTAACGCTGGTCTAACATTAAAGTAACGTTGGTCTAACACTAAAATAACGTTGGTCTAACATTAAAATAACGTTGGTCTGACATTAAAATAATGCTGGTCTAACATTAAAATAACGTTGGTCTAACACTAAAATAATGCTGGTCTAACACTAAAATAATGCTGGTCTAACATTAAAATAATGCTGGTCTAACATTAAAATAATGCTGGTCTAAAATGAAAATAACGTTGGTCTAACACAAAAATAACGTTGGTCTGACATTAATATAATGCTGGTCTAACATTAAAATAACGTTGGTCTAACACTAAACTAATGCTGGTCTAACATTAAAATAACATTGGTCTAACATTAAAATAATGCTGGTCTAACATTAAAATAACGTTGGTCTGACATTAAAATAATGCTGGTCTAACATTAAAATAACGGTCTGACATTAAAATAATGCTGGTCTAACATTAAAGTAACGTTGGTCTAACATTAAAATGACGGTCTGACATTAAAGTAACGCTGGTCTAACATTAAAGTAACGTTGGTCTGACATTAAAGTAACGCTGGTCTAACATTAAAGTAACGTTGGTCTAACATTAAAATGACGGTCTGACATTAAAGTAACGCTGGTCTAACATTAAAGTAACGTTGGTCTGACATTAAAGTAACGCTGGTCTAACATTAAAGTAACGTTGGTCTAACACTAAAATAACGTTGGTCTAACATTAAAATAACGTTGGTCTGACATTAAAATAATGCTGGTCTAACATTAAAATAACGTTGGTCTAACACTAAAATAATGCTGGTCTAACACTAAAATAATGCTGGTCTAACATTAAAATAATGCTGGTCTAACATTAAAATAATGCTGGTCTAAAATTAAAATAACGTTGGTCTAACACAAAAATAACGTTGGTCTGACATTAATATAATGCTGGTCTAACATTAAAATAACGTTGGTCTAACACTAAACTAATGCTGGTCTAACATTAAAATAACATTGGTCTAACATTAAAATAATGCTGGTCTAACATTAAAATAACGTTGGTCTGACATTAAAATAATGCTGGTCTAACATTAAAATAACGGTCTGACATTAAAATAATGCTGGTCTAACATTAAAGTAACGTTGGTCTAACATTAAAATGACGGTCTGACATTAAAGTAACGCTGGTCTAACATTAAAGTAACGTTGGTCTGACATTAAAGTAACGCTGGTCTAACATTAAAGTAACGTTGGTCTGACATTAAAATAACGCTGGTCTGACATTAAAGTAACGCTGGTCTGACATTAAAGTAACGTTGGTCTGACATTAAAATAACGGTCTGACATTAAAGTAACGTTGGTCTGACATTAAAATAACGTTGGTCTGACATTAAAATAACGGTCTGACATTAAAGTAACGCTGGTCTAACATTAAAGTAACGTTGGTCTAACATTAAAATAACGGTCTGACATTAAAGTAACGCTGGTCTAACGTTAAAGTAACGTTGGTCTAACATTAAAATAATGTAGGTCTGACATTAAAGTAACGCTGGTCTGACATTAAAGTAACATTGGCCTGACATTAAAGTAACGCTGGTCTAACATTCAAGTAACGTTGGTCTAACATTAAAATAATGTAGGTCTGACATTAAAGTAAAGCTGGTCTGACATTAAAATAACGTTGGTCTAACATTAAAATAATGTAGGTCTGACATTAAAGTAACGCTGGTCTAACATTAAAGTAACGTTGGTCTAACATTAAAATAATGTAGGTCTGACATTAAAGTAACGCTGGTCTGACATTAAAGTAACCTTTGTCTGACATTAAAGTAACGCTGGTCTAACATTCAAGTAACGTTGGTCTAACATTAAAATAATGTAGGTCTGACATTAAAGTAATGCTGGTCTAACATTAAAATAACGTTGGTCTAACATTAAAATAATGTAGGTCTGACATTAAAGTAACGCTGGTCTAACATTCAAGTAACGTTGATCTAACATTAAAATAACGTTGGTCTGACACTAAAATAACGTTGGTAGAGTTGTAGTTTGTATATAAACACAGTTCGTGGATTATATTGATGACAGTCAGTCTGTGGTCATGTGACGTCATTTATCTCATGTTACGGACACGTAATGAATTGTTATATTTCTTAAAGGGACAGCGCAGGGAGCTTTAGTTTACTTCAAACTGAGAATATGTTTATTTTGGAACGTTCTGTCAACGTTACAGAAACACTGGGTAACTTAAGTATGATAAGGTTGTCTGAATGTTGTCTGAATGTTAGTTATTGGTTTGATATATTGATTACTGATGGTGGCTGATCGTGTTCAGTTTCTAACAGCAGGAAATGATCGATCCTTGTGTGTATTTTAACTACAACGTTAATGTAACGTGTTCTGTTATTCTTTATATCCGCACTCATCACCACTCTCGTCCAATCAGATCACTCGGTCTTAAATGTTTCTGATCAGTTATCGATCGTTTCTGCTGCGGTTTGATTGGATGTTACAGATTATTGATGACGTGATGAGCAGTGATCAGCTCATAAACAAACAGATATTCAGTCCATCTCTCGTGACGTCATCGATAATCATATTGATCTTCTTCTTCTGTCGTTTGATAAAAACATGTCAGCTGTTTACATCATCGTGCTAACGTTAGCTTAGCTGCTAGCAGCCAGCCGCTGCCGCAGGCAGAGAGTGCAGATTAGCAGTTAGCTGCTTACTATGTTAGGTTTGTTCACACGTTCAGGTTAAAGATAGACATAAACTCCGTTCATACGTTTATTTAACGTTTATTTAACGTTATTTGAAGGTTGTCTGGTGGTTCTTACCGTCTGTCGGTGCGTTTGATCAACAGCAGCTCAGAGGAACGTCAGCCAATCACAGCTGACCCGGAAACACAACGCACCATCAGCACTGCTCTTCTTCTTCTTCGCTCCCTTTAATGGCGACCGGAAACCGCCGTTAAAATACACGACTGCCACTTCCTGTCAACAAGCCATCAACAGGACGTCATTAAAATGATGATCAGCTGATCATGTTTAATTTAAATAATAACATGATCAGCTGATCATGTTTAAATAATAATGGTCGATCACGTATTTGTTTATTGAATCAATAAAGTTTTCAAAGAGAAAAAAACTGAACTGCTTCCGGGTGTGTTTTTAAGGTGGTCTGGAGGGTTGCTGGAGAAACTCGTGACCTTTCACCTCACCGTCTTTCAAGGGTCACACCTGTGTTTACGTCACGTGTTCGAAGCGTTATCACCTGAACAAGTAAACAGCTGCTGCGTAGCTGCGTCCAATCAGAGGTGTCCACAGGTTCCACCTTAAAGGTCAGACACGTTCCTGAACACAGAACCAGAGCGGAACCACAGTAGAACCAGAGCGGAACCACAGTAGAACCAGAGCGGAACCACAGCAGAACCAGAGCCGAACCACAGCAGAACCAGAGCGGAACCAGGTGAGACCCAGTCTGACTGAGAACATGAATTTCTCTGAAGCCAGAGCGGAAGTGATGCAGCTGCTGAACAAAGTGGACCCGCGTGAACTCCACAAAGTGCTGAACTGGATCCGAACCTCAGGTAAACCCACCTGGATCCTTCGAACACTGAGCAGACCGTCACTGATCACTGATCGATGTATTGATCTGTACTTTAATCTAAAGTAACGTCATGTAACGCAGTACCAACAGAGATGACGTGACCTCTCAGGGCCTTCGTACTTCCTGTAGATCAGCTGGACGAGCTGCTGTCTGACAACAGGAAGGTGATTCTGCAGAACATCTCAGAATACCTGAGAGTCCGACTGCCTCCAGAGGCCATGCTCCCCTCAGAGACTACTGCATACAGCAAGGTACTATTGTAATACTACTGTAATACTACTGCATACAGCAAGGTATTACTGTAATACTACTGCATACAGCAAGGTACTATTGTAATACTACTGTAATACTACTGCATACAGCAAGGTATTACTGTAATACTACTGCATACAGCAAGGTATTACTGTAATACTACTGCATACAGCAAGGTATTACTGTAATACTACTGCAGTACTACTGTAATACTCTGATGATGTTTCAGATGGAGCAGCGCGCTCGGCCCACGCTCCACGTCGACAGCTTCCTGTATGATGAAGATCAGGTGGACGCTCTGTGTGAGGAGGGAACCATGAGCCGATCGTACTGTCTGTCCTGCGGGTCGTACAGAACGGCACCTCTGGGTCAGAACATCTTCATCGTCCTCTTCATCGTCCTGATCACTGACGTGACATCTGTTGACGTCTTCTTCTTCTGTTGTTCCTCGTGCAGACTTCCTGTCTCACTCGTTCTCCGTGTCAGAACTTCAGTTCCTGTTCGAGAACGTTCTTCCGGACCTGAGCGGGCGGACGCTGGTGGACGTGGGCTCCAGGCTGGGAGCGGTCCTTTACGGGGTCAGTAGAACCCGGGTCACATGTCTGAATCATAATCAGCAAAATAACACTCCAAACACACTTCCTGTTGATATGATTCAGTGTGACATCACTTCCTGTTGAAATCATCATCTCTGATGTCATCCTGTACATCCAAACAGGAACTGCTAACGGCTAATTCAGCTAATTGAGAGTGTATATCTGTGTGTGTGTGTGTGTGTGTGTGTGTGTGTGTGTGTGTGTGTGTGTTTAGGGTCATGTGTTCAGCTCGGCCTCTCAGCTCGTTGGTTTGGAGATTAATGAAGAGTTTGTCAAACTGCAGCAAGAAGTTCTGAACAAATACAAGATGACGGACAGAACCCAGGTTACACACACTACGCACACACTACAGTACGACATGTTGTGAAGTTGAACAGGAGAACACTGGACCTGAACCGACAGTAGAACCCAGGGCCGCTTCTAGCTGTCTGGGGGCCCTACGCCAGGTGCTATTTAGTCAAACCCTGAGAACTTTCTTTAACCTTTTCAGGTGATCTGTGACGATGCAACAGTCTGTCACATGTTAAGAGGAAAACAGGCTCGAGCACGTTAATAAATGTTCCTGAAAAATGTTGATGGTAAACTTTGAAAACAAGGTGACATACTACTTACTTCAATGAATAAAAATATAATGAAGCAGCCTCCATATTAATGTATGATCAGTCTTATGTTTACATTATTAAAAACTATTCAAATAAATAAACATTTACATATTTTATATTATCAATATATTTTGGGAGAATTAGAAGTAGCTGTCTTTATTTGTAGACAGACAAACCAACTCATTTGTTGTGTGAAACACTTAATAAAGTTTTTTTTTTATAGGTTAAAATCCAAACAAAGCTGCTCTGATCGGAACGCTGTGACTGTATGAGGGCTAATCAATGAGTGATGTCTGCCGACAGGTATGACGGGATGATTGACAGCTGCATCATGACTGAGTCCGTTTTGATGTGCAAACAATAAAAAACTAAACTAGTGAGAATAATAACTAAAGTTTCAGGTAGTAAGAAACATTTACATGTAACAGCAAATGACTGAGTCTGTTCTGATTCCATGATGTAAATGTTAAGGGTGTCTACAGTTTTGCTCTCACTTCACTGAATGGTGAGCGGCTGTCAATCATACCTGTCGGCAGACGTCACTCACGGCTTGACGTGACAGATGATTTTGACTTGATTTTAATAATTAAAAGGCATTTTAAGCATGTAAGTGTTTCACACAACAAATGAGTTGGTTTGTCTGTCTACAAATAAATGTAGTAGTGTCTAATGTAGTGATGACTGTGATGGCCTGCAGGTCCTCCACACTGACGTCTGTCTGCAGAACGTTCTGCTGCAGAACACTGACGTTCTCATCATGAACAACGTCTTTGAGTTCTTCATGGAGCCCAGTGAGCAAGTCAGGTCAGGACACACACACACACACAAATATACAAATAGAGAACAGAAGTCATGACATCACTTACTGTCTAACTACAGTTTATTCTCCATGATTTTCAAAAATCAAAACAAATGAACTCTATTCCAACAAAACCTGTAAGATCTGTGTGTGTGTGTGTGTGTGTGTGTGTGTGTGTGTGTTCAGAGCGTGGAGGTTCATCATGGAGAACTTCAGGAAGAAAGGCTCTCTGCTGGTCACAGTTCCCGCTCTGCAGGACAGTCTGAACGCTCTGCAGGTCGAACGCTAAGACAAAGAAATACTCTTATTCTGAAAGTCATCTTTCAATAATTAACCACTTCCTGTTTGTGTCCAGCAGGGGGCACTGCAGCCCGGTTGGGTTGAGGAACTTCCTGTGGACTACGATGTTTACCTGGGCAGAGACGTGGACCCTGAAGCACTCAGACAGATCCACCTGTACAGGGTCATCTGATCTGGTCTGGACTGGACTGGACTGGACTGGACTGGTCTGATCTGGACTAGTCTGGTCTGGATTGGATTGGACTGGTCTGGACTGGACTGGACTGGACTGGTCTGATCTGGACTGGTCTGATCTGGGTTGGATTGGACTGGTCTGGACTGGATTGGACTGGACTGGTCTGGTCTGGTTCATGAACTTGTCTGGGCTGGGTTAAAGTTGAAGTTCAGACGGACATTCAAAAGTTCTGAACCGTTTGGATTGTTATACAGTTTCCAGCTCTGGACTGGGTCGTGGTCGCTGTGATGTCACTCTGGTCATGTTGTCATGTTAACCTGTTTTGTGTTGCCCTTCTTAAACCGGTCCAAACCAGCTCAAACTGGTTGTTTTTATAATAAAGAGATGAAGAACCGAGACAGACTCTGATGATTTACTCCACACTGAATCAAACTGAAGTTCTCCTGACCCGTCCACACAGAGCAGGTCCAGACCAACCCAACAATGACCACCATTAGCAGAACCCGGATCCTGGTGGATCCTGGTGGGTTGTGGTGGATCCTGGTGGGTCGTGGTGGATCCTGGCGGGTCGTAGCAGGTCGTGGCCGATCCTGGTGGGTCGTGGCTGATCCCGGTGGGTCGTGGCTGATCCTGGTGGGTCGTGGCCAATGACAGTATAAAGAATGGACGGAGCCTGAGGTCACTCTCAGGTTTCTGAAGCTGTTTTGAAGCTGAAATTATGTGACGCTGGCTGCTGCTATGTTGGATGTACCGCTCCATCTGAATATTGACAAAGACGTGGATCATCGGCGGACCTGAGGCGGGTCGAATGACGCCTTGGTGTTCTAATGTTCTAATGTTCTAATAAGCCAACGACACGTACCTGTCAATCAAGCGGTCACACTTTTAATTAAGCACAACTTCGAGCCTTAGCATCATCTGAACAGGTGAGTTCTATAAAATTTCACCCCATTACAGTTTTTATAATAATATTTTTATTAAAATTTTGTAAAAGACGAGTTATAAAAAATCAGACACACATCAGATAAGAGACTGAATAGAAACAAAACACTGCTGCATCACTAACACTAGAATCTTAGCACATGGTGGATGGCACTCTATGAACTCTGGTCAGGGTCAGTGTCATATTCATTAAGGTGAACCAGAAATGTCTGACATATCCAAAAATGTATTAAGATTGTCCATCAGG
Source organism: Argyrosomus regius (assembly GCA_946959425.1). Taxonomy (NCBI): domain Eukaryota; kingdom Metazoa; phylum Chordata; class Actinopteri; family Sciaenidae; genus Argyrosomus; species Argyrosomus regius. The sequence continues at coordinate 606,917 of OX336887.1, read as the reverse complement.
AACTTTCTCCATATGCAATATACCAGTGGGCTCACTTAGCCAGGTCTTAAACACACAGCTGCACATGTCAGAGAGCCACTTAAATTACAGTTAAGTTATACCAAAAATTATACAGTTTGGGACTCATCCAGAAGAGGTGGGTCAGATTTACATCGGTCACAAAGATTCTATGAATAATGAAGTCTGTGCTTCACCTTAAATTGGATTAACTGGTGTTAATAGATCGGGTTGTACTAAGGCTCTCCTTCCAAACATCATCATCATCAGTCTGCATTCACAGCTCCTCTCAGGAGTGTGTGGCATAAACCATTTGTTCAGAAAATATATGCACAAAGCCTGAAACTATTTTTTTGGATTCAGCTGGACTCAACAAAAACTTAAAAATCATTTTACCTTCTAGGAGAGACTCAAAGTTAGACACACAATGACGGACATAATTCATAATCTGAAAATATCAGAAAAAATGTGAGAAAACTTGTTTTTGAACTGAGTAAATGTAACAAACTGTTTGTTAATATACAGATCTTTAAAAGTGACTCAACCTTTTAACCTCCAGATTCAGCAAAACAGGAACTTATTTCTGCGGTTCTGATTTCTGCAGTTCTGATATGAAGAGAACGACATCATCAGCATACAGGGAGATGATCCACATTACCAGATGGGTTCAATGGAAGCTGACTCTAATACTAACGGACTGAGGGGGCAGTCCTGACGTGTCTCATGGTTTAATCGGAGCGGCACTGATCTTTCTTGATTTGTGAGAATGGAGGAAGATGGATGAGTTTATAATATTATAATCCACGACACAAACTGACCATCAAATCCAAACTCCTCCAAAACCTTCAGGCACACTCCATCGATGACTTTTACACATCTAAGCAGAAGGCAGCCACGGTACTCTGATACATCATATTCACTCATCTAACATTAAACAAAGAGTGGTGGGTTGTTGTGTGGTGTGGTGTGTTGTGGTGGGTTGTGGTGGGTTCTTGCGGATCGTCACGGACATAATTTGGGGGGGGGGGGGCTTTTTCAAAAGGCCGTTTTGGTCGCCTGCAGTTTTTACCGTCCAAAAACAATTACGCTATAGTAAACAGAGACGGTCAGGCACTAGGACCAAGCGGAAAACGGCCGCTCAAGCTAAAGCCTTTCCCTTGGACCCGCCCACAAGCTCCTGATTGGCTCTGCCGTTTCTTGTGTGATTGGCCGTCCCTGCTGTCACTCCATCAGGTTGTAAACAGCACCAGGACTTGCTCCTGCTAGTTGCCCAGGAGTCCCTGTTAATCTGCCACTGTAAATTGGGCGTTTGTTCTGCCTGGGTCACGTCAGCTAGAAGGATTGTAATATCAGAGCAGGTTTCATTTACATTGAATCGGTGTCTATGTGCGTGTGTGCGTGCGTGCGCGCGTGCATGCGTGTGTATGTGTGTGTGTGTATGTGTGTTTGGTAATTAGGCGCAGTCAGGATGTCTAAAAAAAGAAAAGTGGACATAAGAGACTTCTTTAGAAGTCAAAGTGTAAGTTACTCAAAGAAATGCGTTACACCCATCCAAGACAACATGTGTTTGGAAGCTTTGGATGAGTTGATTATGTTGACCCTTCTGTGGTCTTTGGGTCAAATTGACCCTTGTTCACTTTTCATTGACATCAAAAATGGGATTTTCTTCCATATAACTGTCTAAAATGACAGTGGTTCTCTGTTACACGCATTTCAAATAAAACTGATTACTTGACTATTTACACTGAATTATTCAATTTATTCAATTTCTCCCCACCTGTGATATTCCTGCCAGTTTGACCTGCCCACCACTGGGTGGTGCTACTGTATGTAAATGAGGTCTGTTTACCATATATTCCAAAAATAAGTGTAACATTGGTGGTACTGAGTTGGAGTGAAGTTGACTAACAAGGTGAAACACAGAATTGGGTGATAATGTTTTGCTACATGCTTTACAACCAGTCAAACCAAAAAAGGGAACAGTAAACTTAAAAGTAGCAATAGAAAACTAGAAAACACAGTGAACTGAAAGAGTTTTATTAAAAATACTTCTGTCCCCCCGCCTCTGAAATCAAAATTTCGTCCTTGTGGGTCGTGATGGGTTCTTGTGTGTTGTGGTGGGTTCTTGCAGGTCGTGATGGGTTCTTGTGTGTTGTGGTGGCTTCTTGCGGGTCGTGATATGTTCTTGTGTGTTGTGGTGGGTTCTTGCAGGTCGTGATGGGTTCTTGTGGGTCGTGATGGGTTCTTGTGTGTTGTGGTGGGTTCTTGTAGGTCGTGGTGGGTTCTTGTGGGTTGTGGTGGGTTCTAGTAGGTCGTGGTGGGTTCTTGTAGGTCGTGATGGGTTCTTGTCAGTCGGGTGGTTAGATGGACAGCAGTAACAGAAATGTGAGGCGAGGAGAGTTCAGTTGTGTGTTCTTATGGAGAAAAGAGCTTAGTGCATGATGGGAAATCCCCCCAGTGTGTGTGTGACGTATCATTCCTGCTGTTACTCACTCTCCGTCATCACTGCTCAACACTTGCTTCCTCTTCACTCCATTTCGTCACCACGGTTCAGCCGACACTCAGCGTTTCAGAGGCAACCATTGGCTAACAGTGGAGGAGCGGCAGGACGGCCGACCAATCGACGCGGAGGACGACAGTGAAGCCCCGCCCCTTTACTCACTCCGTGTGGTGCGTTCAGGTGACACACTTCGACTCGGAAACACGAGATAATTGACAGACGCTCCTGAACGTTTATTCAGCAGGTGTGACGTCAGCATCAGGTTAACGGTCACGTGGTTAACCGTCCGGACAGGAAACGTCGCTGAGCTTCAATCAGAGAAACAGTTTCTGAAATTAAATCATGTAACAATAAAATCTAATCAAACTTATGTCTTATTAAGTGTATTTATGTCATCAGCTCTGTTACAACAACATTACAACAGGTCCCCCTTCAGCGCTACATCGAACACTGAAGTTTCCGAGCTTTGTGTGTGTCCGTGAAGTGGATGAAAACTTGGTCAACAAGCCGCCAGTGAAGCCGCTCCGAGCCCGGGACTTCTCTTTCAGTTCGGACCGCGGATTATCGGTTAATCGTTACACAACTCGGTAAAGTCCGTCAGAGTCCACTTTGTTGTGTGTTGTGTTGGGTGTGAGCGGGAGAACCGGGCGGGTTTGTGGATGTTCGGGGCTCAAACGGAGAGTTCGTCCTCTCAGACCGCGAACAGCTCACCTCCATGTGGGCAGATTATCACCGACTCTAACAAAAGACCCGCGCCGCTCCTCGGTGCTTCTGCTCGGTCCCTGCTCCGCTGCTCTCAGCTCCGGGCTCCGGTTCTGATGTGACGGTGGACTTTGGTTCGTTGTGTCCCAGTTTGTGTGTCAGGTTCGTCCTTTGTGACCCGGTTTCCCTCCTTTTTTCCCAAAGTGCTGCCGGTGGACGCGGAGCTCAGAGATGCCGCTTCTCCACAGAAAAGCCTTCATCCGACAGAAACCTCCGGCGGACCTGCGGCCGGACGAGGAGGTCTTCCTCTGCAAGATCACACACGAAATCTTCAGGACCTACGAGTAAGTGTGTCCGGACTCACCTGGGCCAGCTGGCTCACCTGTGAGCCCCTCAAAGAGCCGTTAGTCGGCCGGAGTGAAGTTTGAATGACAGTTGGTCGGTTGGAAAACTTCCAGACGACTCGAACAAAAACAACTTTGTGTTTTTAGGATAATAATTAAAGTTCTGTTCGTCCATAAACTCAAAGTGTCGGTCCACGGGCGGGAAACTGGTCCGGACCGGTACCTGGTTCTGGACTCTGAGGGGCAGGTGTAAGGTTGGGCTAACTTTGCTAGCTAACTGAGCTAAAGTGCGTTAGCCGCGTTAGCGGATGACGGAGGCCTGCTGTCACTGAACACTGTTTAAATAAAGTTTGGACTCACCTGAGAGGACAGGTACAGAGAGGCTCCACCTGTTCACAGCTCAGCCAACACAAACCCTGAAACTGTTTGAGCCTTGATTCGTTAACTGTTGATCGATTCACTTTAAAAACGTTCATTAATCTGATGATGATGTCAGGTGGTTCAGACCGAGTGATCTGATTGGACGAGAGTCGTCCATGAGTGCTGATATAGAGAATAACCGAACAGACTTTAATAACATGAATCACTACGGCTGTTCTAATGTTACATTAACGTTATATTAAAGTTACATTAACGCTACCTTAACATTACATTAACGCTCATCTACGTTAGATTATAACAAAGATGAACATTTTTCTAAAGTAATTTAAAAAACATTTAGAAACTGAACACGATCAGCTGATAATAAACCTGATCAGCCACTGTAAGTAATCAATACACAACCATTATCAAACCAATAACTAACATTCGACGACCTTATCATACTTAAGTTACCTAGTGTTTCTGTAACGTTGACAGAACGTTCCAAAATAAACATATTCTCAGTTTGAAGTAAACTAAAGCTCCCTGCGCTGTCCCTTTAAGAAATATAACAATTCATTACGTGTCCGTAACATGAGATAAATGACGTCACATGACCACAGACTGACTGTCATCAATATAATCCACGAACTGTGTTTATATACAAACTACAACTCTACCAGCGTTATTTTAGTGTCAGACCAACGTTATTTTAATGTCAGACCAGCGTTACTTTAATGTCAGACCAGCGTTATTTTAATGTTAGACCGTTATTTTAATGTCAGACCAGTGTTACTTTAATGTCAGACCAGCGTTACTTTAATGTCAGACCAGCGTTATTTTAATGTTAGACCAACGTTATTTTAATGTTAGACCAGTGTTACTTTAATGTTAGACCAGCGTTATTTTACTGTTAGACCAGCGTTATTTTAATGTTAGACCAGCGTTACTTTAGTGTTAGACCAACGTTATTTTACTGTTAGACCAGCGTTATTTTAATGTTAGACCAACGTTACTTTAGTGTTAGACCAGCGTTATTTTAATGTTAGACCAGCGTTATTTTAATGTTAGACCAACGTTACTTTAGTGTTAGACCAGCGTTATTTTAATGTTAGACCAACGTTATTTTAATGTTAGGTTAACACACTCTTGTTTCATTGGTTCATACGTGATATAAAGTAGATAGCCTGCGCTGTGTTGACATGTTCTGTGTGACCTCAGTGTGATGTCTCACATTTGTGTCTGACAGGAAGTGTGTGTCCTCTTTACTTCCTGTCTGTCCTCAGTGAGTTCTTCGAGCGGACCATCCTGTGTAACAGTCTGGTGTGGAGCTGCGCTCTGACTGGCCGAGCGGGCCTCACCTACCTGGAGGCGGTGGAGAGCGAGCGGCGGGCGAAGCAGAGCCTGCAGAGCTTCCCGCCCTCTCTGGTGGTTCCTCTGCTCCACCTGGCCACTCTGAGCCGACGCTGCAGGCTGACGGAGCTCTGCGAGGACATCTACGCCTTCGTCAAAGACCGCTTCTTCCCCGGAGAGACAGTGGACGTCAACGGACGCAACGGAGCCAGGTACTGAGGCGAGACGGTGCTTTTATTTTGAAAAACTGTAGGAATCAGCTGATTGGTGTCACAGAGGACAAGGACAAGTGATGTCTACATGGTTGGTGTGTGTGTGTGTGTGTGTGTGTGTGTGTGTGTGTGTGCAGACATGTGTGTGAGGTCCTGCAGGTCCACTCTCCTCATTCCAGCGCTAACGGAGCGCCGGCTGCTAATGGCCACGTCAAACCAGCTGACGGCGACGCCATCATCATCAGCGACAGTGACGACGAGAGCAGAACCTTCCAGAGTCCAACAGCCCAGATGAACGGGTCAGTGGGTCAAAGGTCATCTGGTTCTCATGTGTATCGGGGCTGTTAGTCGTTCCAGACTTTAAATTTTTGAGTTTGATGATGAATGTTAGTGACCGTGTCCCGTCAGTACGACACATGGACCTGAACTCTCATCAGCTCGCTAATCTGACGCTAACGTGCTAACACCAACATACAGGTACACATGGTTCACTCAGATAGCGTCCGTTAGCTGTTAGCTGTGCATTGTGGGTAATGTAGGCAGCAGGTTCTGTTCTTATTGTGTGTGTGTGTGTGTGTGTGTGTGTGTGTGTCACAGGAAGAAGAAGAAGCCTCTGAGTCCATCAGTGTTCAGATACACAGTGAGGATGATGAAGGACGAGCACAGTGAGCCGTTCACTGTCAAAGCTAATAAGATCAGGTATGAGGACGACGATGATGTCACATGTTGTAGCTCCATGTTGGTCATTGAATCCACGAGTCCAGTCAAAAAAATCACCTCCTAAGTCCTTTCCTAAACACCCGTCCTAAACACTCGTCCTTGACCTGGATGTTTGGCATCCTGAGGGAAGGTGTGAAGGAGAGGTCATAAGGAAAGGTGTGAGAAATGTAGGGCGGTGTTCAGAGAGTCAGACTATGTCACGATGTGACGGAGGACGTTATTGATGCGATCTGTGATTGTGGGACGACATTACCTCCTTTCCTTTGGTAAAGGATGGTCCAGTGTATCCTCTGAAGGAGATAGGAAAGGAAGCACTGAAGCTCCCTTCCTTATTCAGAGTCATTCCGTCATGATCAAACAGCTCTGATCATGACGGCACGTTAAACACGTTAAACTAAACCTTCATGAGCAGAACCGACTATTGGACCGCTCCCCAGAACATTTCCACACACTTCTTCAAATCAAATCAAATCAAATTTTATTTGTATAGCCCAAAGTCACAAAATACATTTTGCCTCGGAGAGCTTTACAATCTGTACAGGGAGTGACACCCTCTGTCCTTAGACCCTCAGTTTGAGTGAGGAAAAACTTGCCCACAAAAAACCCTTTAACAGGGAAAAAAGGTGGAAGAAACCTCAGGAAGAGCCACAGAGGAGGGATCCCTGTCCCAGGAAAGACAGACGTGCAATAGATGTCACGTGTAGAGAACAAATCAACAAAAACATATTGTACAATTGACTGACTGGGCATAACCCAGAGAGAGAGAGAGAGAGACTCCCAGCAGTCTAGTCCTATAGCAGCATAACTAAGGGATGACCTGAGCCAGCCCTAACTATAAGCTCTATCAAAAAGGAAAGTCTTAAGTCTACTCTTAAAAGTGTTGACCGTGTCTGCCTCCCGAACCCAGATTGGTAGTTTATTCCACAGAAGAGGAGCTTGATAGCTGAAAGCTCTGGCTCCCAATCTACTTTTGGAAACTATAGGAACTACAAGGAACCCAGCATTCTGAGAGCGCAGTGTTCTAGAGGGGTAGTAAGGTACTATGAGCTCTTTTAGATATGATGGTGCCTGACCATGAAGAGCTTTGTATGTAAGGAGAAGAATTTTAAATTCTATTCTAGATTTAACAGGTAGCCAGTACAAGGAAGCCAAAATGGGAGAGATGTGATCTCTGATCTTGGTTCCTGTCAGAACACGTGCAGCAGCATTCTGAATTAGCTGCAAAGTCCTAAGAGACTTATTGGAGCAGCCTGATAACAATGAGTTACAATAGTCCAGCCTAGAAGTAACAAATGCGTGGACTAGTTTTTCTGCATCCACTTGAGATACAATGCGTCTGATTTTGGCGATGTTACGTAAATGGAAGAATGCAGTCCTCAAAATTTGTTTTATGTGACATTAAAGGACAAATCCTGATCAAAAACAACTCCAAGATTCTTTACGGTGGAGCTGGAGGCCAGGGTGATCCCATCTAGAGTAACTAAGTCTCTAGAAAGAGAGTTTCTGAGGTGTTTGGGTCCAATTACAAGAACTTCAGTTTTGTCTGAATTTAACATCAGAAAATTGAAGGTCATCCAACTTTTTATATCCTTAAGGCATGCTTGGAATTTAGTTAATTGATTGGTTTCATCAGGCTTGATCGATAAATATAATTGGGTGTCGTCAGCATAACAATGAAAATTAATGGAGTGATTCCTAATAATGTTGCCTAGAGGAAACATATATAAACTGAACAGAAGTGGTCCGAGTACAGAACCTTGTGGGACTCCATGGCAAACTTTGGTATGCATGGAGGATTCACCATTGACGTGAACAAACTGAGATCGATCTAAGAAATATGACTTAAACCAGCTTAGGGCGGTTCCTGTGATGCCAATTTGATGTTCCAGTCTCTGTAAAAGAATTTGATGGTCAATGGTGTCAAATGCGGCACTAAGATCTAACAGGATAAGTACAGAGATGAGTCCTTTGTCTGATGCCATTAGGAGGTCGTTTGTAACTTTGACTAGTGCGGTCTCTGTGCTATGATGCACTCTAAATCCTGACTGAAAATCCTCATATAAACTGTTCTTATGGAGAAAGTCGCACAGCTGATTGGCTACAGCTTTCTCAAGTATCTTAGAGAGAAAGGGAAGGTTTGATATCGGTCTGTAATTGACTAGAGCCTCTGGATCTAGAGTGGGCTTTTTAAGAAGAGGTTTAATTACAGCTACTTTAAAGGACTGTGGTACATGTCCTGATCATAAAGACAGATTAATCATATCCAATAAAGAAGGGCTAACTAGAGGTAAAACATCCTTGACCAGCCTGGTTGGGATGGGATCTAAGAGACAGGTTGACGGCTTAGATGAAGAAATTATTGAAGTTATTTGATGAAGGTCAATGGGAGAAAAACAGTCTAAATATATATCTGGTTTTACAGCTGTTTCCAAACTTGCTTTATCAGAATGCAGATCAGTGCCTGTTGAGGGCAAGAGGTGATGAATTTTGTCTCTAATAGTTATAATTTTATCATTAAAGAAGCTCATGAAGTCATTACTACTTAGACCTAAAGGAATGGATGGCTCAGGCTCTCTGTTAGTGGGCGTTCAGACAGGGACAGGCAAAACGGACGCCGGCGGCGTTTTTCAATTCATTTCAGTGGGGGTTGTGCAGCCCGCAACGCAGGGGTTGCCGCAAAAGGCGTCGCCGGCAACCGGCAAGAGAAGTTGAGCCAGATTCAACTTTTGGGAAAACGGAGCCCCACGTCACGCTCCGGCCGCCAATCAGACACTCAGATCGGCCAAACCTCCACAGACGGCCTGAAATGTCTCTGAAGCAGAGACTGTCCAGGTGGATTCACGGACTAAACTCTGATAATCTACCTGTGTGTTTGTGTGTGTGTGTGTGTTCTGACTTTGTTTATTTCATGTACCAGCTTCTAAATCTGAGTCCGACTCGCAATTTACGCCGCAAAATATAATGACATGAAGAAGTTTAATTTGATTTGTGTCCGATGATAAAGCTGTCATTAATCAGAGAAATAAAACGTTATTTCCTGATTGTTTCACAGCGGTTACATTCAGCAGGTATAGACACGCCCACAGCAACCCACCTCCTTTGTTTAATTATCTTCTTTTTCAGAGGTGCAATAGAGTCGAGAGTTGTTCGTAATGAGCCTGTGGTACTATCAACAAGATGATCTATTTGTGAGGGGCTGAAGGAAGCAGACAAGTCCTCTGCTACATTGAGACAAGGCATTGAATTCAATACTGAAGGAATCACTTCCTTAAATTTGGCTACAGCACTATCAGATAAACATCTGCTGTAGGAGTTTCTGCAGAAAGGCTTATAGTCCAGTAATATGAACTCAAAGGTTATTAAAAAATGGTCAGACAGAAGAGGATTCTGTGGAAAGACTATTAGATGATCAAGTTCAATGCCATATGAGAGAACAAGATCAAGAGTGTGGTTCAGACAATGAGTAGGTTTATTTACACTCAGACAGAAGCCGATTGAGTCTAATAAAGAGATAAACGCATTGCTAAGACTATCATTGTGGTTGTCCACGTGAATATTAAAATCACCTAGGATAATTACTTTGTAGGTGAACTTTATAGGAACAATAAGTAACTTTACTCATAACATCCACTGACATCTAGTGGTTAAAGTTGGTACTGCAGTCTCAGTCTGTCTTCAGTCTCAGTCTGTCTTCAGTCTGTCTTCAGTCTCAGTCTGTCTTCAGTCTGTCTTCAGTCTCAGTCTGTCTTCAGTCTGTCCTCAGTCTGTCTTCAGTCTCAGTCTATCTTCAGTCTGTCTTCAGTCTCAGTCTGTCCTCAGTCTGTCTTCAGTCTCAGTCTGTCTTCAGTCCATCTTCAGTCTCAGTCTGTCTTCAGTCTGTCTTCAGTCTCAGTCTGTCTTCAGTCTCAGTCTGTCTTCAGTCTGTCCTCAGTCTGTCTTCAGTCTCAGTCTATCTTCAGTCTGTCCTCAATCTGTCTTCAGTCTCAGTCTATCTTCAGTCTGTCCTCAGTCTGTCTTCAGTCTCAGTCTATCTTCAGTCTGTCCTCAGTCTGTCTTCAGTCTCAGTCTATCTTCAGTCTGTCTTCAGTCTCAGTCTGTCTTCAGTCCTTCTTCAGTCTCACTTCATCTTCAGTCTCAGTCTGTCTTCAGTCCGTCTTCCGTCTCAGTCTGTCCTCAGTCTGTCTTCAGTCTCAGATAATCAATTGTTCCTCTCTGATTGTTTCACAGTGTTATGTTCAGCAAGATAAACTCCTCTGTAGACTTCAGTACAAAAAACAACTAACCCTGTGTGTGTGTGTGTGTGTGTGTGTGTGTGTGTGTGTGTGTGTGTGTGTGTGTGTCTTCAGTCGTAGGAAGACCACGGTGTCCAGAGAGAGACTGAAGCTGCTCTTTAAACAACACTGTGAACCTCAGAACGGAACCATCGCCCTCAAGGTGAGAACAACAACACAGAACATGCAGTGATATTCAGATCAAACAGTATGAAGCTCCGTTCAGAGCAAAGTATAGAAGATGTTGACTTCCTGTCTGTGATGCTGACTTCCTGTCTGTGACGCTGACTTCCTGTCTCAGCCCTCCACAGTGATGAAGTTCCGGCTGTCTGAACAGACGTTCTCTCAGTTCTTTCCCGATGAGCCCCCCCTGTTCCCCTTTAGCCCCCCTCCTAAAGGTGGAGGGCGGGGCTCACCTGCACAGGTGAGTCAACAGAAGCGTATCTGACATTAGTGATCGTGAGTCATAGGTTCGATCAGTATCACGGTCGTGAGTTCTGATGGCGGTCTGGGTCTGTTTAGGCGGGCTCGTCGCTGCTGAAGGCGGCGGAGAAGCTGAAGCTGCTGCAGCAGAAGGAGGAGATGGCGGCGGCGGCTCAGGACAAAGCTCGGCTGAAGAAGGAGAAGGAGGAGGCGCAGGAGGCCAAAAGGAGGGAGAGGGAGGGCCGAGAGAGGCAGAAGGAGGAGCAGAGGAGGAGGTTTGAGGAGGAGAAGCAGAAGAGGAGGGAGGAGAAGGAGCGCAGGAAGCTGGAGAAGGAGAGGGTGAGTCACATGACCAGTTTAATCCAATCAGAGTCAGTCCAGGTGTTCTGATGGTTCTGGTGTTCTGATGGTTCTGGTGTGGTCATGTAACAGGAGCGAGAGAAGCTGAAGGAGGAGAAGAAGAAATACGCAGAGCGACTCAAACTGTGGAACAAACCCAGAGAGGACATGGAATGTGAAGACCTGAAGGTCAGTGAACGCACCACAGAACCTCCTCATGTGTTCTCCGTTTCTCATCCGTTCTCTGTATGTTGGTTCTTCAGGAGCTGCCCAGTGCGGTTCCAGTGAGGACCCGTCTTCCTGCCAAGCTCTTCGGAGAGGCTCTGATGGTTCTGGAGTTCCTGCGGGCCTTCGGCGAGGTCTTTGAGCTAAAGGACGAGTTCCCTGATGGAGTCTCTCTGGGTTAGAACAGTTTCAATCAATCAATCAATCAAATTTTATTTGTATAGCCCAAAGTCGCAAAATACATTTTGCCTCGGAGGGCTTCACAGTCTGTACAGGGAGTGACACCCTCTGTCCTTAGACCCTCGGTTCGAGTGAGGAAAAACTTGCCCACAAAAAACCCTTTTAACAGGGAAAAAAGTGGAAGAAACCTCAGGAAGAGCCACAGAGGAGGGATCCCTCTCCCAGGACGGACAGACGTGCAATAGATGTCACGTGTACAGTCAACAAGTCAACAGAAACATTTTGTGTAATTACAATGAAAAATGACAATGGATTACAATGAATGATAAAATGATTACAGTAGCAGTGGAACCTGTGATAGAGATAGAGAGACACAGATGCACAGCAGCAGCAAATCATTAACTAAGTTACTATAAACTGTAATGGAGATCTGGTAACATTAATGACAGTAATAATATATGTAGTGGACGTCATGCAGGACCACAGCAGCAGTCACGATCCACGAGAACCTGCTGGACAAAAGAGCACAGAAACTCCGGGGAAGAAGTTTAGTTAGTAAGATGCATTAATGTACATGTATGACAGACATGTATGTTTACAGATGGTGGTGGTGATGGAGAGAGAGAGAGAGAGAGAGAGAGAGAGAGAGAGAGAGAGAGAGAGAGAGAGAGAGAGAGAGAGAGAGAGAGAGAGAGAGAGAGAGAGAGAGAGAGAGAGAGAGAGAGAGAGAGAGAGAGAGAGAGAGAGAGAGAGAGAGAGAGAGAGAGAGAGAGTTTTCAGTAAAGGGAGATGTGACTGCATCTTCAACCAATACCATGCCTGGCTAGGCATAACCCTGAAAGGAGGAGTCCCCCGGCAGTATAGTCCTATAGCAGCATAACTAAGGGATGACCTGAGCCAGCCCTAACTATAAGCTCTATCAAAAAGGAAAGTCTTAAGTTTACTCTTAAAAGTGTTGACCGTGTCTGCCTCCCGAACCCAAAATGGTAGTTTGTTCCACAAAGAGAGAAAGAAGTTTGACTAAACAGAACTAAACCAGAACACCACGGTACCTTTATAAGGTTCTGCTCACAGTCTGGTTCACTCTGGGGCTGTGGTACTGGTCCAGTGTCAGTATGATGAATGGGGCAGATCAGGTAGAGATTCTGAAAGTTCTAGCAAAGGCCCGGGGAGTTCTTTAGGTTCTGATTCTGGTTCTAGCTGGATGTAGAAATCCAGTGGGTTCTGACAGACGTTGTTGTGGTTCTGACTGATGTTTTCTCTCCACAGAGGTTCTGGAGGAGGCTCTGGTGGGTTCTGACCCTGAAGGTCCGCTGTGCGAGCTGCTATTCTTCTTCCTGTCGGCCATCTTTCAGGCTCTGGACGAGGAGCAGGAGGAGGTGGCCAAAGACCAGGCTGAAGGTCCGAACACACCTGACAGAACCCGTCGGTTCTCCTCTGAGGTTCTGTGTGTGTGACTGTGTGTTTGTTTGTGTGCAGACCTGTCGGAGGCTCTGGACGACGACTCTGACGCCACTCAGTCTGCGCTCAGCGCTGTTGCCTCATTGGCTGCTGCCTGGCCTCAGCTGCATCAGGGCTGCAGTCTGAAGCAGCTGGACCTGGACAGCTGCACGCTGTCAGAAATCCTGCGGCTGCACATCCTGGCGTCCGGCGCTGACTGTTACCACGGCAACGCCAAGTTCCGCTACCAGAAGCAGGGCGGGTTCACGCTGATGGACGACCCGTGTGTCGAGCTGCGATTGGCCGAGCCGGCGCTGCTGAAGAGGCTGTCGAACACGGCGGTGTACGACCTCATGCCAGGTCAGCATCCGACCAATCAGACGGAAATATAATACTTATTAGTTGTTGACGGCATGTTGATAGCGTATTGATGCCGTGTAGACAGTGTGTTGATGGCGTGTTGACGGCGTGTTGATGACGTGTTGACGGTGTGTTGATAGCGTCTTGATGGCGTGTTGATGGCGTGTTGACGGTGTGTTGATGGCATGTTGATGGTGTGTAGACGGTGTGTCGAAGGCGTGTTGACGGTGTGTTGATGGCATGTAGAAGGTGTGTTGATGGCGTGTTGATGGTGTGTTGGCGGTGTGTTGATGGCGTGTTGATGGCGTATTGATGGTGTGTAGAAGGTGTGTTGAAGGTGTGTTGAAGGCGTGTTGATGGTGTGTTGGCGGTGTGTTGATGGTGTGTTGACGGTGTGTTGATGGCATGTAGAAGGTGTGTTGAAGGTGTGTTGAAGGCGTGTTGACGGCGTTTTGACGGCGTGTTGACGGTGTGTTGATGGCGTGTTGATGGTGTGTAGACGGTGTGTTGAAGGTGTGTTGATGGCGTGTTGACGGCGTGTTGACGGCGTGTTGATGGCGTGTTGAAGGTGTGTTGATGGCGTGTTGAAGGTGTGTTGATGGCGTGTTGAAGGTGTGTTGATGGCGTGTTGACGGTGTGTTGAAGGTGTGTTGATGGCGTGTTGACCGCGTGTTGATGGCGTGTTGATGGCGTGTTGAAGGTGTGTTGATGGCCTGTTGATGGTGTGTTCAGGGGAGAAGCTGAGGATCCTTCAGGCTCTGGTGGGGAAGTTGCTGACGTTGGCGTCCAGCAGAGATCTGATTGAAGACTGTGTGGAGGAGCAGAGAGCCGCCAGACAGGAAGTGAGAGAGATCCGAGCTGAACAACACCGCCGCGAGAGAGAGGAGGCCGCACACAGGTACACGCACACAATATACTCAGGTACACATGCACACAATACACTCAGGTACACACACACACACACACACACACAATACACTCAGGTACACACACACACAATACACACAGGTACACACACACAATACACACAGGTACACACAAAGACACACAGCAAAATCAGCATACCCAAATTAACACCGCCAGAGTTGATTTCAACACTTTTAAAGTGTCTATACAACAACCAGTGTTAGTTTTTCTCAACACTTCTATGTAGTGTTGGACATTAACTCTCTCAGAGGATCATGTGTTAACTACACAAGTGTTAGACCTTTAACATTAAACAATAATAATAGTAATAAGGACTGTTAAAATAAAGGTGGTCATGTTTGGTGTTATTTTAACATTTATTTTGACATTTGTGATGCAAAGACTTTGACGTTGCTTTACAAAGAGTAATAGCACAGGACTCGAACTTTCCAACATTACAGGACAGTGTCTCATAGAAGGCTGGAGATTGCAACAATTATTCAAGCAATGAGATGAGTTCTGTTTAAATCACATCACCTGTGCCTCAGGACCTGCCATGGAACACGTGACACTGCGTTTCTGAGGGGGGTTATTAACCGTGCACATAACTTCACTCATGGTGCAAAATGCCTTGTTTCATAACAGCAGCTTTTAAAGGTACAATATGTAAGATATTTACTGTATTAAATAATAAAATTAATATGCTATATTATCAGTTCTTAAGGAAACATGCTAAGTTGAAATACTTGCTTGCTGACAAAAACCCGACAGCCAAAATGTTTTTATTTTTGTTTATGTTTTGGTCTTTGGAATTCTGATCAATTAGTTCTGTGTTCGATATCCGGGGTTGCCAGGTATGAAACATTTTTTCAGCAACAAATTTTCGGCAAACACAGCGCACTACAACGATGGAAGCCAGCGAGCAGCAGTTTGACAGAGATGGACTCTACCAGACCTGAGAGACAGAAACAGGCGTAGAGGTTAGCTACACAAAAAAACAAGCGATGTTACAGCAGCTGGGAGAGTTTCATAGTTTATAGTGCACGAACTCCGTCTTGATAGTGTCAGTTTGAGTGTTTGACAGTTGTCAGTCATCGGAGGAGACGGGGTTTGTGGAAGGTGCTGACGGTGTGTTTAGTTCAGCTGCCCCACACAGCGGCAGCGGTTGAGAGATTAATTAAGAAAACCTAAAACCAAATTAATGCAGAAATCATGTAATGGAAATGCTACTGCCAGAGTCTAATGCAACACTGACGACTGTTTTATACAATAAAAACTAATGCCCAGAACAGCAGCAGCTGCCGGTGTCTGAGGCCGGCGCTGGAGACCTGAAAATAATACAGTAATTACAGTAACGTGACTTTACATCGTGTACTAACATAATCTCGTTAAGGTTTCTCATCATGTTCATGTGTTTATCTAATGTCAGCGCATGTAACGTTAGACTGCTCTCGTTTCCTGAGCGGAATCCAGAGGACAATACACCGGTAACGGGACACGGGACGTCTCTTATATGCAACAGCAGCTTGTTGCTATGACGGGGAATATATGTAGTCAGATCTGAGTTTACGTGTGTCGGTAATGGCTCACAAGTACACACCTGCCTGGGTGTGACCACCTGCTGGGTGCGCCGTGCTGCCTCAGCAGGTCAGTGGGGAAGTGCCACTACTAGCTGCCGCTGCCACGAACTGAGCGAGCTCTTTCTCTGTGTTTATGAATGCTGGGTTCCTTGTAGTTCCTATAGTTTCCAAAAGTAGAGTGGGAGCCAGAGCTTTCAGCTATCAAGCTCCTCTTCTGTGGAATAAACTACCAATCTGGGTTCGGGAGGCAGACACGGTCAACACTTTTAAGAGTAGACTTAAGACTTTCCTTTTCAGGGGTAGACAATAAGGGAAATTTGCCACTGGCCCTCCGCCCAATCCGTCCTCAGAGGGTTAGACACTGAAACATATGTGCCAGCTTTGCACACGATGCACTCAGCCTCCCACTTGTCCCCGACCGGGACGGTACGTGGTAAAAACAAATTTGCATTCACGGTGTGACGGAAATTCCCGGTTCCCACGTTTGCTAGTCGTTCTTTCGGCCTTTTTAAGTTCATGTTTCTATTGTTTATGTTTAACATGCGGAAAAATACTGTGGATATCAATTCAAGTCAGCAACTACCAAAATTATGACCGAGTTAACGAGTTCTTTTCCGACATGAGGGGGTATTCTTGAATTTTCCCAGTCAGAAAGAGTTTTTCTGATTATGACAACGTCACTTGAACGCATCATTCACTGCAGGCCATTCAGGTCTCATAGTGGGAGAGCACAGCGCTGGCTGTCTTTGATCGGGATCACGTAACACTATGTGTTAGCGGTAATAACCGAGACAATTTCACAGAAGTCATTGCAAAACACAGTACCACAGGGATTTAATGTGAAATTAGATTTTTTTTTTTTTTTACCAAACATATTTTTTTTCAAGGCATATTTTTCACTGGCCCCACCGGGCTAGTGCTTTGAGCGTTCTGGTGGCCCGGACGGTTTTAAAAGTACGTCCGGGCCACCGGGCCATTCATATTGTCGACCCCTGCTTTTTGATAGAGCTTATAGTTAGGGCTGGCTCAGGTCATCTCTTAGTTATGCTGCTATAGGACTATACTGCCGGGAGACTGACTGACTCTCTCTCTCTCCCTCTCTCTCTCATTACAAACCAAACTAAACTTCTTCGTGTTTCTATTTTACAACGTAAATTGCGAGTCAGACTCCAATTTAGAAGCTGATTCATGAAATAAACAAAGCCAGAACACAACAGGTAGAGTATCAGAGTTTAGGTAGTTACGTTTACGTTACGTTTCGACAGCCTGGCACCCTGCGTGAGCGTCGTCTGGGGAAGGGGGGCGACTCGCTCCACTGTTTGGAATTTTTTTTTGGAATCTTACATATTGTACCTTTAAGCTATTAGAGCATAGCTTACACTCATAAATGTAAACAAACAACATCTGTAGTAATTTGGAACAATTTACTTCAACTTTGTCTGTAACACAGTGTCTCATGGCATGCTGGGAAACCTTCTCTGCTGACGCGAACACTTCAAGTGTAAAGCGAGTATCAGAGTTCAGAGTAAGAACTTCAGAGTTAATATTTATACAATCACACTTATAGGTTTGATTTAGTGACACTTATTACACTCGATTTTGACACCAACTACCTTTTAAAGAGAGTAAAATAGAATGGATTTGACTCTATGAGAGTGTAATTAACTCTATTCTTGCACAAATTTCACTAACACCAAAAATGTAACTTTTTTGAATTTGCTGTGCAGGTATACACACACAATACACACAGGTACACACACACACACACACACACACGCAGGTACATTCACAGGTACACACAGGTACGCTCAGAGGTGGACTGGTTTGTCGTATTGAAGAAACTAAATTGAATAAAACATTAACATAGTTTGTGTTTGTCTGTTCAGAGTTCGTCTTCGTAAAGAGGAGAAGCTGAGGGAGCAGGAGCAGAGGATGAAGGAAAAGGAGGAGAGACTGAAGGAAGGAGTCCGAAAAAACAGGTACTGACCGGTTCTGACCGGATTACTGTACAAATCATTTTGGTGAAACAGATTTTATGTTTCTGTTTCCTTTAAATTCATCCATGATTTTGTCTTTCTGAATAAACATCTGATCGACCTGTTTCAAATCATTAACTGATCAATAACATGTTTGTGTGCGCAGTGAGACTCCTGCAGAACAACACGCTGAGGTAGACGACGAGCAAAACTCTGCATCCAATAAGAAGATGAAAGGTGAGTGACTGTGTCCCCCTCTGTGCTGAGTCATTACTGTGTCCTCCTATGTGCTGAGTCATGACTGTGTCCTCCTCTGTGCTGAGTCATGACTGTGTCCTCTTCTGTGCTGAGTCATGACTGTGTCCTCTTCTGTGCTGAGTCATGACTGTGTCCTCTTCTGTGCTGAGTCATGACTGTGTCCTCCTCTGTGCTGAGTCATGACTGTCCTCTGTCTTCCAGCTAAACTCAACCAGGAAGACAAAAGGCAGCCGATGACCTCTGACCCCAAACCTCCTTCCGGCCCTCCCACCACCCTGACTGCAGAGGAGCTGGAGAGCGAGCAGGAGAAGGTTAGAAACAAACACCAAACGACTAATTTATTATGATGATGATAATTATAATAATAATTAGTATATTATTATTTCTGGAGATGCGTCGTCGCCGTCGTTGTGGTTGGCGGCGGGGTCAGGGTCTTTGTTTCAGGGCTGGTTTCACCCTCAGGTACTTTGGGTCCGTCAGAGTTCTGGACAGGCTGCACACTGACCATGTGACGGGTCACATGACGTCTCAGACAGACGTTTACATTAATCAGAGCAGCAGCTCTTCCTGGAGTTCTTATGACACGTCTCGTTCGTCTCCCAGGTTCGAGAGCTGCAGGAGCGGATCCAGAAGGCGGCGGCCTGCACCTGTCTGCTGCCTCTGGGCAGAGACCGTCTGTACCGCCGGTATTGGCTCCTCCCATCTGCCTCCACTCTGTTTGTAGAAGACGACTGCTTTGGCCTGACGGAGGACATGCTACACCCACAGCCAAAACCTGCACAGGACGCCACAACAAAGATGGAGGACGAGGAGGTCGTCAAGGAGGAACCGGCAGAGGGAAGGTAGGTCACGTCGTCTAATTCTGGTCCTGTGTGTTTGGACAGAAGAGCTTCTAATCATAAAACCTTCCTGCTGTACAGTGTTGGCTCAAGCCCCGCCCCCATCAACACCTGTGGACCGCCAGTCAAACGTCCCAACCAATGGTCCTTCTACAGCTCAGTGGAGGAGGTGGATCAGCTGATCGAGGCTCTGAACCCTCGAGGTCACCGAGAGAGCAGCCTAAAGGAGGCGCTGCTGCAGGAGAGAGAACGACTGCAACACCTGCTGCAGAACTGTGACAGGAGCAAGTACAGCCACACAGGTAAATATACAGCCCCACAGGTAAATACACAGGTAAATATACAGCCACACAGGTAAATATACAGTTAAATATACAGCCACACAGGTAAATACACAAGTAAACACACAGCCACACAGGTAAATATACAGCCACACAGGTAAACGCACAAGTAAACACACAGCCACACAGGTAAATATACAGCCCCACAGGTAAATACACAGGTAAATATACAGTTAAATATACAGCCACAAAGGTAAATATACAGTTACATACACAGCCACACAGGTAAATATACAGGTAAATACACAGCCACACAGGTACATACACGGCCACACAGATACATACACAGGTAAATACACACCTGTCCTGTTTGTCCAGATGATCCGGAGTCGTCCCGATCTGTCCCAGAATGCACTGCTGCAGCTGAGACTCTGATGGAGGTGAGACTGAGAGACCTGCTGCTGGACATCGAGGACCGAATCCACCAGGGAACTCTGGGAACTCTGAAGGTACACAGGTACACACCTGAAGGTTAATACACACAGTAGGTAACACTCCACTCACCTGTCTGTCTGTCTGTCTGTCTGTCTGTCTGTAGGTGATGGACAGACAGGTGTGGCGCTCAGCACTGGAAGCAGGAAACTATGAGCTGCTGTCTTCTGATGGCCGAGAGAACGGAGGGATGAGCGCACGAGTGGAGGCCATGGAGGTGGACTCACCTATCCACCTGAGAGCCAAAGACAGGTACGTACGCACACACACACACACACACACACACACACACACACACACACACACACACACACTAACCTCTAAACTACAGACAGACTTCATCAACTATGGGGGGCATTTTATGCCAGCACACTATACTAAAACGCCTTAACCGCGTCGCCTACGCCTGTATAAAGACTGAAAAATACGCATCTGATATGTGTGCGTACAGTAGGGCTGGACGATTATGGAAAAAATAATAATCACGATTATTTTGATTGATATTGAAATCACGATTAATAAACATGATTATTCATTGATTTTAAAAAAAGTGTTTATTGCGCCACCAAAACTCAACTTTAAATATAACTTTTAGAAAAACAACCAGTAATAAATTAGTAACGAGTAAAAAAGTAAAATAATAATAATATATATAAATAATAATAAAAATAAATACCCAGTCATACACAGACTGTTCTCCCTGCTTCTTCTGGCTTCAGTGATCGAATAATAGCAATACCAATGTAAAAACAATAAATAAAAATAAATAACCACAATAACCGCCTCCGTAATCTCTCGCTGTCACCGGGAGCCGGTGGGATATGGAGCAGCATTGTAAAGAGTGTCCTCAATGGAGGACTGTGTTGCGGTGGCGGTGGCTGAAGTTGACGCTCTTGCACTTTTTTGGGTCTTTTGCTCCGTCAATACTTTGTCATAGACCACTTTATGGCTGAACCTTAAATGGTTAAACCAATTTGTCGTGTTGCCCTGGGGTGCAGACACGACGGCGTGACAAACTTTGCAAACAATCTCTTTCTGCTCTACGTCCGACGATTTGAAGCCAAAATGTCTCCTAATGACCGAACTTGTCCTACCTTTCTTTTCAACTAAAGGCTCAGGCTGCTTTTCTGCCATGTTGTCAATCGCTCGTTCCACAATTGATCCACAAACTCACTGCTGCAGCTACAGCCGACACAGGTGCGTTCACTGTGCTTTTACAGCGCAGTAATTTGCATACACGCCGCACGGCGGCACATTAATCGTTTTTCTTCGATTACAGTGTTTTCATGATCGTGAGAAGCCAAAATCGAAATCGTGATCAAAATTCCATTAATCGTCCAGCCCTAGCGTACAGGCACAAGTACTCCAAATAATGAAGGGTGACGGGTGATAAGTGTCATGCCACGTGTGAACGCAGCGGACGCCTGTGCGCACGCTCGTCTCAATGTACAAATAATTATTTACTTTGTGATGACGAATTTTGAGTTTAACAGCTGCTTCGCTTCACAATTCAAGCAGTCCATGTATTACCAAGAGAGACCGATGTGACAGTTTAGGCTATTTCAGTCAGAGAGAGAGAGAGAGTTTTCCATAAAGGGAGATGTGACTGCATCTTCAACCAATACCGTGCCTGACTAGGCATAACCCTACTAACTCTACTCTTAAAAGTGTTGACCGTGTCTGCCTCCCGAACCCAGATTGGTAGTTTATTCCACAGAAGAGGAGCTTGATAGCTGAAAGCTCTGGCTCCCAATCTACTTTTGGAAACTATAGGAACTACAAGGAACCCAGCATTCTGAGAGCGCAGTGTTCTAGAGGGGTAGTAAGGTATTATGAGCTCTTTAAGATATGATGGTGCCTGACCATGAAGAGCTTTGTATGTAAGGAGAAGAATTTTAAATTCTATTCTAGATTTAACAGGAAGCCAGTACAAGGAAGCCAAAATGGGAGAGATGTGATCTCTGATCTTGGTTCCTGTCAGAACACGTGCAGCAGCATTCTGAATTAGCTGCAAAGTCCTCAGAGACTTATTGGAGCAGCCTGATAACAATGAGTTACAATAGTCCAGCCTAGAAGTAACAAATGCGTGGACTAGTTTTTTTGCATCCGCTTGAGATACAATGCGTCTGATTTTGGCAATGTTATGTAAATGGAAGAATGCAGTCCTCAAAATTTATTTTATGTGACATTAAAGGACAAATCCTGATCAAAAACAACTCCAAGATTCTTTACGGTGGAGCTGGAGGCCAGGGTGATCCCATCTAAAGTAACTAAGTTGCTAGAGAGAGAGTTTCTGAGGTGTTTAAGTCCAATTACAAGAACTTCAGTTTTGTCTGAATTTAACATCAGAAAATTGTAGGTCATCCAACTTTTTATATCCTTAAGGCATGCTTGGAATTTAGTTAATTGATTGGTTTCATCAGGCTTGATCGATAAATATAATTGGGTGTCGTCAGCATAACAATGAAAATTAATGGAGTGATTCCTAATAATGTTCCCTAGAGGAAGCATATATAAACTGAACAGAAGTGGTCCGAGTACAGAACCTTGTGGGACTCCATGGCAGATTTTGGTATGCATGGAGGATTTTAGTTTTCCCTTTCACCCTTGCCTTTTTTACGTTTCGAACAAAAAACAATAAACAGACCGTTTTTTCCGTTTTTTTGTTGTCTGAATCAAAATTGAAAAACCGAGAAAACCAAATTCAAATAACAGTCGGATTTTGGTTTCTGTAAATGCCTCTTTTCATCTTTAATCTCGTAAAGAAGGTGAAGAAAAGTAAAACAGGTGAGCTTCACGGAAGTCCAAGTAGCCTTAATGTGGGCCTTTCAAAAAAAGCCAAGAGAATGAAGTGAACCTGAGGCACCCTGGTAGCTCAAGCTCGTCAACACTGCTTGAATTGTGAAGCGAAGCAGCTGTTAAACTCAAAATTCGTCATCATAAAGTAAATAATTATTTGTACATTGAGACGAGCGTGCGCACAGGCGTCCGCTGCATTCGCACGTGGCACGGCACGAATGACCCCTCGCTATTTGATTTCCACAAACACTACACAGTGTGTGCCTGTACACTCATGTAGAATTGTACTTAACAGTCACACGTGGTCTTCATGTCACGTATTTGAGGCATAGTTCACCCGTCACGTAGGTGTATGCGCAACAACGTGTGTGCAGCGTCTGCGTGTGCAGCGTCTGCAGCGTCTGCGTGTGCAGCGCCTGCGTGACGCCTACGTGACGCCTGTCTGTCCATTGAAAGTGAATGGACTTTACACGCGCACGTTAGAGGTTTGATGTCATTGCATAGGCTCTGTACATGCATTTTTAGTATAGTGTGCCGACATAAAATGCGCCCCATACATCAACCAAACTAGAAACAAACGTGTGTGTGTCTGTGTGTCTGTGTGTGTGTGTGTGTGTGTGTGTCTGTGTGTGTGTGTGTGTGTTCGTTCCAGGCTGCAGGAGCTGAGGTCCGATGGCATGGCCTCGTGCAGTGGTACCGGTTCACCTCAGGTGGTCAGCAGCTCGGTCCGGGTTCTGGCTCAGGCCCTCGTTCACATCGAGCACGGCATCGAGAGACGCTTCCTCAAAGCTCCACTGGGTGAGTCTCTCCAGGCGTGGGAAGGTTTGGAAGGGCCTGGAAAAATCTGGAACACTGTGTCAGAGACAGAACACACATGAGAGGGTTAAAGCAGCGGTGACATCATCAGAAACACACTGATGACATTATCTGTACAAACATGAATCCAGTTTTTGTTTGTCTGATCGACCAGGATCGATCAGGTTTGAGCAGGCTTTGGTTGCTGGTAAACGTGTGGAGAACACCCGGCGAACCGATCAGCTGTTGTCTGACTGATGTTTCTAAAAACTATCTCTAAAAGCTGGTTACCATGGAATCCTCAGAGCGGTGTGTCAGATGACGCCGATGGGTTCAGAGATCAGGTGCATCATGGGTAACAACATGCTCCTCCCCCCACAGGTGAGGAAGACTCAAAGAAAGACCAGAAGACCAAGAAGAGCAAGAAGAAGGACGAAGACCAGGCCAGCGACGGTACAACTTCCTGTTAATAAGGAACCACACAGAGGAAGTGATGTCATCAACAATAACTGGATCAATATGATCAATAAACATTTGTTCTTTCTTTCTTTCTGTCTGTCTGTCTGTCTGTCAGATGGCAGTGACAGCGGTCGGGTCAGTAAGACAGTTTTGGATCGATGGAGGGAGTCTCTTCAGTCCTGTTCGAGTCTGTCTCAGGTCAGAGAAGCTCCGCTCTCATTGGCTGTTAAACAGTTAAATGACCTACCTGTGTAAGTCAATCTCACATGCTGATGTGTTTGTCCAGGTGTTCGTCCACCTGTCCAGTCTGGAGCGAAGTGTCCTCTGGTCTCGCTCCGTCCTCAATGCTCGCTGTCGCATCTGCAGACGTAAAGGAGATGCCGACAACATGCTGCTGTGTGACGGCTGTGACCGGGGACACCACACCCACTGTCTGAGGCCCCGCCTCAAGGTATGTACAGACCACACCCACTATCTGAGGCCCCGCCTCAAGGTATATACAGACCACACCCACTCTCTGAGGCCCTGCCTCAAGGTATATACAGGCCACACCCACTGTCTGAGGCCCCGCCCCAAGGTATGTACAGACCACGCCCACTATCCGAGGCCCCGCCTCGAGGTATGTACAGGCCACACCCACTGTCTGAGGCCCCACCTCAAGGTACGTACTGACCACACCCACTATCTGAGGCCCTGCCCCAAGGTATGGACATGCCACACCCACCAGGTATTTGCAGTAAGAGTTAGCTACTATTAGCATCATGCTAACAGTGAAGACATGGCGTCAACTAATGAATTAATTAGTGAACTCGTTAAGTGAATTAATCACCTGTGTTCTGTTTGATAGTCGGTTCCAGAGGGCGACTGGTTCTGTCCAGAATGTCGACCAAAACAGAGATCCAGCCGTGTACCGTCCCGTCAGCGCTCTTCTATTGATGAGGAGGAAGAGGAGGAGGATGAAGAACAGGAAGAGGAGGAGGAGGATGAGTCAGAACAGGAAGAGGAGGAGTCAGACGAGGAGGAGGAGTCAGAGGAGGAAGAGGAGGAGGAAGTGGTCGTCAGGTAAGTGTGGAAATATTTCAACCTGTCCTACCTGAACCGAGATCAGTCTGACACTAAACCTGTGAACCTCACAGCACCAAGAAGAGCCCGGCCCCGCCCCCTAAAGGCAAGAACCAACAGGCCACGCCCAAAGGTCAACAGGCCACGCCCAAAGGCCAACAGACCTCAGCGGGGAAAAACTCGTCAGCCTCCAGGTCAGTTCTTGTTGTATCTGGTCGTTTATCGTGGACCAGGTACCGGTCCGCCCTGATCCTCATTTTACGTCTTTTGTCCAATCACAGGTCCTCAGGGAAAAAGACCACGCCCCCCACAGTGAAGGCCAACACAGCGTCTGGAGGTAAAGCTCCGGCCCGCTCTGGGAGTCGGGTCAGCGCCCGTCTGAGCCACGAAATCCTGCCAACGAACGGCAACACCAAGACGTCACCTGGACAGAGTGAGCCCTGCAAGAGACCGCTAACAGGTAAGGAGGCTGAGGACAGGACAGGTGAGCCGCCTGTCAGCCAAGGATGCTACAGGTGTGTTTCAGTGGTCTGAACTGGACCCTGCTGCCAAACACCAATAATACCTGTTCCCTCTGCCCCTCCTCCTCCAGACATGACTCCGCCTCCTAAAGCCTTGCGGCCCGTCCTCCTCGTCGCCGCCCCTTCATCATCATCATCCAGCCGGCGCTCCTCCGGCCGCAGTCATGGAGTCCACGAGCTGTCAGCCTGCGAGCAACTGACTGTGGAGCTCGTCAGACATGAAGACAGCTGGCCCTTCATGAAGCTGGTCTCCAGGACACAGGTACACACCTGGATGCACAGGTACACACACCTGGATGCACAGGTACACACACTGACCTGTCTGTCTGTCTGCAGGTCCCTGACTACTATGACATCATCAAAAAGCCAATCGCTCTGAGCACGATCAGAGAGAAAGTCAACAACTGTGAATATCAGACAGCAGGTACGTACACACACACACACACACACACACACACACACACACACAGTCATCTAAATGTTCACATGAAATGAAGAATTTCTGTCTGTTTCACCTGTCTGGTCTGTCTGTCTGTCTCTCTCCAGGTGAGTTCATCTCAGACGTGGACTTGATGTTCTCCAACTGTCTTCGTTACAATCCTCGCCACACTAACGAGGCGAAGGCCGGTCACCGCCTGCAGCAGTTCTTCCACTCAGAGCTCAGCAGACTCGGCCTATCAGAGCGTGGCTCCGCCCCGCCGGCCAAACGCTCCCGACACTGAACCAAACGCACCCCTCTGACCTCAACGCGTCTAAGCTGATGGACCGAGTCCTTCATGACCTCTGACCCGGTGAACCTTTGGGTCATCAGCAGACTCACGAGTTCACGTGTCAGAGGTCATGAAGAGGTTAGAGCCCTCTGAGACTGTGGTCACCTGATCAGCTGGTCACCTGACCCGCGAACAGCTGATCACCTCTGAGTTCTTTGTAGAAAAGTTGTGGAGTAGATTTTCCCTCCAACCTGCTGACGTTCAGGGCATTGACTTCCTGTCTGTGTGGACAGACGGCGGACATGTAGCAGACGTTCCTGTGGTGCTGTAGGACCGTAGAGCCCGTAGAGTCCGGACAGTTCTGATCCAGAGAACCACTAAAGAACCTCGAGCTTTGCACTGACAATTCAGAGAACCCAATCAGGCCGTTGGTTTGCTCAGGGACCAAAGTTTGGATCGGAACCACAAACAGTTCCCAACAGTGCAGCTGGTTTTTACTTAAGCAGAGCATCGCCACGGCAACAAGCTCTCACACTCAATATCACGGACGGCGTGGAAGTCTGCAGATCACTACACGCCGTACGATGTTCTGATCCGAACTTTCGACTGAACCTTGCGGAACCGGCTCAGGTGTGATCGTCACATGACTAGGGTTACCTGTTTGGGTTGTGTTGACATCACCTGAGTAAAGTCCATGAGAGATGGTCGAAAGGTCGGCGTGTTCAGAACATTTAATGGACTTTAGTTCTGTTCAGCTCGTCGGACAGTCCGTCGCTCACACCTTCACAAGGGGAAAGGTATCAGTCCTTCTTAAGCTCCGCCTTCTTTTGCTCTGTGGAACCTCAGTTCACTTCCTGTTTCCTGTTGGTCTGTGTTGAAACAAACATGGTGACCTGTCAGTGACGTGTCGATGTAGCCTCATCTCAAATTAGCATATTAGCAAGATGCTAGGTAGTTAGCTCTATAGCATTTTGCCAACATTGGCTTCAGATATGACCACAGACAAGCTAACACATAGCATTTCTAAGCTAACACGTAGCATATCTAAGAACAGGAAAGGAGGAAGTTGACTGATGCTTTATCGACTGTGATTGGAGCACAGAGTGAAAAGGGGCGGGGCTTAGGGTTGGATTTTGAAGTCGCCGTCTGTCGCGATCACACGGACGTGAACTAAATGAAATGATCCGCAGACTTCCATCGTTCATCTGTTAACGAGGTCAACGCAAACCCCACCCACCAATGTTGACCCCGCTCCTTGTCTCATGTGACAGGTCAGTGAGCTGTCATGAATATAATTATCATAATTTATGTTATTGAGATGTTTTCTGATGAAGGTGTTACGTTTAATTTGGTCCTGACCTCAAGCAGTTTGATTTAAATAAAGGAACAGTTCATTAGCTTAGCTTAGCATATAGCCTGCAGATT
This sequence comes from Argyrosomus regius, assembly GCA_946959425.1. Taxonomy (NCBI): domain Eukaryota; kingdom Metazoa; phylum Chordata; class Actinopteri; family Sciaenidae; genus Argyrosomus; species Argyrosomus regius. The sequence goes on along the minus strand of OX336887.1, from coordinate 579,388 downwards.
GACGTTAATGACCCAAACAGAGAAAACATGAACTGTCCCTTTAAGAGCCAGAGTTGCCGTGGCCTCTGTGGATTTGTAGTTTTGTTTTTTTTTGCGTTTTGACTACTGCATCATTTCCTGCTTTAGGCTGTTTGTTCTTCTTCTGTGGTGTTAGTGCGCCGCTGCATATTTATTTAGTTTTCTTTATTTATGATGATAGACGCTGCTCACGCTCTCTAACCTGTGTGTTTTTGTTCTCATGTACAAATAAATGACGTTTTATAACCAGCTGCTGATTGGCTCCCTGAACAGGTTCACCTGTTACAACATGCAACAAGTGAATTTCCCCATTGTGGGACAATAAAGGTCTATCTTATCTTATCTTATCATCTTATCTTAACAATGCAACAACACACAACAACACATGCAATACACACAACACATGAAGGCTAAAATAAAGTTTGAATGTAGAGGACATATTTTAAAGTATCTGGTCTCTGAAAGTTTTTGGTCCAGAAGTCTCTTACTACAAACTACATTAAAATATACTCGGATACTTTTCCTGTCAAAGTAAAAAGAACTATTCCTTACTTTTACTTGTATGTACTTTAAGATGTCAGTATTTCATCAAAGTACTCTCAGCCCATGTTTATTGTAACATGGGGACTTATGGAGACTGACTCTTCTGGAGCCAGCCTCAAGTCGAAGACAAGAGGAACTGCAGTTTGTGTCACTTCCTGTGTTGTTCCAGACACGGAGGCTGGTGATTGGTCCAAACCAGGTGAGGAGACCACACCCACTTGAGACAGGAAGTGTTTCATGATGACATCACTGCAGAGTGATTAATGATGTCATCAAACAGGGAGTAGAGTTCTTCCTCATGTTTACGTGCTTCCTGTAAAATGGTGGGCGGGGCTTGTGGTGGATGTTGATTGACGTTTACAGTAACCAATAAGATAAGAAAAATGGATATTTGTGTAAAAGTACTTCAAACTGTACTTTTAAGTTACTTTAAGTTACTTTGTTCAGACTTCAGGAGGTGGTCCGGTCCGTGCTGTTCGTGTCACAGGTCTGACCCCCCCCCCCCCCCCTCCTCCTCCCCTCCCTCCCCCCTTCCTCCTCCTCCTCCTCCTCTGGTCGGACGGCCACATTCCCCGCTACCTTTCACCCCTGAGAAGCCCCGATCTGACGGCGAAGCAGCGCGGACAAACCCCGGGACAACATGGTAAGGACCTCCGGTAGACCGTCTCCCCGGTGTGATGGTGGCCCGGGGAGGCCGGTCCGTGTGCGGGCAGTGCAGCGCGGCTGGCCGGAGGACCGTTATGTGGCTCCGCGGGTAGCGTGATGTTAGCTAGCATGGCTGCCGCTCCGTTATTAGCCGCCTTCCGCCGACACCGACCGTTATTCGGTGTGTACGTCCCGGAGAAACGTTTCCCGCTGACGGGGTTCGGTCTGGTCTCGGTACCGGAGCTTTTCGTCAGTTTATGCGAGTAACGGACCGTGTTCAGAGCCGTGCCGGGGCGGACCGAGCCGGGCCTGCCCCCAGGCCGTGTGGCCCGGGGCGGCCATCTTATTGCCGCTGTGGTCCCGCTGGGCTGACCGGCCCGAACCCAACCGGGACAGATGGCGGGAGCCGGACCGAACCGGGCCAGCCGGACTCATTGAACCAGATTAAAGAGGTTCAGCTGAAGCAGCGAGACCAGGAGGCTCGGTTCAGTCCGAACCGAGCCAACCGAGTCAGTCAGACAGACGGACCGTGACTCTGCAGTCTGACCGACTTATAATTTATTCAAACATTAACTGACCTCATGAATATTAATGAGCTCATTATAAATCTGCGTCTTCATCAATAAGTCCTGATTAATTTACTGTTGATTAGCATAAATTATTGATTTCATTAATGCTGATCACGTGACAGGAAGTCACTCATCAATATGTTAATGAGGTAAATTAAATATTCAGTGCTGTGATCAATAATGTGACGATCAGTCAGTATGATATCATCAGTGTGATCAGCTGATCATACTTATTGATGGTGATCATTGATGATCACTTCCTGTCAGTTGACACTGAATCAGCTGACAGACCTCAGCTGATTTCACAGCTTTGGCTCCAGGACAGCAACAATGACGTCATCGTTTGATAAGCGTTTAAATAAGATGTCACAGTTTGAAACAGTCCAATAGGAGCGGAGGAAGTGAGTCACGTGAGATCCAGCATGTCACCGTGAAATGTGTCTGTTTCCATGGTTACAGAGCTAGCAGCTAATGTAGCATGACATCATCAACATGAAACAAAACAAGGTGTTTACTTCGACCAATCAGACGCGTCCGGTAAAGACCGCAGTGATGTCATCGCAGCTCTGTGATGTCACTGACCAATCAGATCTGTTCTGGAAACTCGCAACGTTCCAAAATAAATCACAATGCATCAGACAGTGTGAAGTCATCAATAATCTGTCAATGTGTTCGATAAGACCTGGTCCTGGTCTGAAGCTGACCCGCTCTCTGTGTTCTGCAGGCGTCAGGTGTGACAGTGAACGATGAGGTCATCAGGGTGTTCAACGACATGAAGGTGAGGAAGTCTTCGACCCAGGACGAAGTGAAGAAGAGGAAGAAGGCGGTTCTGTTCTGTCTGAGCGAGGACCGGAAGAAGATCATCGTAGAGGAGGGGAAGCAGATTCTGGTGGGCGACATCGGCGAGACCGTAGACGACCCGTACGCCTGCTTCGTCAAGCTCCTCCCCCCCAATGACTGCAGATACGGCCTGTACGACGCCACCTACGAGACCAAGGAGTCCAAGAAGGAGGACCTCGTCTTCGTCTTCTGGTACGGTACTGATCCGGGCCTGACCCGGGCCGGTTACACAGCTGACACTTTTCACATGCTGTCACGCTGCACATCCCTGTAACCATAGTGACAGATGCCACTCTGTGACATCATCAGTTAGTGATGGCCGTGTGGCGTGAGAGTGTGTCAAACCGGTTTACTGAACTGAGGTCCAGTCCAGGTCTGACGGCAGGTTCTGGTTCAGTAAAGTCACTCTTTTATTTTGAGAGTCCGGCCTTGTAGGGTCCACATCCTGGTTCAGAGGATCTGGATCACGTTGGACCGTCAGGTTCTGATCGGGCCCACAGTCTGTATTGATGAGTCGTCTGAACAGATCCTGGTCCAGCCCTCTCTGAGACTGGGCCTGGTTCGGTCCTGGTTTTAGGTTCGGTCCTGTGTAGCTGTCCTGAACAGCGGTGCCTCTGATTGGTTGATTTGACATGTGATGTCATCCTCAGGGCGCCGGACAGCGCTCCGCTGAAGAGCAAGATGATCTACGCCAGCTCCAAAGACGCCATCAAAAAGAAGTTCACAGGTGAGTCGTCATGCGACGTCAGTTCAGGTGCTTTCAGACGGCGGTGTAACCATGGCAACCATAGAAACAATACAGGAAGTGATTTGACCTCTGTTCCACTTCCTGTCTGTGTGATGACATCACAGCAGATCGCATGTAACCAGGAGTCACAACACCTGCGTCACCGAGCAACCGCTCGCCGCCTGAAAGCACTGGAACTTTTGAAACTGTTAAAGGTTTGTGTGTGACCCACCTGGAACACCTGTCAGGTTCAGGTGTGTCTGTAGGTTCAGGTGTGTCTGTGGGAGGTTCAGGTGTGAACGTGGGAGGGTCAGGTGTGTCTGTAGGTTCAGGTGTGTCTGTGGGAGGTTCAGGTGTGTCTGTGGGAGGTTTAGGTGTGTCTGTAGTTTCAGGTGTGTCTGTGGGAGGTTCAGGTGTGACTGTAGGTTCAGGTGTGAACGTGGAAGGGTCAGGTGTGTCTGTGGGAGTTTCAGGTGTGTCTGTGGGAGGTTCAGGTGTGACTGTGGGAGGTTCAGGTGTGACTGTGGGAGGTTCAGGTATGACTGTGGGAGGTTCAGGTATGACTGTGGGAGGTTCAGGTGTGACTGTGGCCGTGTCTCTCCGACCCCTCTGTGACCTCAGGTGTGTCTCCTCAGGTATCAAACACGAGTGGCAGGTGAACGGGCTGGACGACATCCAGGACCGCAGCACGCTGGCCGAGAAGCTGGGCGGGAATGTGGTGGTGTCTCTGGAGGGCAAGCCGATGTGATGTCATCGCGGCGAGCCAAGCGGAGCCAAGCCAACCGCCGTGCCATCTGGACCGAAGCACCTGACCCCACCTGAACACCGCCGCTTCACCCAGCAGCTTGCTCTGTCTGACCCACGTCCTGACGGCGTCTCTGTTTTCTTTTTGTTCTTTTTGCTTTTTTCAACATGAAGGAGATCTCATTAACATAATGATATGCAAGCCCCTCCCACTTCGTTGCCACCTGACTGTTCATCTGGCAGAAAAAACCCAACAGACCACAACACAAACCCCAGGAAGGTTGTCTCTCTCTCACAGCCAGAGTTTTGCCAAAAAGTCGATGTGAAGGAAGCAGCCACGCGTGTCGGAGGCGAGCGCCACGCCGCACCGCAAAGCTCCGCCTCCTGCAGCTTTTTACATATGACTTTATTTATTATTGTAAACTGTTGTTTCTTCTTCTGTGTTCAAACCAGGCAGACTTGTTGTTAGACTATGCATTCACCAGAGAAGAAGACGACGATTGTAACCCAGCACCTTTTGTTGAAACACTACAGGTTGAGACACCACGCTAACGTCATAAAGCTAACGTTTGTCACTACGCTAACGTCATAAAGCTAATGTTTGTCATCAAGCTAACGTTTGTCACCTCCGTTTTCATTCCCGTCTGACTCATCACCATTCTAGCTGTTTAGTCGTCGCCTTACTTTCAGTTTGAATGTAACCATCCACACCAGTTAGTTAGAGTACGCTTTTATTTTGTAAAGAAACACTACAGGAAGCTGATTTGACCCCAGCAGTGAGAGACGACCCCGCCGCCGCCACCACGACTACAACAATGACAACAACAAGAACACAACGACATCTGGAGCCTTAAAGTGAACGTTGTTTCTGAGATCACAAGAAGCCACTTTGCAATAAAAGCCTGTGGCCGATCTGATGCCTCCGTCTTGTCTCTGTTTCCACCAATCACAGAGCATTCCTCCAACCAATCACATTAGATCCATTAGAACGTGTTACCCCAGCTAGAACCAGTGTTACCACAGTTGGAAACAGTGTCACACCAGTTAGAACCAGTGTTGCGCCAGTTAGAACCAGTGTTGCGCCAGTTAGAACCAGTGTTACACCAGTTAGAACCAGTGTTACCACATTAGAACCAGTGTTACACTAGTTAAAACCAGTGTTACACCAGTTAGAACCAGTGTTACCACATTAGAACCAGTGTTACACTAGTTAAAACCAGTGTTACCCCAGTTAAAACCAGTGTTACGCTAGTTAGAACCAGTGTTACCACATGAGAATCAATGTTACACCGTTAGAACCAGTGTTAACACCATTTAGAACCAATGTTACACCAGTTAAAACCAGTGTTACCATATTAGAACCAGTGTTATACCAGTTAAAACCAGTGTTACGCCAGTTAAAACCAGTGTTACCACATTAGAACCAGTGTTACCCCAGTTAAAACCAGTGTTACGCTAGTTAGAACCAGTGTTACCCCAGTTAAAACCAGTGTTACGCCAGTTAGAACCAGTGTTACCACATGAGAATCAATGTTACACCGTTAGAACCAGTGTTAACACCATTTAGAACCAATGTTACACCAGTTAAAACCAGTGTTACCATATTAGAACCAGTGTTATACCAGTTAAAACCAGTGTTACACCAGTTAGAACCAGTGTTACCACATTGGAACCAGTGTTACGCCAGTTAGAACCAGTGTTACCACATTAGAACCAGCGTTACCCCAGCTAGAACCAGTGTTACACCAGCTAGAAACAGTGTTACCCCAGCTACAACCAGTGTTACCACAGTTGGAAACAGTGTTACACCAGCTAGAAACAGTGTTACCCCAGCTACAACCACTGTTACCACAGTTGGAAACAGTGTTACACCAGTTAGAAACAGTGTTGTGCCAGGTAGAACCAGTGTTACACCAGTCAGAACCAGTGTTACCACATTAGAATCAGTGTTACCCCAGTTAAAACCAGTGGTACCACATTAGAATCAGTGTTACCCCAGTTAAAACCAATGTTACGCCAGTTAGAACCAGTGTTAAAACCATTTAGAACCAATGTTACACCAGTTAAAACCAGTGTTACCACATTAGAACCAGTGTTATACCAGTTAAAACCAGTTACACCAGTTAGAACCAGTGTTACATCAGTTAAAACCACTGTTACCACATTAGAACCAGTGTTGCCACATTAGAACCAGTGTTACGGCAGTTAGAACCAGTGTTGTGCCAGGTAGAACCAGTGTTACACCATTTGGAACCAGTGTTACCACATTAGACCCAGTGTTACCCCAGTTAAAACCAGTGGTACCACATTAGAATCAGTGTTACACCAGTTAGAACCAGTGTTACCACATTAGAACCAGTGTTACCCCAGTTAAAACCAGTGGTACCACATTAGAACCAGTGTTGCCACATTAGAACCAGTGTTACACCAGTTAGAACCAGTGTTACGCCAGTTAAAACCAGTGTTACCACATTAGAACCAGTGTTACCCCAGTTAAAACCAGTGGTACCACATTAGAACCAGTGTTACACCAGTTAGAACCAATGTTACGCCAGTTAGAACCAGTGTTGTGCCAGGTAGAACCAGTGCTACGCCAGTTAAAACCAGTGTTACACCAGTTAGAACCAGTTACCCCAGTTAAAACCAGTGTTACGCCAGTTAGAACCAGTGTTACCACATGAGAATCAATGTTACACCATTAGAACCAGTGTTACACCAATTAGAACCAGTGTTGCCACATTAGAACCAGTGTTATGCCAGTTAAAACCAGTGTTACCACATTAGAACCAGTGTTACCCCAGTTAAAACCAGTGTTTCACCAGTAAGAACCAGTTACCCCAGTTAAAACCAGTGTTACACCAGTTAGAACCAGTGTTACCACATTAGAACCAGTGGTACCACATTAGAACCAGTGTTGCCACATTAGAACCAGTGTTATGCCAGTTAGAACCAGTGTTACCACATTAGAAGCAGTGTTACACCAGTTAGAACCAGTGTTACGCCAGTGAGAACCAGTGTTGTGCCAGGTAGAACCAGTGTTACGCCAGTTAAAACCAGTGTTACCACATTAGAACCAGTGTTACCCCAGTTAAAACCAGTGTTACCACATTAGAACCAGTGGTACCACATTAGAACCAGTGTTTCCACATTAGAACCAGTGTTACGCCAGTTAGAACCAGTGTTACCACATTAGAACCAGTGTTACCCCAGTTAAAACCAGTGTTACACCAGTTAGAACCAGTTACCCCAGTTAAAACCAGTGTTACGCCAGTTAGAACCAGTGTTACCACATGAGAATCAATGTTACACCGTTAGAACCAGTGTTACACCAGTTAGAACCAGTGTTACCAAATTAGAACCAGTGTTACCCCAGTTAAAACCAGTGGTACCACATTAGAACCAGTGTTACCCCAGTTAAAACCAGTGGTACCACATTAGAACCAGTGTTGCCACATTAGAACCAGTGTTATGCCAGTTAGAACCAGTGTTACACCAGTTAAAACCAGTGTTACCTCAGTTAAAACCAGTGTTACACCAGTTAGAACCAGTGTTACCACATGAGAATTAATGTTATACCGTTAGAACCAATGTTACCACATGAGAATCAATGTTACACCGTTAGAACCAATGTTACACCAGTTAAAACCAGTGTTACTACATTAGAACCAGTGTTATACCAGTTAGAACCAGTGTTACTACATTAGAACCAGTGTTATACCAGTTAAAATCAGCGTTACTACATTAGAATCAGTGTTTGATTGTTTTTTCAGATCAGAAATAATTCTTCAGGTTCTTTTCAGAATTTTAATTGGTTTTGTAATTCTGCCAGTGTGCATGTCTGTTTGGAACAAGAGAACCTGAACGCTACGAACAGATAGACGTTAAACATTGTGAGAGGTTCTCCAAGTATTGTTTGCTTTCCAGACAGAACCGGGCCACTTCTGGTTCTGTTTTCTGGGTTACAGAACATGACAATAGATCCGGTTCTTTAAGAAAACCTGTTTGTGTTCTGCAAACAGCACGTGGAACCCAAAACAATCTGCTCATTCAGTCAGTTCATTCTGATTGGCTGTAGCTTGTTCAATTGAGGCTCATGGGTAATGAAGTTTTTAGAGTGTGAATGATTCAGACTGGTGGTCAGAACCTGTGTTCAGTCACATTCAGTAGAACCCTAAAAGAACTAAATGAAATGTGAACGGAGCCAGCAGAGTTCTGTCGAGTCCATCAGTCCAAACCTGCAGAACTCAAGTTTACATTCCAAATGAATCTCAGTCCTAACTTCCTGTCTGAGTCCTGACTTCCTGTCTGGGTCCTGACTTCCTGTCTGAGTCCTGACTTCCTGTCTGGGTCCTGACTTCCTGTGTGTCGAGCAGCTTGAGCAGCTGAATCAATGGACTGTAAATTCCTGACCTTAAAAGGTCGTAAACTGTGAAAGCAGTCAGTGAGTTTGAACCCAGCTCCAGCAGAAATCAGAACCAGGTTCTGGTTCTGAATAAAAGATTTCCATGTCCGGTTGTTGAACTCGTCGTATTAAGAATAAAAGAGAAGCAGCCGAAGCTGCTGACGCTCTGATCGGCTCCACAGAATCTGATCCTGCTGCTTCTATTTCTGGACCACAGGCTGCTGAGTCCGGACACCGAGTCCACAAAAGGCAAAACCACGACGAGATGACAGAGAGCTCACACATAACATACACACAACTAATACAACAAATACACAACAAACACACAACTAACACAACAAATACACAATATACACGACGTGGTGTGTGAAATAAAATAATGTGAAATAAATAAAGCTAGTCTGTCTGCGACACTCAAAATGTTGTTAATGCTTATTTTTATAACATTATTATATCATTAATATTACAATATTTACAATACAATATTTTATTATTAACACATTAACACACTTATTAACAACATTAACACACATTAACACACTTATTAACATACATTCATGTCTCATAAAGTTCTTATTATCTCATTAACTAACATAGATTAAAAATACATTCATATAAAACTTCTTTTGTGATTTCTATAGAATTTATCTTTGTGACTTTTTTTTACATGTTTAGATTGAGAAAGGACACAGAGGACTCCATTACCCAGAATTCCTGAGGTGAGTCAGTACTGATAAGAGTTCCTCCTGCTGGTCACTGAGCGGAACTGCAGCCACATTTCATTAAAACACGTTTAGCAATAATATTAAATATTAATGGTATTAATCATCTTTATTGATCAACATGTAACATTTGTTTCATTAACCTTATTATCTTTGACACACAGAACAGTTAGACCAGCCAACACCGACCCAGAAGTGACCCAGGACTGAACCAGGACTGACCCAGAACTGACCCAGGACTGAACCAAGACTGACCCAGCACTGAACCAGAACTGACCCATGACTGACCCAGGACTGACCCAGGACTGAACCAGAACTGACCCATGACTGACCCAGGACTGAACCAGGCCTGACCCGGCCAGGACTGAACCAGAACTGACCCAGGACTGAACCAGAACTGACCCAGGACTGACCCAGAACTGAACCAGAACTGACCCAGGACTGACCCAGAACTGAACCAGGACTGACCCAGAACTGACCCAGGACTGAACCAGAACTGAACCAGAACTGACCCAGGACTGACCCAGGACTGACCCAGAACTGACCCAGGACTGACCCAGAACTGAACCAGGACTGACCCAGGACTGACCCAGAACTGAACATTCATTTTTTTATATTTATGAATAAAATGTCACATTTGAGTCCAACAGACACTTTTTATTTTCATCCTGATGGTTAGACGGTCAGTTCAGAAGATCTCAGTGAGACCTGGTCCAGTAGAGTTCAGTAGAGTCCAGTAGAGTCCAGTAGAGTTCAATAGAGTCCAGTAGGGTTCAGTAGAAATATGCAGAAACATTTATTTATTAATTTATGTTAATCCGCGTCATTACGTCATTATTATGTTGTTATTTTAATGAATTTAATTAATCTGTCTCAGCTGATTCCTCGGCGCTGCCTGCACGTCGTGACGTCACTTCCTGCCTCCACCCGTTCGCAGCCATGATGGTGGGTTGATGTCTTTCTCTGCTCTCCTTCTTGTTTTCCTCTCGCAGCGGCTCGTTGGCGGGACCCGGCGGGCCGCCTGAGCTCCGTGGCGGGCCTGTGGTTGTTGTGTTACGGTGAACGGCGAGTCGGTGTATCAGTAAGCTAACGGCTCTGTGCTCTCTGTCTCCGCAGCAGGAAGGGCTGGACGACGGACCCGACTTCCTCTCCGAGGAGGACCGGGGAGTGAGTGCTGCCTGTTACCTGTCTGTCTGTCTGTCTGCCTGTCTGTCTGCCTGTCTGTCTGTTCGGCTCGGCTAAAGCAGCTGTTAGCATTAGCTCCGGGTTTCCTGCCAGGGTAGCCGTGTTAGCTCACGTTAGCTCGGTGCTAACAGTCAGCTGACCTGCAGGCCGTTAGCATCAGCTGCTAACTGAGCTAACCTGGCTAACAGGTGCAACGGAGGCTAAGCTAGCAGCTAACGCTTCAGATCACTAACGTGCTAATCAGCTGATGTGTCACATGACCGTCTCACACTCACACACACACACACACACACACACACACACACACACACACACACTCTCTCCCTGATTGGTTAATCGTCTTGTCTTCAGCTCAGGTTCTACCCTGACAAGTCACCATAACAACACGCTGTGTGATTCACAGATGAGATCGATCAGTAATCACTTCCTGTTTCCTATGATGTCATTGCTTATAGCAGGATGTAAACAGGTTAGCTTGTTAGCTATCTTGCTCGCTCAGCTGTTGGTCACCCTCGACCTGCGACCCTTGACCTGCAGGTGATGTTAGTGTGTTGGCTCAGTGATGTGGTGCATGATGGGATATGTGGTCTTCCTGCAGCCGCGGGCCGTGAACGTGGACCTGCAGACGGACGCCACGCTTCAGGTTGACATCTCGGACGCTCTGAGCGAGCGAGACAAGGTCAAGTTCACAGTCCACACCAAGGTGAGTGTGTTTACACACACAGGCATGATCACAAGAACACGTGTATGTGAGAGTTTACACAGAACAGCAAGACAAACAGGAAGTAGAGTTCATGAAACAGGAAGTAGAGTTCATGAAACAGGAAATAGAGTTCTGTTCACTTCCTCATTTTCACGTGTTTCCTGTAGAAACTGTCAGATAGGGAGGGACTAGCGCTATGAGCATCTACCTTCCAGTGAACAAGGCCGGACCGAACAGGACCTCTGAACCAGCAGTGTCCAGTCTAACAGTGAATACAGTAACAGAACCTCTGAACCAGCAGTGTCCAGTCTAACAGTGAACACAGCAGCCTACAGAGGTGGTGCCGGGTTTGGCTCCTGGCATCCCGGGCTGAGTCAGTTCAGTTAGCTACACGGCTGACCGAGCTAACCACAGTTAGCGATAGTGTAACGTTATTCCCTGTTGGTCTTAGAGGGTGTGCTCCAACCCGGTCCGGTCCGTCTGCTGAGCCCGGTTCTAGTTTATAGATTTTATAAACATGTGACATACTTCCTGTTTCCACAGAGCACGCTCCCTAACTTTAAGCAGAACGAGTTCTCGGTGGTCCGACAGCATGAAGAGTTCATCTGGCTGCATGACTCGTTTGTGGAGAACGAAGACTACGCAGGATACATCGTGAGAACCACTCACACACAGACACACACACACAGAGCAAACACAAACAGACACACACACACTCATGTTGTTGTTGTGTGTAGATCCCCCCCGCCCCGCCCAGGCCAGACTTCGATGCGTCCAGAGAGAAGCTGCAGAAGCTCGGAGAGGGAGAGGGCTCCATGACCAAGGAGGAGTTCACCAAGATGAAGCAGGAGCTCGAGGCGTAAGTCACTAACGAGCCAACCAATTAACTAACGAGCTGACAATCAGCTGTTGGTCACTCACTGCTGTGTGTCTCCACGCAGAGAGTACCTTGCCATCTTCAAGAAGACCGTCGCCATGCACGAGGTCTTTCTGTGTCGTGTAGCCGCTCATCCTGTCCTTAGGAAGGACCTCAACTTCCACGTCTTCCTGGAGTACAACCAGGACGTGAGTCACCTGACGCTTCACATACCTTCAGTCCTGATGTTGGTTGGTTGGTTGAATAGAAAGAATAGAATAGAAACTTCATTGATCCCTTGAGGGGAAATTCTTTTTTTCAAGTTTTTTTTTACATGTATCTTTACCTGAAATACAACCACACACACAAAGGGCTGGTTGTTGTTTGACTGGTTGTTTGACTAGTTGGTTGATTGGTTGGTTGGTTGACTGGATGTTTGCTTGGTTGACTGGTTGTTTGGTTAACTGGTTGACTGGTTGTTTGGTTGGTTGGTTGACTGGTTGTTTGGTTGGTTGGTTGACTGGTTGTTTGCTTGGTTGACTGGTTGGTTGGCTGGTTGTTTGGTTGACTGGTTGTTTTCTTGGTTGTTTGGTTGACTGGTTGTTTTCTTGGTTGTTTGGTTGGTTGACTGGTTGGTTGGCTGGTTGTTTGGTTGACTGGTTGTTTTCTTGGTTGGTTGGTTGACTGGTTGTTTTCTTGGTTGTTTGGTTGGTTGGTTGGTTGGTTGGGGGGTTGGTTGACTGGTTGGTTGGTTGGTTGGTTGGTTGGTTGGCTGCTTGGTTAACTGGTTGCTTGGTTGGTTGGTTGACTGGTTGTTTGTTTGGTTGGTTGGTTGGTTGGTTGGTTGGTTGATTGATTGATTGATTGATTGATTGATTGATTGATTGATTGATTGATTGATTGACTGGTTGGTTGGTTGGTTGGTTGACTGATTGGTTGGTTGGTTGACTGGTTGTTTGGTTGGCTGGCTGACTGGTTGGTTGGTTGGTTGACTGGTTGACTGGTTGTTTGCTTGGTTGGTTGGTTGACTGCTTGGTTAACTGGTTGTTTGGTTGGTTGACTGGTTGTTTGTTTGACTGGTTGGCTGGTTGGTTGGTTGGTTGATTGATTGATTGATTGATTGATTGATTGATTGATTGACTGACTGGTTGACTGATTGGTTGGTTGACTGGTTGTTTGGTTGGCTGGCTGGCTGACTGGTTGGTTGGTTGGTTGGTTGACTGGTTGGTTGGTTGACTGGTTGGTTAACTGTTTGTTTGGTTGGTTGGTTGTTTGTTTGGTTGGTTGACTGGTTGGTTGGTTGGTTGATTGGTCTGACCTCATGGTTTCAGGCATGGTCCTCAGTGTTGTCAGCTCTGATGACTGGTTGTTCTCTGTAATGAGGAGGTCTTACTCTGCTCCTGTTTCCTGAGTTGAGTGTCTGTTGACTTTAGAGCTGGATGATCAGGAAACACTCACAGATCCTCTGTATGTGCGCCAACATACAACATACACAACACTGACACATGCAGACAGAGGTCAGTTTATAGAGAACATGATTTAACATCTGTTAGCTGAGGAGAGGAAAGAAATCTTTACAGTGAGATGAAAAATGTAATCTGATTACAGGAAGTTAAAGGGTCGTCTGCTGTGACACGGTATGATTTATTTTAAGAGTCCTGATGAAACAAACAAAGACAATTAAAGAAGATCTACGGTGGAGCCCTGAGGCACTCCACAGAAGAAATGATCGGGTCATACAGAGGAAAGAAATATGTTGTTGTTGTGGTGGTAGTGTGACCTTTGACCTCTCTTGTCTGACAGCTGAGTGTTCGAGGGAAGAACAAGAAGGAGAAGCTGGAGGACTTCTTCAAGAACGTGGTGAAGTCAGCCGACGGCGTCCTGGTGGCCGGAGTCAAGGTGACACACAGAAGAAGAAGCAGAGAGTTGTGCTTCATGTCCGTCTTCTTCTGTCAGGTTTCATTCATGTTTCTATTTTCAGGACGTCGACGATTTCTTCGAGCACGAGAAGACATTTCTGTTAGAATACCACAACCGGGTCAAAGACGCCTCGGCCAAATCCGACAGAATGATCCGTTCGCACAAAAGTAAGAGTCACCTTCATCTGATAACCAGGCAGAGAGCCTCCTATGGATGACATTGTACAGTGGCATCATGGGAGATGTAGTGTGTCATTAAAGCGTGTGTTTGTGTTCAGATGCTGCAGATGACATCAACAGAATCGCCTCGTCTCTCTACACGTTAGGAACACAGGACTCAACAGACCTCTGCAAGTACGTACACACAGGTTTACACCACTGACGGCGTGATGGTGTCACATCACAACACTTCAGTCTGCTCGCAGTCAGCACACTGACATCACTTCCTCCGGTTGATCTGTTTCCTGTTTCGTCCGTTTCAGGTTCTTCCTGAAAGTGTCAGAGCTGTTTGAGAAAACAAGGGTACGTTTGTTGTCAGATGACATGACCTGTGTCTTAAAGTATGTCAACATCGCTGTCCACACTGTGCTTCTGTGACCGTTTAAAGGGAGACTGTATGACCTGTTGACCATGTTTGATTCTTCGCCTGAATAACTCGTTAATGGTTTCCCTCTGTTGTGGTTTCACAGAAGATTGAAGCTCGAGTTGCAGCAGACGAAGACCTGAAGCTGGCCGACCTGCTGAAATATTATCTGAGAGAGTCCCAGGCTGCAAAGGTCAGAGTGCTTACTGACAGTTAAAGCATCAGTTTCATGTTGAAAAAGATTCAGTGCTTTTGTCTGGGACTATTTTCAGCTGTGGATGAATCCGCATTTGGTGCTTTGATGTGTGTTAGTAATGTGTAATGAAGGAACGTTACGAGTTCAGTTCAATATTAAACTGCGCTGATGTCACCACCTGCAGGACCTGCTGTACCGGAGGAGCCGGGCTCTGGTCGACTATGAGAACGCTAACAAGGCTCTGGATAAAGCTCGAGCCAAAAACAGAGACGTCCTGCAGGCCGAGACCAGCCAGCAGCTCTGCTGCCACAAGTTTGAGAAGATCTCAGAGTCTGCCAAGCAAGGTGGGTCCATTTTTTATCAGTTGGAACACCGACCGCCATCAACGCTCTTCGCTTGTTTCCAGACGATGGGAGGGGAAGTGAAACAGTCTGACACTCATTCCATCTAACTCCTGGTCCTCATCACGTTCGCTCCTGGTCCTCGTTATGTTCTCCTGGTCCTCGTCAAGTTCGCTCCTGGTCCTCGTTACATTCTCCTGGTCCTCGTGACGTTCGCTCCTGGTCCTCGTCACGTTCGCTCCTGGTCCTCGTTACGTTCTCCTGGTCCTCGTTACGTTCGCTCCTGGTCCTTGTTATGTTCTCCTGGTCCTCGTCACGTTCGCTCCTGGTCCTCGTCACGTTCTCTCATGGTCCTCATCACGTTCTCTCCTGGTCCTTGTCACGTTCTCATGGTCCTCGTTATGTTCGCTCCTGGTCCTCGCTACGTTCTCATGGTCCTCGTCACGTTTGCTCCTGGTCCTTGTCACGTTCTCATGGTCCTCGTCACATTCGCTCCTGGTCCTTGTCACGTTCTCATGGTCCTCGTCACGTTCGCTCCTGGTCCTTGTCACGTTCTCATGGTCCTCGTCACGTTCACTCCTGGTCCTCGTTCACTCCGTGTTATGTGATTGGCTGTTAGAGTTAATATCTAAAACAGAACCGTCTGTTGATCAGCGTCTTGTCGAGCAGATTGTTGACTCCATGCTGTACGACTAACAGTGGATTCTGTTCTGAACACAGAGCTCATCGACTTCAAGACGAGACGAGTGGCTGCTTTCAGGAAGAACCTGGTGGAGCTCGCCGAGCTGGAGCTCAAACACGCCAAGGTACGTTAAGTTTCTACAGAGACTAATAAAGGAAACTCTTCAAGAGTCAGAGGTGGTGTTTAACCTCGCTTAACATAAACATCAGAGGAAAAGTGAAATTGTTAGCGTAGCATGGTGTGGTCTGAATTCTGCTGTCAGCTAAACCAGCTGACTACAAGATAGACGTGTTAGGTTTATTATTCAGAGACTGACTCAGAAGAAGTTTAAACTCCAGCTTGTCTTTAAACGAGGGCAAACAGTGTGTGTACATACAGAGGGTGTGTATGTGTCTATGATAATGTACCGACCTCAAACAAACAGCCGCTCACTCAGGTTACATACATGTTCTACCTGTGTGTCTGACCCCGCCCCGCTCACCTGCAGGGGAACCTCCAGCTGCTGCAGAGCTGTATGGGCGTCCTCAAAGGTAACACCTAACTCTGTGACTCCGCCCACATCAAACTGGATACGCCCCTTCATCGTAGCCCCACCCATCTTTGACTGGACATGCCCACCACGAGGGGCGGAGCCCGGCAGATGGACAAACGACACCAAGAGAGAGAGAGAGAGAGAGAGAGTCTTCATCCCTAACCGGACCGGTCCTGCATCAGTACTGAATCACCTGTGCTGCTTCTACTGGTCCCTCAGAACCAGCAGAAGCAGTGAGGTCCATTGAGTGAGGTTCATATGAAGATGTTCTGGACAGTCCTCTGTTGATAACCTCTGGATCAGCAAACACAAGAACTTCAAAATAAAATGTAATCTGACCTGACCCGGTTCTGATAATCCGGATTAGTATTAGCACTGAGCTGATTAAACTGCAAGGTATGAAAGCTGCGTTCAGATGAGTGTTAGGAAACACCAGGGCCGGTCCTCCTCCGGTCCAAAAGGAGATTCTAATGCACCTGAACGTGTGTACCACATGATCCAGGTCTGATCCAGAACCAGAACCATATGAAAGTCACTCAGGCGGACCTGGTCCCTTTTGGGACCTGGTTCTGTTTGAAAACATCAAGGAAACAAAAAAAGAGAGACCGAAGACTCAGAACCAGAACCAGACAACAGAGAGTCTTTACAGTCAGCTGGATCGGTCCGGTCCAGCTGCTGATGTCCATCTGTCCGTCTTGTTTTATTTTTGTTGCTCTTCAGCTGTCGTCGGCGTGTCACTCTGTCGTCTTCTTCTTCTTCTGTTCTCTGTCCTCTTAGCTGTGTGTGTCTGTGTGTGTGTGTGTGTCTGTGTGAGTCATTTTAATGTGTCGGTTACTTCCTGTTCTGCTGCTGTGTGATGGCGTTTTGAGTCCAGTTGTCGGTTCCGGTTCTTAAAGTGTCACTAAATAAAAAAAAGCCTTGTACATGTTTGTATTAATGAACTAATGAACGCTAATCTTCTTCTTCTTCTTCTTCTTCTTCTTCTTCTTCTTCTTCTTCTTCTTCTTCTTCTTCTTCCTCCTCCTCCTCCTCCTCCTCCTCCTCCTCCTCCTCCTCCTCCTCCTCCTCCTCCTCTTCTTCTTCTTTTTCCTCCTCCTCTTCTTCTTCTTTTTCCTCCTCTTCTTCTTCTTCTTTTTCCTCCTCCTCTTCTTCTTCTTTTTCCTCCTCCTCTTCTTCTTCTTTTTCCTCCTCCTCTTCTTCTTCTTTTTCCTCCTCCTCTTCTTCTTCTTTTTCCTCCTCCTCTTCTTCTTCTTTTTCCTCCTCCTCTTCTTCTTCTTTTTCCTCCTCCTCTTCTTTTTCTTTTTCCTCCTCCTCCTCCTCCTCCTCTTCTTCTTCCTCCTCATCATTAACTGTCTGGTGTTTTGTTTCCTGTCATCAGCTGATCGTGGAGCTTCAGTCTGTTGCCTTAGCATTGCTCTGAGGCGTCGCTCTGAAGCGTTGCCGTGCGTTGCTGTGTAACGGCGCTCTGGGGTGTCGCTGCATGGCTCCCTCTGATTGGTTGTTTCTGTACTGGAATGTTTTTTCACTCTTTTGTGACCAAAGTTTTCTTTCTGATTCACGATGAAGACGAGAAATAAACGATGATGAAGAACGTCACAACATTTTAGTTGTTTAAACTTCAGCAGGTCTGTAACGTCAATAAAACTTTACGGACACTTTCTTAAACTTGTTTGGGAGCGTCTGATTGGATGGGAGGGCTGTGTGGGCGGGGCAGAAAGCAGGGCTCTTATTGGCTGAACATTTCACTTGACACGCCTTCAGAGACGCCATTTTGTTTTGAGTCTGACAACACGGACTTAAATTAACGTCTTTACGGTTCAGAACGGGTCCGATGTGGTTCTGACTCCTCATGGTTATCTTTATTATATTTAGCTGGACTGGTTCTGGTTCTGGACACATTGATCATAGTAGTTCACCTGGAGTCTACCTGCTCAGCCTCACAGTGGGTCGACATGGAGATTAAACCTGTAAATAAATAATCAGTCACAACATCGAGCAGAGGTGATCAGTGCAGCTCAGTGTGAGTGTATGAGAGCTACTGTTCAGTGTGATGGCCAGAGGGACCGAACCAGAACCAGAGCCAGAACAGCTGTCTGCTGCCTGCACGAGAAGAGAAGAACAGAAGAAGTCTGAGGGTGTCAGAGTCAGACTATAATAATAATGATCAGCAGGTGGCGCCAACAACTGATGCTGACTTCTTCTGTGGTGTGACGTGCACAGGAAATTACTTAAAATCTGTTGCGTCACAGTTAACAAAATAAATGTCAATGTAGTATTTTTTTCTTCTTTTATCCATCAATGTTAAAACAACGTGTGACAAACGTTGATGAAACGTTATTTCTGTTCCGGAAGTCCAGAATCAGCCGTACTTTTATTTTGACATCGAGTCTGTGCTTTTATTGTTAAAAATCTTGTTAAAGGGTTAGCTTATGGTCATGGTGATGATGATGACGTCATAAATGTAAATAAAATAATTCCCTTCCTTTAGATTAAGTTTTTTTGTTTCAACATAAAACTTTTTTTTTTTTATTTAGAAAATACAACAGTAACAAAAGTGGTATTGTTAACATAATCCAGAACTATAGAATAATGACAAGGGAGCATAAAACTCACATTAATGCAACATACATCACAAAATACTTCAACATAAAGTGCAAGAGCTGATTGGATGAAATAAATAAAAGAAAGAAGAAAAAAAGAACATAATGAGGGAAAAAAAAAAGTAATTAAACTAGTATAATAAGAAAATATATAGTTTCATAAGGGGGATTCAGATTGATTTCATCTAGCCAATTCAGTAGGGAAATTCTTTAAGATATATAAATTTTGTGCCCTTGTTATAAATTTTAGAGATTTCATATATGTTTTAAATTCAGTCATAAATACACAGAATTTGGGGGATGATTTTAGCACTCTATTCTTGTGGATAAAGAATTTTGTTAAGCATAGGATCAGATTGCAACAGAGTTCATCATTCTTGTTTTCTATGATCATACCAAAAGTTACATCGTCTCTAGAGATGGAAGCTGGAGACAATACAATTTTCCATTTAATCCATTTGTGAAAATTATTCCAAAACGTTTGTATTACACCACAAGAGAAGAAAATATGGTCCGTAGTTTCAATGTCATTTTCACAAAATGTGCATATATTGTCACCGATATTAAATCGTAGTCTAAGTAATTCTTTAGAGGGATAAATATTGTTCATAATTTTAAAGTGTGTTTCTTTCATTTTGGGGGGTATAGGGAATGTCAGGTACATTGTTCTTAGTTTATCAATTGATTTTTTAGCAAATTTATGTAGTATATCATTTTTGTTTGGTCTGCTGGGGAACAAAATTTCAGTAAGGCAGTTTCTAATGAATTTATTGTGTTAAATTTTTTGTCCAGGATTGAGATCCCCTGCACTGACAATGGGGCCAGTTGTGGCATTATAGGTTGGTGTGCCAGTATATTTTTCGTTAGAAAAACAAATCCATGAGGGAGTGCTCTTTTTAAATTAATAAAGTCTGACTTTGAGGGGTTGAATTTATGTTTAGTGCAAAATTGTTGATAACCCAAGAGATTACCATTGGCATCCATTAAATCAACTATAGACCATATATTCCTCTCATACCAATCCTGATAAAATAAAGATTTATTCCGGTATAATACATATCTATTGTTCCAAATCATAGTGGTGTGGGGTGAGAAATTATGCACATATAACATTTTCCAATATAATAGAATTTGTTTGTGGAACTCTGATAATGACACGGGTAATTTATTAACATTGAAGTCTGCCGTAAGAAGACATTTCAAACCTCCAATCTTCTTGAATAGGGCATTTGGAATACAGTACCAAAATAAGTTGCTATGTTTGATCCAAGATTTCAGCCAATTAATTTTTAAGGTTCCATTAAGGCAATCAAAATCAATAACTTTTAGACCACCATCTTTAATTTCCTTAATCATATCGCTTTTTTTCATATAGTGTGGCTTGTTTCTCCAAACAAAATTTAAATTAATTTGGTTAATGGATTTTATCAGTTTATTTGGGATAGCACTTGAGTAGGCTGGGTAAATACATCTTGATAAACATTCCATCTTGGTTAGATAAATCCGGCCAAGTATTGAAAGGTCTCTTTGGAGCCATGAATTCAGTTTGGATTTACACTCTTTTATTTTTTGTTCTACATTCAAGCTCTGACTTTGTTTTTGGTCTTTAGTAAGGTATACTCCGAGGTATTTGATTTCTGATTTGATAGGGATATTACAGATGTCTCTTAGTGTTGTATCATGAATCGCAAAAAGTTCACATTTATTTAAGTTTAAGGTTAACCCTGAAGTTTTAGAAAATGTTTTAATTTTTTCAATGGTAATTGGAATTTGGTGTCTGTCTTGTACAAATATTGTTGTGTCGTCCACCAATTGACTGATAACAATATCGGTACCTAAGACATTTAAGTGTTTAATTTCATTACAATTTTTGATGTATATTGCAACATTTCTGTGACCAAAATGAATAAATATGGTGAAATGGGACAACCTTGTGGAATCCCTACACTAACATTAAAGCTGGGGGTGGTGCCATGAGAGAGTACAACGCAACTGTTGATATTCTGATACAATCCTTTCAACATAAAACGTTTGTTATCGTTTCATTTTCTTTTATTGTGAAGGATGTAACCGGATGCTCTTGCTCTTGACAGTGTGAGCATGCGCAGAGCGCAGTGTAAGCAGTAGGACCCACAGACTGAACATGAGCTCCATCGGAACCGGGGTGAGTGTTTCTGAACCGAACTTCGCTCTAACGTCTGTCTGACTGACTGTGCGTCACAGTCTGTTCCCGCCACACACACACAGAGACACCTTTATTCTGAAATTCATTCATCTTTATCTGCGGCTAGCCGGCTAGCTCCGTGTTAGCCTGCTGAGTCACAGCGAGGCCTGCTAGCCGAAGCTAAGCTAAGTGAAACTGAAAGTTTAATTTTTCATTTAAATTAATTTAAATTAATTAAAATAAACAAACTTAAATCAAACTAAAGCCCGCTGGAGTGACGTCACCGAATGTCCCACGTCATTAATAAGGAATTAGTGATATTAAGGACAGAATGCTAACAGTTAGCTCCGCTACATGAGCTGCTCTCTGCGAATTAATTAACTCTCATTAACTTAACCTGTTTTAATTAATCTGCGGGATCAGCTGATTACAGAGGAGCGTTTGACTGCAGCTGATCAACACACAAACACACAACAACACAACTGTATGAAGTTTAAAGTCTGAATGCTAACATCTCTCAACATGCACAACGTCTGTCTGTCTGCCTGTCTGTCTGCCTGTCTGTACGTCCTGCAGTACGACTTGTCGGCCTCCACCTTCTCTCCTGATGGACGAGTGTTTCAGGTGGAGTATGCCATGAAGGCCGTGGAGAACAGCAGGTGAGCAGCTCACAGTGAACATCAGGTGACCGTGAGGCCCTGAGGCTGAGTCTCAGTCCTGATCCTTCTGTGTGTGTGTGTGTGTGTGTGTGCGTGTGTGTGTGTGTGTGTGTGTGTGTGTGTGTGTGTGTTCAGCACGGCCATTGCGATTCGCTGTAAGGATGGCGTGGTGTTCGGGGTGGAGAAGCTTGTTCTGTCCAAACTCTACGAGGAGGGCTCCAACAAACGCATCTTCAACATCGACAGACACGTCGGCATGGTAACCACACACACACACACACACACACACACAGAGGTTACAGGTTGTGATCATGTGATCATGTGATGTCACTTCCTCCAGGCGGTGGCTGGCCTGCTGGCTGACGCTCGCTCTCTGGCTGACGTAGCCCGAGAAGAAGCCTCCAGCTTCAGATCCAACTACGGACACGACATCCCACTGAAGGTTGGTCTTCCCCTCCTTGTGAGGACCTGGTGCTGGTTCTGACCCGACCCGTGACATGACCATTGTGTTTGTGTTTCCTGTTGTTGCAGCACCTGTCAGATAGAGTGGCCATGTACGTCCACGCCTACACGCTGTACAGCGCCGTGCGGCCGTTCGGCTGCAGGTGAGTCTCACACGTCACATGGCCGATGACATCAGCTGACCTGTGATGCATTCAGGAACATGGCGTAGTTCTGAACGTGATCAGTGTCAGCGGGGAGGGATGATGAGAGCCAGGAAGGTTTCGCTCACTGGACTGAACGCCTGTGATGTCACTTCCTCTTGGCTGTCTGACCAATCCCTGACTGCGCACACACACACGCACGCATCGTGGTGCGTTCAGGTACAGACTGACACAGCGAGGAGGAGGATGATGTGAAGTTGAGGGTTCTGGTCCGATCGTGGTTTTGTTCTGAAGGTTCCTCTCTGAGTGAGGAAATGAGCTGCACTGCGTCCTTCCTTGTCTCCTTCAGAGGACACACGCAGACTGTTCATCATCAAAGGAACCAGAAGACGACGTCTCTGAACTGTTGGTGTCCCTCCACATCAACAGACTGTTCACTGACAGTCTGTTGATGTGGAGCTGCGTTCACTGACAGTCTGTTGATGTGGAGCTGCGTTCACTGACAGTCTTTTGATCTTCAGATTGACACACAAACATTCAGTGTGACGGTCAGACGTCCTGCAGGTCGTCACGTTAATTTTTAAACATTTCACATCTTTCTAATGAGCTAACATGCTAACACGTAAACATCCTGCTGAAACTTCACGGGGAGAAGAAGATGGAGCTTTTTGTAGTCCATCTTCTGAACTTTGTAGTTTCAACACAGACTACGTCGAAAACGTCCGTCACATCACGACGAGCCTCGAGTCACCGCGGACGCTTTACCTCCACAGCTTTACTTGTTGTCACTCACACTAGGGGTGCAACGGATCAAAAAACTCACGGTTCGGATCGTTTCTCGGATCAGCAAAAAAAAAAAAAAAAAAAAAAACAAGACAAATAAACATAAGTTTGTCTTTTTGTTTATTAACACTTTTAAATTATTAAATTAAAATATATAAAATCAACTTAAAGTGCACAAGGCATAATATCTTCTTTTTAACATAATTAGTGAAAATCAACTTAAAGTGCAACATAAAAAGGCATATCTCCTTCCTTTAAACATGGACCAATGACCATTAATAAAAAACATGTCTGCACCTATAAACACACCGATAGCGTCTGTGATGGTCTGATTGTGCAACAAGGGGCTGCTTAAATGCCGCGGTGATAAGCAGTTGTTGAGCAGCCTTCGTTTTCACTCCTGTTATTGAAACACCGGGGTGATGTCGCTTCAAATGCGTGGCCATGCTTGATGTGTTTCCACTGTCATATGGCTTTCTTGTGCCACAGTGCCTACACACCATCACGGTTTTATCCACTAACCTCTTTCCTTCATCATTATATTTGACAGGGAAGCCAAAATGCTCCCATACAGGGGATTTAAATAACGCGGGGCGTTCAAGCTCCTCCGTTCCTCCGCTCGCCATGACCACGCTGTGTGTGGACTGAACATGCGCACAACTTTTTTTTTTTTCATAAATCAATCCGCGGATCACGTGTGTGCCGAACCGAAGATATTTATCCGAACGGATCACGGATCAGTGATGATCCGTTGCACCACTAACTCACACTGATGTCGGTCACCTTGCTGTCGTCGTTGTCGGTCACCTCGCTGTCGTCGTTGCTCACCTCGTTGCTCATGTTGTTGCTCATGTTGCTGTTGCTGAGGTTGCTGCTGTTGTTCTCTCTCCAGTTTCATCCTGGGCTCGTACGATAAAGACGACGGTCCTCAGCTCTACATGGTCGACCCGTCTGGCATCTCATACGTGAGTCTGTTGTCATAGTGACGAGATGCTGTGTCATCATCACCATGGTAACTGATTCTGCACCTCAAACCCGCTCATCAGGACCACATCGGTTACCATGGTGATGTCTGTTTTGTGAATATTTAAAGTGTGTGTGTGTGTGTGTGTGTGTGTGTGTGTTAGGGTTATTGGGGTTGTGCCATCGGGAAAGCAAAACAAGCCGCCAAGACAGAGATCGAAAAACTACAGGTGAGTCCTAAAACACTTCCTGTTTTTAATCACATGACATTTTACGAAATGTTGTGACTGTCACAATAAAAGACTTTAAAGACAAGTTATTGATTATTAATGAGTGATCAGTAACTGACTGTCTGTGTGTCAGATGAAGGAGATGACGTGCAGAGAGCTGGTCAAAGAGGTCGCCAAGATGTAAGTGAACGCATCACACACACAGGAGACAGTGAACTCATCATACACACAGGAGACAGTGAACCCATCATACACACAGGAGACAGTGAACTCATCATACACACAGGAGACAGTGAACTCATCACACACACAGGAGACAGTGAATGCATCACACACACAGGAGACAGTGAACCCATCATACACACAGGAGACAGTGAACTCATCACAGACACACACAGGAGACAGTGAACTCATCACAGACACACACAGGAGACAGTGAATGCATCACACACACAGCAGACAGTGAACCCATCACAGACACACAGGAGACAGTGAACGCATCACACACACAGGAGACAGTGAACTCATCACAGACACACACAGGAGACAGTGAACGCATCACACACACAGCAGACAGTGAACCCATCACACACACAGGAGACAGTGAACTCATCACACACACACAGGAGACAGTGAACCCATCATACACACACACAGGAGACAGTGAACGCATCATACACACACACAGGAGACAGTGAACTCATCATACACACACACAGGAGACAGTGAACTCATCATACACACACACAGGAGACAGTGAACTCATCACAGACACACAGGAGACAGTGAACTCATCACACACACACAGGAGACAGTGAACCCAACACACACACAGGAGACAGTGAACTCATCACAGACACACAGGAGACAGTGAACTCATCACACACACACAGGAGACAGTGAACTCATCACACACACACAGGAGACAGTGAACGCATCACACACACACAGGAGACAGTGAACTCATCACAGACACACACAGGAGACAGTGAACCCAACACACACACAGGAGACAGTGAACTCATCACAGACACACAGGAGACAGTGAACTCATCACACACACACAGGAGACAGTGAACTCATCACACACACACAGGAGACAGTGAACGCATCACACACACACAGGAGACAGTGAACTCATCACAGACACACAGGAGACAGTGAACTCATCACAGACACACAGGAGACAGTGAACTCATCATACACACACACAGGAGACAGTGAACGCATCATACACACACACAGGAGACAGTGAACCCATCATACACACACACAGGAGACAGTGAACTCATCATACACACAGGAGACTGTGAACCCATCATACACACACACAGGAGACAGTGAACTCATCATACACACAGGAGACTGTGAACCCATCATACACACACACAGGAGACAGTGAACTCATCATACACACACACAGGAGACAGTGAACGCATCATACACACAGGAGACTGTGAACCCATCATACACACACACAGGAGACAGTGAACTCATCATACACACACACAGGAGACAGTGAACTCATCATACACACAGGAGACTGTGAACCCATCATACACACACACAGGAGACAATGAACCCATCATACACACACACAGGAGACAGTGAACGCATCACAGACACACAGGAGACAGTGAACTCATCACAGACACACAGGAGACAGTGAACTCATCATACACACACACAGGAGACAGTGAACGCATCATACACACACACAGGAGACAGTGAACCCATCATACACACACACAGGAGACAGTGAACTCATCATACACACAGGAGACTGTGAACCCATCATACACACACAAGGAGACAGTGAACTCATCATACACACAGGAGACAGTGAACCCATCATACACACACACAGGAGACAGTGAACCCATCATACACACAGGAGACAGTGAACTCATCACAGACACACACAGTAGACAGTGAACGCATCACACACACACACATAGGAGACAGTGAACGCATCACACACACACACATAGGAGACAGTGAACCCATCATACACACACACAGGAGACAATGAACCCATCATACACACACACAGGAGACAGTGAACTCATCATACACACACAGGAGACAGTGAACCAATCACACACACACAGGAGACAGTGAACTCATCACACACACACAGGAGACAGTGAACTCATCACACACACACAGGAGACAGTGAACTCATCACACACACACAGGAGACAGTGAACTCATCACAGACACACACAGGAGACAGTGAACGCATCACACACACAGGAGACAGTGAACGCATCACACACACAGGAGACAGTGAACGCATCACACACACAGGAGACAGTGAACCCATCATACACACAGGAGACAGTGAACTCATCACAGACACACAGGAGACAGAGAACTCATCATACACACAGGAGACAGTGAACGCATCACAGACACACACAGGAGACCGTGAACTCATCATACACACAGGAGACAGTGAACGCATCACAGACACACACAGGAGACCGTGAACTCATCACAGACACAGGAGACAGTGAACTCATCACAGACACACACAGGAGACCGTGAACTCATCACAGACACACAGGAGACAGTGAACTCATCACAGACACAGGAGACAGTGAACTCATCACAGACACAGGAGACAGTGAACTCATCACAGACACAGGAGACAGTGAACTCATCACAGACACAGGAGACAGTGAACTCATCACAGACACAGGAGACAGTGAACTCATCACAGACACACACAGGAGACAGTGAACTCATCACAGACACACAGGAGACAGTGAACTCATCACAGACACAGGAGACAGTGAACTCATCACAGACACAGGAGACAGTGAACTCATCACAGACACAGGAGACAGTGAACTCATCACAGACACAGGAGACAGTGAACTCATCACAGACACAGGAGACAGTGAACTCATAATACACACACAGGAGACAGTGAACTCATAATACACACACAGGAGACAGTGAACTCATCACAGACACACACAGGAGACAGTGAACTCATCACAGACACACAGGAGACAGTGAACTCATCACAGACACAGGAGACAGTGAACTCATCACAGACACACACAGGAGACAGTGAACTCATCACAGACACACAGGAGACAGTGAACTCATCACACACACACAGGAGACAGTGAACCCATCATACACACACACAGGAGACAGTGAACTCATAATACACACACAGGAGACAGTGAACTCATCACAGACACACACAGGAGACACTGAACTCATCACAGACACACAGGAGACAGAGAACTCATCACACACACAGGAGACAGAGAACTCATCACACACACAGGAGACAGTGAACCCATCATACACACAGGAGACAGTGAACGCATCACAGACACACACAGGAGACAGTGAACTCATCACAGACACACAGGAGACAGTGAACTCATCACAGACACAGGAGACAGTGAACTCATCACAGACACAGGAGACAGTGAACTCATCACAGACACAGGAGACAGTGAACTCATCACAGACACACACAGGAGACAGTGAACTCATCACAGACACACAGGAGACAGTGAACTCATCACAGACACAGGAGACAGTGAACTCATCACAGACACAGGAGACAGTGAACTCATCACAGACACAGGAGACAGTGAACTCATCACAGACACACAGGAGACAGTGAACTCATCACAGACACACAGGAGACAGTGAACCCATCATACACACAGGAGACAGTGAACTCATCACACACACACACAGGAGACAGTGAACTCATAATACACACACACAGGAGACAGTGAACTCATCACACACACAGGAGACAGTGAACCCATCATACACACAGGAGACAGTGAACTCATCACAGACACACACAGGAGACAGTGAACGCATCACACACACAGGAGACAGTGAACTCATCACAGACACACAGGAGACAGTGAACTCATCACAGACACAGGAGACAGTGAACTCATCACACACACACAGGAGACAATTAACCCATCACACACACACAGGAGACAGTGAACGCATCACACACACAGGAGACAGTGAACGCATCACAGACACACACAGGAGACAGTGAACTCATCACAGACACACAGGAGACAGTGAACTCATCACAGACACAGGAGACAGTGAACTCATCACAGACACAGGAGACAGTGAACTCATCACAGACACAGGAGACAGTGAACTCATCACAGACACAGGAGACAGTGAACTCATCACAGACACACACAGGAGACAGTGAACTCATCACAGACACACACAGGAGACAGTGAACTCATCACAGACACAGGAGACAGTGAACTCATCACAGACACAGGAGACAGTGAACTCATCACAGACACAGGAGACAGTGAACTCATCACAGACACAGGAGACAGTGAACTCATCACAGACACAGGAGACAGTGAACTCATCACAGACACACAGGAGACACTGAACGCATCACAGACACACAGGAGACACTGAACGCATCACACACACAGGAGACAGTGAACTCATCACACACACACAGGAGACAGTGAACGCATCACACACACAGGAGACAGTGAACTCATAACACACACACACAGGAGACAGTGAACTCATCACACACACACACAGGAGACACTGAACTCATCACAGACACACAGGAGACAGTGAACTCATCACAGACACAGGAGACAGTGAACTCATCACAGACACAGGAGACAGTGAACTCATCACAGACACACACAGGAGACAGTGAACTCATCACAGACACACAGGAGACAGTGAACTCATCACAGACACAGGAGACAGTGAACTCATCACAGACACAGGAGACAGTGAACTCATCACAGACACAGGAGACAGTGAACTCATCACAGACACAGGAGACAGTGAACTCATCACAGACACACAGGAGACAGTGAACTCATCACAGACACACAGGAGACAGTGAACTCATCACAGACACAGGAGACAGTGAACTCATCACAGACACACACAGGAGACAGTGAACTCATCACAGACACACAGGAGACAGTGAACTCATCACAGACACAGGAGACAGTGAACTCATCACAGACACAGGAGACAGTGAACTCATCACAGACACAGGAGACAGTGAACTCATCACAGACACACACAGGAGACAGTGAACTCATCACAGACACACAGGAGACAGTGAACTCATCACACACACACAGGAGACAGTGAACTCATCACAGACACACACAGGAGACAGTGAACTCATCACAGACACACAGGAGACAGTGAACTCATCACAGACACACAGGAGACAGTGAACCCATCATACACACAGGAGACAGTGAACTCATCACACACACACACAGGAGACAGTGAACTCATAATACACACACACAGGAGACAGTGAACTCATAATACACACAGGAGACAGTGAACCCATCATACACACAGGAGACAGTGAACTCATCACACACACACACAGGAGACAGTGAACTCATAATACACACACACAGGAGACAGTGAACTCATCACACACACAGGAGACAGTGAACCCATCATACACACAGGAGACAGTGAACTCATCACAGACACACAGGAGACAGTGAACTCATCAGAGACACACACAGGAGACAGTGAACTCATAATACACACACAGGAGACAGTGAACTCATCGCACACACAGGAGACAGTGAACTCATCACAGACACACACAGGACACAGTGAACTCATCACACACACACAGGAGACAGTGAACTCATCACACACACACACAGGAGACAGTGAACTCATCACACACACAGGAGACAGTGAACCCATCATACACACAGGAGACAGTGAACTCATCGCACACACAGGAGACAGTGAACTCATCACAGACACACACGGACACAGTGAACTCATCACAGACACACACAGGGCACAGTGAACTCGTCACACACACAGGACACAGTGAACTCATCATACACACAGGAGACAGTGAACTCATCACACACACACACAGGAGACAGTGAACTCATCACACACACAGGAGACAGTGAACCCATCACAGACACACACAGGAGACAGTGAACTCATAATACACACACACACACACACACACAGGAGACAGTGAACGCATCACACGCACACAGGAGACAGTGAACCCATCATACACACACACAGGAGACAGTGAACTCATCATACACACACACACACACACAGGAGACAGTGAACTCATCATACACACACACAGGAGACAGTGAACTCATCACAGACACACAGGAGACAGTGAACGCATCACACGCACACAGGAGACAGTGAACGCATCACCCGCACACAGGAGACAGTGAACGCATCACACGCACACAGGAGACACTGAACCCATCATACACACAGGAGACACTGAACTCATCACACACAGGAGACACTGAACTCATCACACACACAGGAGACACTGAACGCATCACAGACACACAGGAGACACTGAACGCATCACAGACACACAGGAGACACTGAACGCATCACAGACACACAGGAGACACTGAACGCATCACACACACAGGAGACACTGAACTCATCACACACACACAGGAGACAGTGAACGCATCACACACACAGGAGACAGTGAACCCATCATACACACACACAGGAGACAGTGAACTCATCACAGACACAGGAGACAGTGAACTCATCACAGACACAGGAGACAGTGAACTCATCACAGACACACACAGGAGACAGTGAACTCATAATACACACACAGGAGACAGTGAACTCATCACACACACAGGAGACAGTGAACCCATCATACACACAGGAGACAGTGAACCCATCACAGACACACAGGAGACAGTGAACTCATCACAGACACACACAGGAGACAGTGAACTCATAATACACACACAGGAGACAGTGAACTCATCGCACACACAGGAGACAGTGAACTCATCACAGACACACACAGGACACAGTGAACTCATCACACACACACAGGAGACAGTGAACTCATCACACACACACACAGGAGACACTGAACTCATCACACACACAGGAGACAGTGAACCCATCATACACACAGGAGACAGTGAACTCATCGCACACACAGGAGACAGTGAACTCATCACAGACACACACAGGACACAGTGAACTCATCACACACACAGGACACAGTGAACTCATCATACACACAGGAGACAGTGAACTCATCACAGACACAGGAGACAGTGAACTCATCACACACACACACAGGAGACAGTGAACTCATCACACACACAGGAGACAGTGAACCCATCACAGACACACACAGGAGACAGTGAACTCATCACAGACACACACAGGAGACAGTGAACTCATAATACACACACACACACACAGGAGACAGTGAACGCATCACACGCACACAGGAGACAGTGAACCCATCATACACACACACAGGAGACAGTGAACTCATCATACACACACACACACACACACAGGAGACAGTGAACTCATCATACACACACACAGGAGACAGTGAACTCATCACAGACACACAGGAGACAGTGAACTCATCACACACACACAGGAGACAGTGAACTCATCACACACACACAGGAGACAGTGAACTCATCACACACACACAGGACACAGTGAACTCATCACACACACACAGGACACAGTGAACTCATCACACACACACAGGACACAGTGAACTCATCACGCACACAGGACACAGTGAACGCATCACAGACAGTGAACTCATCATACACACATACAAGAGACAGTGAACTCATCATACACACACAGAGAAGACAGTGAACTCATCACAGACACACACAGGAGACAGTGAACTCATCACACACACACACACACACACACACACACACACACACACGAGACAGTGAACTCATCACACACACACACACACACACACACACAGGAGACAGTGAACTCATCACACTCACACAGGAGACAGTGAACGCATCACAGACACACACAGGAGACTATGAACGCATCACAGACACACACAGACACACACAGGAGACAGTGAACTCATCACAGACATGTTACTTGTTGTTAAACAGGAAGTCATCAGTTGTACAGGCCCTGCCAAAACAAAAGCCCGACCTGTCTGTCCTCTGGTTTCAGAATCTACATTGTTCATGACGAGGTGAAGGACAAAGCCTTCGAGCTCGAGCTCAGCTGGGTCGGAGAAGGTGAGAACTCGACCAATCAGAGCCCAGCTCTTCTTCTGTGGCTGCTTCCTGTGTTTACTAACATGTTTGATCAGCTGATCACAGATCAGCAGCGAGGGATGATGAGAATCAGGAAGGTTTCGCTCACTGGACTGAACTCCTGTGATGTCACTTCCTCTTGGCTGTCTGACCAATCCCTGAGCTCACACGCTCTAAAAAGGGCAGCCAATCACTTCACACCTACCTGCCGTCTACCTGCGGGCACTCTGCTCTGAAAAATGGAGCTTTAGTAGTTACGTGTCCGTCATGATCAGAGCTGTTTGAATCAAAAATGTTTTATTTGTATAGCCCAAAGTCACAAAACACATTTTGCCTCTGAGGGCTTTACAATCTGTACAGGGAGTGACACCCTCTGTCCTTAGACCCTCTGTCCTTAGACCCTCGGTTCAAGTGAGGAAAAACTTGCCCACAAAAAACCCTTTTAACAGGAAAAAAGGTGGAAGAAACCTCAGGAAGAGCCACAGAGGAGGGATCCCTCTCCCAGGACGGACAGACGTGCAATAGATGTCACTTGTACAGAACAAATCAACACAAACATATTGTACAATTACAATGAATGATAAAATGATTACAGTAGCAGTGGAACCTGTGATAGAGATAGAGAGACACAGATGCACAGCAGCAGCAAATCATTAAGATTATCTTGCCAGACTAAACGAGATTCTTCCAGTTTAGTGGCACACCATTTGTGTTCAGATTTATGTGCCTCCTCTGAAGAAGGAAAGGAGCTTCAGTGCTTCCTTTCCCATGTCCTTCAAAGGATACACCGGACCATCCTTTACCAAAGGAAAGGAGGTAACGCTGTCCCACAATTCCTTGTGGCAGCAACACAAAGTACTGAGTCATTGAGAAGCAGTCGGTTCGTGAGCAGAGCGTGTGGATATGAACATACGTGTTGACGTCATGAAGTGTGTTCTGTTGTTGACTATGGAGCTGCGTTCACACGCAGAGCTGTTTGACAAACGTTGTGTAAATGTTGTCAAACGTTGTTAATAAGTTGTCCTGACCATTGAATTGAATGTAAAACATGAATGTGACATTCAGTGTGACGGTCAAAGCTTCTGTAACTGTGACGGACGTCCAGCGTCCTGCAGATTATCATGAAGTTACTGTTGATTATTAATCAGAACTTAACATGTTTGTATGTGAGTGGACAGGAGGGTGAGCGACCATTCTCACTGTGACAAACAACTTTACATTGATCTTTATATATCCTGCATCAAACAACACGGACAGAGCACCAACATCTAACATGGAGCTGTTTGTAGTCCATCACACTACTTTGTAGTTTAACACAGATCACCACACTACTTTGTAGTTTAACACAGATCACCACACTACTTTGTAGTTTAACACAGATCACCATCATGACGTCTCCTAACCCCTTATCACCTCTCCTTCACACCTTTCCTCAGGATGCTGAACATCCAGGTCAAGGACGAGTGTTTAGTTTCTTGAATTTCCTTCAGGATCAATAAACTATTTATCTATCTAGGACGAGTGGTTAGGACGAGTGGTTAGGACCTCATCAGTGAGCAGGAAACACAGCGTCACCTTCTTCTTTGCTGATGCTTGTGTTGCCATGGTGACACCTCAGACTGACTCTGATTTCCTGTCCCTCTCGTCTCACCTGTCTGTCTCTCTCTCTTCAGTCACAAATGGACGACACGAGCTCGTTCCCAAAGATGTCAGAGAGGAAGCAGAGAAATACGCCAAGGTGAGCACAACACACACACACACCCCTGTGTCTTTGGGTTCCTGCTGATCTTGGATCAGAACCTCACCGCTCTGTTCACACAGAATTTTACAGAACACAAACATTCATTGTGTGAGTGTTGAGTGAATTCAATCAGCTGATTGTGTGTGTGTGTGTGTGTGTGTGTGTGTGTGTGTGTGTGTGTGTGTGTGTGTGTGTGTGTGTGTGTGTGTGTGTGTGTGTGTGTGTGTGTTTTTCAGGACTCTCTGGAGGAGGAAGACGACTCTGATGAAGACAACATGTAGACCACCGACCTCCATCACGACCCCTCCTCCTGTGTTTTTTATGTTTTCTACTTCCTGTTCACGTCGTTTGATTTGATGAATTTCAGCTTCGAAAATAAAAAAGTTGAAAAACAGATTGCAGAACTTTGTTTTGGCCTTTTCTTATATTATATATATATATATATCCTCTTATTTCCAGTTTCCTTTGTTTTACCACATGGAGAAAGCAGCGGTGCACTGTCAGCAGTTTGTGATCAAATAAATCCAGTGAGAGTTGATTGAAGAATGATGCCGGTAATTTATTGTAACTTAAACAAACACAGAAAATAAAACACATTGTTTGCAGAAGTCTTAAAATATTTTATAACTGGCAGGACCAGGCTACAGCTAAACTCGATTGTAGCTCCAAACAGCAACAGGCCGAGAGTGCCCACGCAGCTTCACGCGCTGCAGTCAGTGACGGTGTTTGCTGGTCTGCCTTCTCCCCTGATGCATGATGGGCGGCTGGCCATCATCACCTCCTGTAAAGGTTGGCACCATCACCTCCTGTAAAGGGTGGCACCATCATCACCTCCTGTAAAGGTTGGCACCACCATCACCTCCTGTAAAGGGTGGCACCATCATCACCTCCTGTAAAGGTTGGCAACACCATCACCACCTGTAAAGGTTGGCACCACCATCACCTCCTGTAAAGGGTGGCACCATCACCTCCTGTAAAGGTTGGCACCACCATCACCTCCTGTAAAGGTTGGCAACACCATCACCACCTGTAAAGGTTGGCACCACCATCACCTCCTGTAAAGGTTGGCACCATCATCACCTCCTGTAAAGGTTGGCACCACCATCACCTCCTGTAAAGGTTGGCACCATCACCTCCTGTAAAGGGTGGCACCATCACCTCCTGTAAAGGTTGGCACCATCATCACCTCCTGTAAAGGTTGGCACCATCACCTCCTGTAAAGGGTGGCACCATCATCACCTCCTGTAAAGGGTGGCACCATCACCTCCTGTAAAGGTTGGCACCATCACCTCCTGTAAAGGTTGGCACCACCATCACCTCCTGTAAAGGGTGGCACCATCACCTCCTGTAAAGGTTGGCACCACCATCACCTCCTGTAAAGGTTGGCACCATCACCTCCTGTAAAGGTTGGCACCATCATCACCTCCTGTAAAGGGTGGCACCATCACCTCCTGTAAAGGTTGGAACCACCATCACCTCCTGTAAAGGTTGGCACCATCATCACCTCCTGTAAAGGGTGGCACCATCACCTCCTGTAAAGGTTGGCACCACCATCACCTCCTGTAAAGGTTGGCACCATCATCACCTCCTGTAAAGGGTGGCACCATCACCTCCTGTAAAGGTTGGCACCACCATCACCTCCTGTAAAGGTTGGCACCATCACCTCCTGTAAAGGTTGGCACCACCATCACCTCCTCCTGTAAAGGTTGGCACCACCATCACCTCCTGTAAAGGTTGGCACCATCACCTCCTGTAAAGGGTGGCACCATCATCACCTCCTGTAAAGGGTGGCACCATCACCTCCTGTAAAGGTTGGCACCATCATCACCTCCTGTAAAGGTTGGCACCATCACCTCCTGTAAAGGTTGGCACCACCATCACCTCCTGTAAAGGTTGGCACCATCATCACCTCCTGTAAAGGGTGGCACCATCACCTCCTGTAAAGGTTGGCACCACCATCACCTCCTGTAAAGGTTGGCACCATCACCTCCTGTAGACGGTGCACACTCACAAAAGACAATATAAATAATGGAATTCAAATAAACTTAAATGTGGCTCCTACACAGATTCTGTAATTGATTATTAATTAATGATTAATGATGATTATTTATTGATTAATTAATGACTGATTATTGATCAGGTGGAGAGGTGAGGACAGTCTGAACGAACAATCTGTCAGCACATCAACTTTAATTAATGAGTCTCACTGATGATGTTGGATAGACAGACCCGGTCCTGGTTCTGGACCCAGCCTCCTCTCGGCGGGTCGTTTGTTTAGAAATAACCTTTCACATTCCGGAGGAGGAAGAGGACATATATGGCTCTGCCGACATCCTCTTCCTGTTACGTAAACGCAGCGATGTTCCCGCCCCCTCCGGTTCTTTACAAACGGCGCCACAAACACAGACCGTGTTCCGTTAAACCGCCTTTTGGTCACGTGACTGTCGTTAAACGGAGTTCTGGTCTCGTGGGCTCGGTGCTCGGCTCCTCTGAGGTGAGCCCGGCTGCGCGGTCCGTCGAGTTCGGACGGTCCTCTCAGTGACGTCGCTCACGAGGAGCCCGCTCCACCAAACTTCACTCAAAGAACCGCTGACTGAACGTTCACAGCGGCCGTCAGCCGGTTCTGGACCGGACAGAACCGAACCTAGAACCTTAAACAGAGCCACAACACCCCCCCTTCACTCCGGCATACCTGTCATCACAACACGCAGCTCGGACCGGAACACAAATCCAACTTTAGTTCACCGTTTCCTCTTTCCGGTTCTTACGGTCCAACATATGAACGCGGTGTTAGATGTGACCCGGCACGAGTGTTCCGAACTTTTTGATATGAGCGTGTTAATTATGCATTCATTACTTAACTGTACCTCTGTCA
The DNA here is from genome assembly GCA_946959425.1 of Argyrosomus regius. NCBI lineage: Eukaryota > Metazoa > Chordata > Actinopteri > Sciaenidae > Argyrosomus > Argyrosomus regius. The sequence continues at coordinate 542,438 of OX336887.1, read as the reverse complement.
GGTTTAGTAATGAATCACGTGTCGTCTCAGTGCCTCGCGCAGCCCGCCGTTAACACAGCTGATTTTTGAACACAGTTCGGCGCACGCAGCCACGGCACGTATCGGGGCGGGGCTTCCGACAGCGTCAATACAGACAAGGAAGCCTCTACAGCCAATCACGACGCTCCGCTGCTGGGAACAAATTGCGCGAAGCCAATCGCGATTTCCAGTGGCGGGTTTTTCCCTGGATCTCTCCTCTCATTGGACAGTCACTCAGCTGATGCCGTCATTTCCCTCGTGGCGCCGCGTTCGTATCGACCAATCGTGACGCCAGAAGAGGTATGTCCTATTAAAATTGAGGAATCGCTCGACCAATCGGATTACTCCGTTGCGACCACCGCTGTCGCGGCAGCCAATCGCGTGTCGGGAAACAGAGCTCGGGGCTCAACAGCTTGTTGTTCGTGTATCGCTTTGCAACCCGAGGAGAGGGGAAGCAGCCGCGGCCGTGAATGTAAGTATAAACCTCCACATTCCGTCCGGAACCGAACCAAAACTTGAAACGGGTCAAACGAGCGGCAGGTCAGGGGCACCGCGCGGGGTGGATGTTACCGAGGAGGCCGGGGCTGTCCGGTTAGTCCCGTTGTACCGAGCTGCCAGTGAATTGAATGGCAGCGGCAGTCGGCTTGTTTGTGCAGTGAAGAAATGTGAAGCTTTGCGCCTTTGTGGAGCTGCCGAATATTAAATAAATAAATACAAACTGTGGGCTCGGTCCACTGTCACACAGCCTCCGGTACTCCGGTACAAACTTAGTTGAGGCTGTAGCGGGAGCTCGTGCTGAGCTCGTCGAGGCTCGGTTCTTCTCAGACGGGTTAAATCGCCATATGATCACAAACTAGCTAGTTCAGTCGCTAGTTAGCCAACTAGCTAAATTTAGCTCCGGACCGGAGAGTGGAGCCGCGCTCGGTTCTCCGCTCCTCCCGCGACAAACTACCTCTGTTTGGGTTTAGTTCGTGTCGGGACTCGGTGGTGTTTTACGGGCTCTCCCCCCGCTGGTGGCCGTTAGCAGGCGGTTGTTGGGGGAGGTAAAGTTAGCCGAGCTAGCAGAGCTGACATGGCGAGCTGTGATGGCGACGTGACTCAGAGGAGCTGGGAGCGGAGCGGGAAGGAGCGCTCCTCTCCGGCCGCGCTGCTCACGCTCACCCGCAACCGCTCGGTGTGCCTCACAGAGCCGCAGGTATTTCACGTACAGCCCGCTGAACCCGGCGGGTCCAGGCTCGGTCGAAGTAACCGTCGCCAGCGGAGTTAGTGAGGCTGTTTGTGCCACATATCTGATCTGATCCGGGCAGGGAGGAGGAGGAGGAGGAGGAGGAGGAGGGGGAGGGGGCCAGGAGAGAATGCCTGAGTGAGTGTAGCTGTTAGCTTAGCATTGTTTTACAACCTCAGGACAGTTTGACAGTCTGTCCTCTGCTCTGTCCCTCACCCGGTCTGTCCTCTGCTCTGTCCCTGTCCCGGTCTGTGTCTGTCCCGGTCTGTCCTCTGCTCTGTCCCTCACCCGGTCTGTCCTCTGCTCTGTCCCTCTCCCGGTCTGTCCTCTGCTCTGTCCCTCTCCCGGTCTGTCCTCTGCTCTGTCCCTCTCCCGGTCTGTCCTCTGCTCTGTCCCTGTCCCGGTCTGTGTCTGTCCCGGTCTGTCCTCTGCTCTGTCCCTCACCCGGTCTGTCCTCTGCTCTGTCCCTCACCCGGTCTGTCCTCTGCTCTGTCCCTCACCCGGTCTGTCCTCTGCTCTGTCCCTGTCCCGGTCTGTGTCTGTCCCGGTCTGTCCTCTGCTCTGTCCCTCACCCGGTCTGTCCTCTGCTCTGTCCCTCTCCCGGTCTGTCCTCTGCTCTGTCCCTCACCCGGTCTGTCCTCTGCTCTGTCCCTCTCCCGGTCTGTCCTCTGCTCTGTCCCTCTCCCGGTCTGTCCTCTGCTCTGTCCCTGTCCCGGTCTGTGTCTGTCCCGGTCTGTCCTCTGCTCTGTCCCTCACCCGGTCTGTCCTCTGCTCTGTCCCTCACCCGGTCTGTCCTCTGCTCTGTCCCTCACCCGGTCTGTCCTCTGCTCTGTCCCTGTCCCGGTCTGTGTCTGTCCCGGTCTGTCCTCTGCTCTGTCCCTCACCCGGTCTGTCCTCTGCTCTGTCCCTCTCCCGGTCTGTCCTCTGCTCTGTCCCAGTCTGTCTTCTGGTCTTTAACCACAGCTCGTCCTCTTTGTGTCTTTCAGTGATCCGCACTCTTTCGAGCTGGACTCCCTCAAATAACCGGAGAGATGAAGGTGAGTGTTTGACATGCGACACAAACTGAAGACCACGTCCGAGCTCTGAGCTCCGGGATCCGGCTGTAAACCGGCCTCTGATGGTTCTGGACTGGTCTCTGTCCAGTTTGACAAAACAGCACGTCCAGAACATGATGAGTGTAATCAGCTGACAGGAAACAAACTGATCAGTTAATAGGAGCAGCTCAGACCTGTTGGATGACTCGATGGTCCTTCAGAAGGTTCTGATGTTTGGTCTGGACCTGTGCTCGCTCTGGGCTCACACCAAAACAAATATGGCAACTAAACGAAGCCGGTCTCTGGGTCGAGTTCTGGTCGTGTACTGTGTGAAAACAAACCGTCATCACAGAACAGTGAGGACAGTCTGACAGGAGACAAAACAGAACCAGAACCAGGTCCAACTGAGACCAGAACACAGCAGATCCAGTTTGATTCATAAGTCCACAGACACACACACACACACAGAGCAGGTACACACACACACACACACACACACACACACACACAGAGCAGGTACACACACACACACACACACACACATAGAGTCAACAAGGAAGAGCAAGAAAAACCTTCAGGACACCTTGAACAGAACCCGGGTCATGGTGGGTTAGGGTCCAGGTTCTGTTCAGTGAAACAGGTTTAATTCAGAGTCTGAACCCTTCAAAGTCAGTTGAGCCAGGTGAGTGTACAGGTGTGTTTACATCACTGACAGGTAGATGAGACGTGAGTGGAAACACATGACACACGGCTAACATTAAATAACGTTTAAATAACGTTGTTCAGTTGTTGACGTCACACAGACAATAAAGAACTGAACCAGAACTCTGATGATCAGTCCTGATGTGTGTGTGTGTGTGTGTGTGTGTGTGTGTGTGTTTTTTCAGGCAGCAGACGAGCCTGCCTACCTGACAGTCGGGACGGATGTCAGCGCCAAGTACAGAGGAGCCTTCTGTGAGGCCAAGATCAAGACAGTGAAACGCATGGTGAAGGTCAAGGTAAGACCGCCACGGACAGGTAGTCCACGCTGTTGACGTTGTTGTTCAGGACGTCTGTAACCGTCTGTGCTGGTTCTCAGATCTGATGTAGTCCAGTTCAGGATCAGGTCTGTCTCTGTCAGACAGGAAGTCCCTCACTTTCGTCCTCTCTGTGTCTCCAGGTGACTCTGAAAGGTGAGAGTACATCCCAGGTGGTGCAGGACGACCAGGTGAAAGGACCTCTGAGGGTACGACGACGACGATTATTGTGTGTGTGTGTGTGTGTGTGTCTGTGTGTGTCTGTCTGTCTGTTGCCATGGAAACGTCTGAGTAAACAGACTGTGTCCTCAGGTGGGCTCCACTGTGGAGGTGAAGACTAACGAGGGACTGTCGAGCGAGGCCGTCATCAGTAAGCTGACGGACGCCAGCCTCTACACCGTGGGTGAGTCTCTGCTGACAGCTGATTGGCTGACAGAACGAGGAGGAGTGATGAAGCTGAGAAAGGTTTCGCTCAATGAGCTGATGATGTCACGTGATGTCACATCTTCTCTTGGCTGTCTGACCAATCCTGTGAAGGAAGGACAGGAAGTGGAGTGGACTGGGCCGTAAACAGACTTTTATTTTCGAGGGACTGTTGACTTTAATTTGGAGGGACTGCTTTATTTGTGATTGGATAATGAGCGTGCAGGGGGCCGGGGCAGAGGGACTTGACCCTCCTCTCTAATTGGCTGTGTGAAGTGAAGGAGGTGTGACAGGAAGTAGATGTCATTTCCTGTTTGTCTTTCAGTGTTTGATGATGGCGATGAGAAGACGCTCCGTCGGACGTCACTGTGTCTGAAAGGAGAGAGACACTTTGCAGAGAGCGAGGTGAGTGAGGCGGCCGGAGGGACTACTTTTCGTGCCCGTATCCTTCCACCACTGATCTAACATCCTCTTCCTGTTCCCGCCCTCAGACTCTGGACCAGCTGCCGCTGACCAACCCCGAACACTTCGGCACGCCGGTCATCGGCAAGAAGTCGAACCGCGGCGGGCGGCGTTCGTCTCAGGCTGTGTGAGTTTAAACTTCCTGTTTATACAACATGTGACTGATGATAACAAACACTGACTGAATGTTTGATGCACCTGGACCAGAATAAACCGGGTCAGACCGTGCCCGACGGTGTTTAGGCTGCAGGCTGCGGCAGAGAAGATTTGGAGAAACGTTTCAAAATAAAACACCCTGTGTTCGCTTCTTACTCGTGAAGAACGTGAACCAGAAACACAAAGTCTGAAGGGAGGAACGCTTCAGGAACATTTCAGGAGCGCTTCAGGAGCAACTCAGCCACTTCCTGTTTAAAAACTTCCTGTTAATAAACTGGAGTACTGACTGTCTGTCTCTCTTCCCCCACCTGTCTGTCTCTCCTCCCTCACCTGTCTGTCTCTCAGGGCTGATGAGGAGAATGAGTCTTCGTCCAGTGAGGATGAGGAGGAGGACAGGAGGCGTCTGAACGATGAGTTGTTGGGGAAGGTGTGCAGCATTGAGGACGGGGAGGAGCCCAGCAGCTGGTACCTGGCACTGGTAAACACGCCCCCTTCTCTCTGATTGGTTGAAGCAGAGTTAACGAGGTCAGACTGTCAGACTGAGCGATGATGTCACTTCCTCAGGTGGTGTCTCCGAGCTGTAACGATGAGCTGCAGGTGAAGAAAGATCAGTGTCTGGTCCGAAACTTCAGCGACGCCAAGTTGTGAGTGACCGACAGCTGAGATAATTATCGATGATTGATCTGTGACCACAAACACATCAGCTGTCTCACCCTGCTGTCTCCTGTTCTCCTGTCTTCCTGTCCTCCTGTCCCCCTTTCCTCCTGTCTTCCTGTCCTCCTGTCCTCCTGTCCTCCTGTCCTCCTGTCTTCCTGTCCTCCTGTCTTCCTGTCCTCCTGTCCTCCTGTCCTCCTGTCCTCCTGTCTTCCTGTCCTCCTGTCTTCCTGTCCTCCTGTCCCCCTGTCTTCCTGTCCCCCTGTCTTCCGGTCCTCCTGTCCCCCTGTCTTCCTGTCCTCCTGTCTTCCTGTCCTCCTGTCTTCCTGTCCTCCTGTCCTCCTGTTCTCCTGTCTTCCTGTCCTCCTGTCTTCCTGTCTTCCTGTCTTCCTGTCCTCCTGTCCTCCTGTCTTCCTGTCTTCCTGTCTTCCTGTCCTCCTGTCCTCCTGTCCTCCTGTCTTCCTGTCCTCCTGTCCTCCTGTCCTCCTGTCCTCCTGCAGCTACACGGTGGCAAGGAGAAACGTCCACGCCGTCGGCTCCCTGAGCTCCACTAAGTCAGAGTTCTTCAACAGGAGAGGTGAGACACTACAACTCCCACAATGCACCGGGACACCAACTCACCGGTCAGAGCTCAACACTCACTCTCATTCTCCTCCTCCTCTCCCTCTTTCTCCTCCTCAGGTTTTGAAGCAGCCCAGGTGTTTTTGAGGAGCAGGGAGGTTCCAGATGTTTGGAAGATGGACATGAGTCAGATTCTGGACTCGTCATCCAGTGATGAAGACGAGGATGATGAAGAGGAGAAGGAGAGCGATGAGGATGAGGAGGATGAGGAGGAGAAGAAGAAGAAGAAACACATCAAGGAGGAGGTGACACCTGAGGGGGCGGGGTCAGATGTTTACCTGAAGGGCGGGGTCAGATGTTTACCTGAAGGGCGGGGTCAGATGTTTACCTGAGGGGTGGGGTCAGATGTTTACCTGAAGGGCGGGGTCAGATGTTTACCTGAGGGGTGGGGTCAGATGTTTACCTGTGTGTCTCTGTGCAGCCTGAGGAGGAGCTGGATCCAGAGGAGAGGGACCATTTCCTGCAGCAGCTCTACAAGTTCATGGAGGACCGAGGTGAGACCCAGACTCAGACTGTCCTGCTGGACTCACTGGTTCTGGTTCTGTTTCTGGTTCTAGACCTGGTGCTGACTGAATGTTTCTGTTCTTCAGGCACCCCGATCAACAAGCCTCCGGTTCTGGGTTATAAGGACCTGAACCTGTTCAAGCTCTTCAGACTGGTCTATTACCTGGGGGGCTGCCACAAGGTGAGTCCAGTCTGTCTAACACCACCTAACGAGCCGGTCTCGGGTCAAGACCTGGATCTGATCTCTTTACCTGTCTGTTGTAGATCGAGTCTGGGACCGTCTGGAAGCAGGTCTACATGGATCTGGGGATCCCCGTCCTGAACTCTGCTGCGTCCTACAACGTCAAGACAGCCTACAGGAAGTAAGAACACACCCTCAGTCCTGGTCTCAGTCCTGGTCTCAGTCCTGGGGTGCGGTCGAATAGTCAACTTTGCTCAGGAACCTTCCTCACTGAGTGAAATGACCCGGAAGTATTAACGTAGCCGCCATGATAAGAGCTGTTCGAATTCTCAAACTGTTAAGGAAAGGAGCTTCAATGCTTCCTTTATTATCTCCTTTAGCATAGGATACACCGGAGCATCCTTTACGAAAGGAGGTAATGCCGCCCCACAATTCCTTGCGGCAGCGACAAAAAATCGGCGCACCGTTCAGTCATTCACAACCAGAAAACATTAATGTGTTTAAACAGTGTGATGCAGCCTGCAGCAGAGAGCGTGTGAATATGAACATACGTGTTGACGTGATGTCAAACTTTGATCATGAAGTGTGTTCTGTTGTTGACTGTGGAGCTGCGTTCACACACAGAGTACAAACTGTTTGTAACTGTGACATCCAGCGTCCTGCAGATCATCATGAAGTTACCGTTGCTGATTAATCATATATCTTTGCCATAACTTGCTGATATGTTTCTATATGAGTGGACAGGAGGGTGAGCGACCATACCAGCTAACAAACACTTCATCTGACTTCTGTGACAGGTGGACAATATTCATTTATTATTTCAACTCTGACGTTGATGATGAAGTCACATTTTTCACCGGGTTGTCCACGTTTATATTTCCTGCATGAAACAACACGGTCAGAGCGCGCGGGGAGTATCTAGGAAGTATCTCAGATGAGCGTTTTGTAGTCCATCTTCTGGACTTTGTAGTTTTACCACAGATCACGTCAATAACATTCACCGTCGCATAATGACATAGTCTAGTGTAAGTGCAGTCGGATTCTCTGAACACCGCGGTCGTCTTCTCCTAACTCCTTATGAATTGTCCTTCACATCTTTCCTTGACCCCTGACATTTTCTATCGAGGTCAAGGAAAAGTGGTTAGGAAAGGACTTATTTTTTTGACTATTCGACAGTACCCCTGGTCTCAGTCCTAGTTGTGTCATAGATCAGCTGATCGTGATAAGAAGTGTCATAGCTAACAGTTAGCTGTGGAGCTAACAGAGCTAGCCGTGGAGATTACCCATCAGCCCCCTGGTTCACTGTCTGTACCTGTCTGTCTTCAGGTACCTGTACGGATTCGAGGAGTACTGCCGCTCCGCCTCCATCACCTTCAGGACCATCCACCACAACAACCCCCGCCCCCCCACCGCTCCGGCCAATCAGAGGCCAATGGGGGCGGAGCTTAAAGAGCCCTGCATGCCACCTGTGAAGGCGGAGCCTGTCGATGACAAGCTGGAGGAGGTGGAGTCAGAGAGTGACAGCGAGAAGGGGGAGGTGAAGGAGAGACATTCGTCCCCAAGGGTGAGCCTTTTGTCCAAGTCAAAGGTCAATGGTCAATGGTGAGATGAGTTCAGACAGTGTTCAGGAGCCTCTGATGTCTGATGCTGTCATATTTATTGATCATTAGAGACTCAAAGTTCATCAGGAGTGTCTGAGTCTGTTGAACTCATGCTGGTGGTCAGACTTTAAACCTCTACAGATAACACCACAAATACTAAACGCCCAGAACCAGACACAGAGAATGTTTGACCATGTTAGAGTTACTGTCAGCACATTCTAGTCTGGAGACACTGCTGACTGTTTATGTTAAAGAAACGTCACATCAAGCTTTCTATTATGTTTATGAAGACAACATTCAGTTCCTTTGACTCTGGTCACCACAGTGTGGAGACAGACTGACACCTGCTGTCCTCAAACAAAGACAAACAACTACTACTGCAGGACCTCAAGGCCCACACCTGACCCAGAGTAACTACTGCAGGACCTCAAGGTCCACACCTGACCCAGAGTAACTACTGCAGGACCTCAAGGTCCACACCTGACCCAGAGTAACTACTGCAGGACCTCAAGGTCCACACCTGACCCAGAGTAACTACTGCAGGACCTCAAGGTCCACACCTGACCCAGAGTAACTACTGCAGGACCTCAAGGTCCACACCTGACCCAGAGTAACCTGAGGATAGAAAATTACATAACACCTTCCACAGACCCAGAGATTAGTTTGGGTCAGACGGTCCTGGTCCTGGTCCCTGATGACAACGTAAACTGACTTTATGGTTTAAAGTGACTGCTGATGGAGAGAGAGTCAACTGTCTGTCTGTGCCTCGTCCTGTCTGTTTCAGGGGAGGAGGAGGTGTGTTGGGAGTCAGATGAAAGCAGAGAGAGAGTCACCCTCCAGACCAGAGAAGAGAGGAGGAGGAGGAGGCGGCCCGGAGGAGCAGAGAGAGAGGAGGAGACGCAGCAACAGAAGGATGGACGACTCAGAGAAAGGCTCTGAGGAAGACGACGACGACGACGATGAAGACGAGGAGGAGGCAGAGAGGAGGCGAGGAGAGCGGTGAGTCCAAACATCAGTGATGGTACTGAAGTACTCGGATACTTTTGTCAAGTAGTAGTACACAGAGAGTACTGCTGAGGATGATGCCTGAGACTAAACCCAGGGCAAATGTGTGTGTGTCTGTGTGTGTGTCTGTGTCTTTCTCGCTGTGTGGGTGTCTCTTTGTGTGACTGTGTGTGTGTGTGTGTGTGTGTGTGTGTCTCTGTGTGTGTGTGTGTGTGTGTGTGTGTGTGTGTGTGTGTGTGTGTGTGTGTGTGTCACTGTGTGTGTGTGTGTGTGTGTGTGTGTGTGTGTGTGTGTGTGTGTGTGTGTGTTAGGACTGAGGGTGAGGAGGACGAGGACTCTCTGACGGGGACGAAGGTTCGGGTGAAGTACGGTCGAGGAAAGACTCAGAAGATCTACGAGGCTCATATCAAGAAGACGGACGTGGACAACGGAGAACAGTTCTACCTGGTCCACTACTACGGCTGGAACGTCAGGTCGGGTTCTGAGGGGTTCTGAGGGTGTGTGAAATCAGCGTAGAGGTCAGGTGGTGTCGGGGGTGGAGTCTGTCCTGACACAGGTGTGTGTGTGTGTGTGTGTGTGTGTGTGTGTGTGTGTGTGTGTGTGTGTGTGTGTGTGTGTGTGTGTGTGTGTGTGTGTGTGTGTGTGTGTGTGTGTGTGTGATCCACAGGTACGATGAGTGGGTGAAGGCTGACCGGATCATCTGGCCCGTGGAGAAAGGAACCAAGAAGAGACAGAGGAAGAAGGTGAAGGTGAGCGCCATGAGGTCATGTGACCGCTTCACCTGTGACTCACAGAATCACCATAGCAACAAGCGATGAGTTTGGGTCACTGTGAATGAGTCCACTTTGTCTCTGTCCGTCTCGACAGAACAAAGATGAGTCCGAGCGAGACAAAGACGAGGAGAAGACGCCGTCCACGGTGAAACCTGCCGGAGCGAAGCGTGGCCGTCCTCAGATCAGAACCACGCCCACCGGCCCGGCCGGACGCAGTGTATCCAAGACGCCGAGCAACGAGGGCCGGTCCAACGGCAAGAGGACGGAGACACCGTCCAACATGTCCAACGGAGACAGTAAGACACATTGAGCGCGCTCAGACCTGTTATTAGATGAAAGCTGTCTGACCCGTCTGTCCATTGACCCGTCTGTCCACTGACCCGTCTCTCTGCAGACACACCTCGCAGGAGGACGAGGAGGACGTCGGGCATGTACGACTCGGACCAAGCGTCCAACGGTGAGTACACTCCACTTCCTGTTTGCTGTCTCCTGTTTCCTGTCTCGCTCTGACTGTCTTCTGTCTCCTGCAGAGGAGTCTGGGAACTCGTCAGAGGACAGTGAATCAGAAGACCCACCGGACAAAAAGCCGTCGCCATGGCGAGGGAGGAGTGAAGCCCCACCCTGCCAGGAGGAGGAGGAAGAGGAGGAGGAAGAGGAGGAGGAAGAGGAGGAGGAGGAGGAGGAGGAGGTGAAGGAGGAGGAGCCGAGTGAGGTCGCTCATGTCTCGACAACCGTTGACACGGCAACAACAGGTCCGCTGCCCACTGCCACTGCACCACCGTGTCCCAGCATGCCTCAGGAGAAGGCTGACAAACTCCTGAGCCAATCAGAGAAGAAGGAGGCGGAGCAGGGGGAGGAGCCTGCAGTAGAAGCGGCCATGTTGCCCGTTTACCTGGACAAGGAGAACAAGACGTCTTCGGTCACCAAGACGGCTTCTGTCCAGGAGAAGAACAAGACGTCTCCTGGACAGGAAGTGATCACTAAGACCTCCCCCAGCAGGACGTCGCCTCTGCCCGCTGCCGCCACGACCACCGACAGACACAAGATGTCTCCTGAGAAGCAGCCTCAGGTGTCTCCGCCTCAGCCCGCCCCCACAGACGAGGAGGACAGCAGCTCCACCCCTCTGTCCTCGCCCAGGGTCAAAGGTCGCAGGGCTAACCTCAGGGAGGCGGGCTCTGAAACTCCTCCCAGAATCCCCCTCTGCACCCCCGCCGCCAGCCCCTCCCACGCCGCTGCGCTGTCATCTCCTCCTCGCAGCGTCCTGAAGAGACAGGACGAGCCCATGGTGGTCCTCCGCTGCCTCCGTCCGGAGTCCCTCGCCGCTGACTCAGACACGGACTCCGCCACCGAGGAGGAGGCGGAGCCAGAGGAGGAGGGGGCGGGGCCCGATGAGAGGAGCAATGCTGCGCTCAAACGGAAGGCGGCCGAGCAGCGAGTGGTGGACAAGAAGCTCCGCCCAGACAGGAGGCAGGAGGAGGCCACGTCTCCAAAAACCTCGCCCAAGATGGCCGCCGGAGCATCACCCAAAGCCCTCCCCTCTCCTCTGCGGCGGGCGGAGTCAGAGAGGAGGAGCGAGGCAACGAAGGCAGAGGAATGGCCCCGCCCAGCCGAGGAGACGCAGAGGGAGGTGTTTGAGGAGCGTCTGTCGGGTGCAGAGGGGAGGGCTTTGACACCTCCCCCCGCCGTGGAGGCGCAGGGCCCCGCCCATGGCGAGGACCTGGAGCCACAGATTGGCCCTGAGGCGCTTGTCTGCCACGAGGTGGACCTGGACGACCCCGACGAGAAGGAGAAGCCGCCCCCCTCCCCGACGCCGGAGCACCTCCTCCTGATGATGAGGGAGCCACAACAAGCCCCGCCCCCTCTGCCTCCCCTCCTCCACACCACCTTCCTGCCCACTCCCAGCTCCGCCCCCCGCCTCGAGGAGGTCCACCCAGCCCAGAGCGCTGCCGAGGAGGAGAGAGGAGCAGTGAGGGCGGAGCAGGAGGGAGACTCCAGCCCCGGTTGTGACGGCAGTGCCTCCTCCTCCACCTCCACCTCCACCTCCCTGCTGTCCCTGCAGGAGACCAAGGACCGAGGTAAGACCGGGACGGGGCGGGAGGGGGGGCATGCTGGTCTCTTTTTTTTTTTTTTTTAAAGATTATTTTTTTGGCCTTTTCAAGCTTTATTTTGACAGAGACAGCTGAAGAGTGAGAGTGTGAGAGTGAGAGTGTGAGAGTGAGAGTGAGAGAGTGAGAGTGAGAGTGAGAGTGAGAGTGAGTGAGAGTGAGAGTGGTGAGAGTGTGAGAGTGAGAGTGAGAGAGAGTGAGAGAGAGAGAGAGAGAGAGAGAGAGAGAGAGAGATGCAAGGACCGAGCCTTCACACATGGGGCGGCCGCTCTACCAACTGAGCTAAACGCCGCCCCGGCATGCTGGTCTCTCAGACACTAACCTCTGACCTTTGACCTTGCAGGTCAGAAGAGAGTTCTGGACTGTAACTTGAGTCCGACAGCAAAGAAACAGAAACGGAACCAGAAACGACTGAACACACCTGGAAAGAACGGAGCAGGTGAGCAGCTGTCTGTCTGCCTGTCTCTCTGTCTCACTGTCTCTCTGTCTGACTGTCTCTCTCTCTGCCTGTCTGTCTGCAGGTCACAGCAGTGACAGTGAGGATCAGTCTCAGAAGTCTCAGAAGTCTCGTTGTCCGTCTCTGTCGTCTCCGCACAGCAAAGACAAACACAACTTCTCTCCTCAGAGGACGTACAAGTGGACCTTCCAGCTCGGTGAGAGACAGACAGGCAGACAGACAGGCAGAGAGACATAGACAGGCAGGCAGGCAGAGAGACAGGCAGACTTCATGTTACTTGAAAGGAGGCAACACTGACAGTCTCCTCCTCCTCCTCCTCCTCCTCCTCCTCCTCCTCCTCCTCCTCCTCCTCCCTCCTCCTCCTCCTCCTCCTCCTCCTCCTCCCTCCTCCTCCTCTCCTCCTCCTCCTCCTCCTCCCTTCTCCTCCTCCTCATTCGCCTCCTCCTCCTCTCCCTCCTCCTCTCCCTTCTCCCTCTCCCTCCTCCTCCTCCTCTTCTCCCTCCTCCTCCTCCTCCTCCTCCTCCTCCTCTTCTTCCTCCTCCTCCTCCTCCTCCTCCTCCTCAGATGAGTTGGACAGCATGTCGAGCACAGAGAGGATCTCCTTCCTGCAGGAGAAGCTTCAGGAGATCAGGAAATACTACATGACGCTGAAGTCTGAGGTGGCGTCCATCGACCGGCGCAGGAAGAGACTAAAGAAGAAAGAGCGGGAAGGTAGGAGGTGCACGGCATGCTGGGAAAAAACACTGTTTACTGATGTCAGCAGACACGTGGGTCACGTGATCTGTGACACGTGGGTCATGTGGTCATGTGACGTCTTGTCTGTCCTTCAGTGTCCAACACGACGGCGTCGACCTCGTCGGGCTCCTCGGACACCGGGATGAGCCCGTCCTCGGCCTCGCCCACTCAGAACACCGTTGCAGTAGAGTGCAGGTGATGACACGCCCACCCAGGCCCCGCGCCTCACCTTGAGCTCCACCCGTCCTATAGCCACAGACTCCGCCCACATGGTCTGTGAGGGCATGATGGGAAAAAATGAACTCCTTCCAGGTCAGAGCGTGAGCGCCAACTGACGCAGTGGCTAATGGGAGGGGGCGCTACCACCTGACCTTAGCCCCGCCCACTCACCTATGGACTGACTTCCTGTCTGAGGAGACAAACGTTTAGCCGTCTGTTAGCCGCCACAGAGCACTTCCTTATTTCCTCATTTTCTTTCCTCCTTCCTTCCTCATTTCAAAATAACGTGTCACAGGTCACCGGGTCGAACAGGAACAGGAAGTAGATTCTTGACGAAGCACAGCTCGTTATGCAAATTTTCTTTTTTCCTCGTTAAATTTTTTTAAGAAAACAGAAAAAAAAAAGTTTGACTTCCTGTTTTTATACGAAATCAGAGCTTTTATTTTGGTAGGATCGAAAAGTCTGAATGAGACAAAACTTTATTTTGAAATTCATTAAAATTAATTCAGTTAACAAACGTGTGTGTGTGTGTGTGTGTGTGTGTGTGTGTCTGTCTGTCAGTGTGTGTGTGAGACGTTAAATTTTGATTTAAAAAATGCTGAGTCATCAGAACGACCTCGTCATGACGAGTTTCATTAAATCTGATTAAAATGATTAATTTGGAGTTTTCTTCTTCTGTGGTGTGTGTGTGTGTGTTGACCTCTCTCCTGGAGGACTGAGCTGCTTCCTGTCTCTTCTTCTGTGGTGTGTGCGGCGTGCAGACGGCTGTTTGTTTTTGTACATAAAGTTCAGAAAAATCCACTCAAGTCGTTTTCCATGTAAAGAATGATTTATAATATTTTTTAAGAGACGCTGTTTGTACGTTATTCTGACGTTATTACGTTTTTTTTATGTGGTTGTTTTGCTAGCGGCGGTTTGAGAGCGACGACTGTAAATACAGAAACTGACCACAGACGCCATGTTGGACTGTCAGCTCTCTGTTTCTAATAAAGTTTTTAAATATGTGTCCGAGTCGTCATCTGATGGTGTGTTCAGGCACTCCACCTGCAGCCACAGGCTAGTTAGCTTAGCATACGCGTCAGAGTGGTTTATCTAAAAATAAAATTCTGAGTTCTTCGATTATTGACCCGAGTTCTGCCATCAAAACTTCATCAGAACACGGACTGAGGCTGTTTGAAGGGTCACTGAGTCACATGATGCACAAAACACATGACAAAGGAAACATGTATGCAGATTTACAGAGTTCATGTTCAAGCATTCAGGTGCACTCGGCAGCTTCATGTTTCATAAAAACTTTATTTCAACACAAACAGACATTTAAGAAAATGTAAAGAAAACCTATTTCAAACATTAACACAACGTTCAGTCTTTATTGATCCGCATGCTGGACTTCCTGGACTGGGTCGTGTTCTGGGCCCGGATCAGCGCGGTTGTCCCAGCAGTCCAGCTTTGGCAGCCAGAGCCTCGTTCTGCTGGATGTGGTACTCCTGGAACCGCATCGAGATCCGCTGAGTCATCTTTAGATACTTCTGCAGGCACGACTCGGAGCAGCTCGACTGAAAACACAAACGTGAACGAGGTCAACTACGACTCCCAGGGTGCATTTCACTGACAGACAGCCAATCACACAGTTTAAATCAGTTCTGCAGCTGAGACTCATGGGTAATGTAGTGTTTTGTGCCAGGATACACATGCTAATGGGCTAACACATAACGAGCATCAGCTGACTGAGGAAAATTTGATCAGCTGGCTCAGGATTGGTCAGACAGCCAAGAGAGGATCTGACATCACATGACATCATCTCAGCTTCATCACTCTTCCTGCCAGCCAATCGCAGACAGATCTAATGACATCACTGTGATGATGTCATACAGATGACGACTCGTGGTGCGTTTAAAGTCCGGCTGTCTTTAAACGCACCACAAGGCTGCAGCAGGTCAGCACAGGAAATGAGTGTATTGTACTTCCTGTTACCTCGTCGGGCTTCACGTCTCGGGTGGTGAAGTCTTTGACGCAGTCCATGAAGCAGTTCTCCGTCAGCTTGTTGTACGTCCCCAAGAACTCTTTGAACTGACACAACAGGAAGTGACATCACACGTTATTAAAAGGGAACGTTCATATAAAGAACGTCACACACAGCTGTCATCATCAATGTGATTTATCTGTATAGACCAGGGATATCCAAAGTCCGGCCCGGGGGCCAATCCCAGCCCTCAGCTTCATGTTTATAATATATTATTTATGTCCTGCTGTCAGACACTGTATGACTGTTTGTCTTTTATTGTTGACACGATGAAGCACCTGAAGCTTTAAGGACATAACTGCTGCTGTTATATATCTGTAGCTGTGACACTAAATATGACTTTGTTAAAGAGCAGAGACAGAGTGAAACGTGTTCAACTGAAATGTTAACAGACTTTGCATTACTCATAATAAGTCATGTTTGAAATGAACATGAGGTTCAGATTTGTATCAGCTTCATTCAGTTTAACGTGTTCATACAGTTTATTCTGTTATCTGACTCCAGATGTGAAAGAAAGAAGAACTGCTGTTTAGATTGTTCATGCCTGACTGGTTTAGATTTGGTGACACTGTGGTTTAAAAATATATATATATAATTGTGACAATGAAAATAAAATTGTTAGAGAACATTTGTTTGTAACTTTTATTGTTCATTGTTTCATTTTAAATGTTAGTTTGACCCCCGGACGTCTTCACAGTGTCAGATCTGACCTCGATAAAGAGGTTTGGACACCGCTGGTCTAAATTATATAAACTCAGTTTATAGATTGTTTTGATGATGAATGGACAGACTGTGACGTCATTTGTGACGCCTGTCTCTCCCTGAGACGTCTGTGACGTCACGTGTCTCGTGTTTCTGATGACGTTCTCACCTGTTTGATCTGGTCGGACTCGGACACCTGGACCGCCATGATTTAGAACCTGTGGAGGACAAACACGTGAACACGTGAGCTGAGCGGCACCACCAGACTCGAGGCGCGCACGTACACACACACTCACAGACACACCGACTGAGACAGACACACACACACACACACTGACTTACTGCAGGGTGGATGTTCTGACCTCTGGTCAGGGTTCGGTGGTTCGATGGTTCCGGTGGACTGACGGTCGACAGAGAGACAAACCGGAAGCGGATGTCAGACTCAAACCGTGTTTATTTCATGTTACCGACACGTTTAAAGATCAAACATTAAAGATCAAAGACACCGACACACCGCGAGCTTCACGGACAAACGTGACTGAAGCGGATCCGGAAACTGTTGGACGGTGCCACTGGAGAGACCTTCCGGACTGCTACGAGTGTGACGACATAAAAGTTCCTCCCGGAAATAGAAAACAAAGAATCAGTACGTTTCCATGACGTCACTGTGATAGTAGCATTAGCACACATTGGCATCATTCAACACATATAAAATATTAATACATTTTATTTCAAGCCTCACAACTTAAACAGATGAGTATTAAAATAAAGCAGCCACATAAATATAAATAATGAATATAAATAAATATAAATAAATAAATAATGAATATAAATAAATATAAATATAAATAAATAAAAATAAATAACAAATATTAATAAATATTAATATTAATAAATATAAATGAATAATAACTAAAAACAAATATTCACATGTAACAGTTGCTGCCTGAAGAGTTTTCTTTATAAATTGTGATGTCATCACAGCAGCATGTGGCTGAATGTTCTCTGATGGTTCTGATGGTTCTGATGGTTCATCTGAGGAACTCTGAGCAGACCAGCTGAGGATCAGTGAGCAGGCAGAGGTGTTAAGGTGCAGAGGTACGTCATTGATCAGAGAAGCTTTGCTGTGATGATGATGATAATGATGAAGGTGATGAAGATGGTGATGATGATGATGATAATGGTGATGAAGATGGTGATGATGATGAAGATGGTGATGAAGATGGTGATGATGATGATGATAATGATGAAGATAATGATGTTGATGATGATGATGATGAAGATGGTGATGATGATGATGATAATGATGAAGATAATGATGATGATGATGATGATGATGATGAAGATGGTGATGATGATGATGATGATAATGATGAAGATAATGATGTTGATGATGATGATGATGATGATGAAGATGGTGATGATGATGATGATAATGATGAAGATAATGATGTTGATGATGATGATGATGAAGATGGTGATGATGATGATGATAATGGTGATGAAGATGGTGATGATGATGAAGATGGTGATGAAGATAATGATGATGATGAAGATGGTGATGAAGATGGTGATGATGATGATGATAATGATGAAGATAATGATGATGATGAAGATGGTGATGAAGATGGTGATGATGATGATGATAATGATGAAGATAATGATGATGATGAAGATGGTGATGAAGATGGTGATGATGATGATGATAATGATGAAGATAATGATGTTGATGATGATGGTGATGAAGATGGTGATGATGATGATGATAATGGTGATGAAGATGAAGATGGTGATGAAGATGATGATGAAGATCTGATAGAGACAAACACACTGATTATAAAACACATATTTAATGTTTACACGTCACTTCCGTTTGACAGACTCGTTTTGTCTCTGCCACTAAACTTTCCAAAATAAAAGTATTTACAGATTTTCACAATAAAATTCGTTTCTTTGTTTCCGGTTTCCGGTCTATGTGTTCTCCCATCTCTGCTCCGGAGCAGAAGCCGGAAGTACGTCATTTTGTTGTTAGCAACAGTTGCTGTGTTTTGTTGCTTCAGTCTTCAGATTTTAACTGATTTTTAAGTTACGTCATGAAAACGCCATAAACGTCCGTTTCTGTCGTCACTTCCGTCTCTCGGTGGTACGTTTAGCGGTGCAGCAGTTCTTTGGTTCCGTGTGACGCTGAGCGGGAACTTTGAACGGTTAACGGCGGACACACACCGTCAGCAGACCGGAGGTGAGTCGTCGGTTGTCCGTCGGTATGCTGCCTTTGGCGGCCTCCAGCTCGGACACTCTGCGGGGTTTCCTCGGTGTCATCAGTCCAGATCAGTCCTCCTGCAGCTCGAGTACCGGGGACGTGTTGACTCGCTCCACTCGGGTTCTTCATGAAGCTGGACCAGGACCAGGACCAGTCCAGATCACGGTCCAGAGAGTCCGGGACCGGCTGGCCCAGCCTCCTGCGGCCGGGCAGCAGCAGAGTTCCGGGACAGAGAGCCAGCAGCGGCCGAAGCTCCGACAGAAGCCAGACAGCGGCCCTCCTCCGCGGGCAGCAGCGCGCTGTCAGCCCGGTAAGAGTGCGACCATCCACCGGAAGACATGCTTCAAATCAAATCAAATCAAATCAAATTTTATTTGTATAGCCCAAAGTCACAAAACACATTTTGCCTCTGAGGGCTTCACAATCTGTACAGGGAGTGACACCCTCTGTCCTTACACCCTCTGTCCTTAGACCCTCTGTCCTTAGACCCTCTGTCCTTAGACCCTCTGTCCTTAGACCCTCGGTTCGAGTGAGGAAAAACTTGCCCACAAAAAACTTTTAACAGGAAAAAAGGTGGAAGAAACCTCAGGAAGAGCCACAGAGGAGGGATCCCTCTCCCAGGACGGACAGACGTGCAATAGATGTCACGTGTTCAGAACAAATCAACACAAACATATTGTACAATTACAATGAATGATAAAATGATTACAGTAGCAGTGGAACCTGTGATAGAGATAGAGAGACACAGATGCACAGCAGCAGCAAATCATTAACTAAGTTACTATAAACTGTAATGGAGATCTGGTAACATTAATGACAGTAATAATATATGTAGTGGACGTCGTGCAGGACCACAGCAGCAGTCACGATCCACGAGAACTTGCTGGACGAGAGAGCACAGAAACTCCGGGGAAGAAGTTTAGTTGTTAGATTCATTAACATGCATTAATGAGACATGTCAATCAAATCAATCAAATTTTATTTGTATAGCCCAAAGTCGCAAAATACATTTTGCCTCGGAGGGCTTCACAATCTGTACAGGGAGTGACACCCTCTGTCCTTACACCCTCGGTTCGAGTGAGGAAAAACTTGCCCACAAAAAACCCTTTTTAAAAGGGAAAAAAGTGGAAGAAACCTCAGGAAGAGCCACAGAGGAGGGATCCCTCTCCCAGGACGGACAGACGTGCAATAGATGTCACGTGTACAGTCAACAAGTCAACAGAAACATTTTGTGTAATTACAATGAAAAATGACAATGGATTACAATGAATGATAAAATGATTACAGTAGCAGTGGAACCTGTGATAGAGATAGAGAGACACAGATGCACAGCAGCAGCAAATCATTAACTAAGTTACTATAAACTGTGATGGAGATCTGGTAACATTAATGACAGTAATAATATATGTAGTGGACGTCATGCAGGACCACAGCAGCAGTCACGATCCACGAGAACTTGCTGGACGAAAGAGCACAGAAACTCCAGGGAAGAAGTTTAGTTAGTAAGATGCATTAATGTACATGTATGACAGACATGTATGTTTACAGATGGTGGTGGTGATGGTGAGAGAGAGAGGGAGAGAGAGAGAGAGAGAGAGAGAGAGAGAGAGAGAAGGTTTTCAGTAAAGGGAGATGTGACTGCATCTTCAACCAATACCATGCCTGGCTAGGCATAACCCTGAAAGGAGGAGTCCCCCCGGCAGTATAGTCCTATAGCAGCATAACTAAGGGATGACCTGAGCCAGCCCTAACTATAAGCTCTATCAAAAAGGAAAGTCCTAAGTTTACTCTTAAAAGTGTTGACCGTGTCTGCCTCCCGAACCCAAAATGGTAGTTTGTTCCACAGAAGAGGAGCTTGATAGCTGAAAGCTCTGGCTCCCAATCTACTTTTGGAAACTATAGGAACTACAAGGAACCCAGCATTCTGAGAGCGCAGTGTTCTAGAGGGGTAGTAAGGTACTATGAGCTCTTTTAGATATGATGGTGCCTGACCATGAAGAGCTTTGTATGTAAGGAGAAGAATTTTAAATTCTATTCTAGATTTAACAGGTAGCCAATGCAAGGAAGCCAAAATGGGAGAGATGTGATCTCTGATCTTGGTTCCTGTCAGAACACGTGCAGCAGCATTCTGAATTAGTTGCAAAGTCCTAAGAGACTTATTGGAGCAGCCTGATAACAATGAGTTACAATAGTCCAGCCTAGAAGTAACAAATGCGTGGACTAGTTTTTCTGCATCTGCTTGAGATACAATGCGTCTGATTTTGGCAATGTTACGTAAATGGAAGAATGCAGTCCTTGAAATTTGTTTTATGTGACATTAAAGGACAAATCCTGATCAAAAACAACTCCAAGATTCTTTACGGTGGAGCTGGAGGCCAGGGTGATCCCATCTAAGGTAACTAAGTCTCTAGAGAGAGAGTCTCTGATGTTTTTGGGTCCAATTACAAGAACTTCAGTTTTGTCTGAATTTAACATCAGAAAATTGAAGGTCATCCAACTTTTTATATCTTTAAGGCATGCTTGGAGTTTAGATAATTGATTGGTTTCATCAGGCTTGATCGATAAATATAATTGGGTGTCGTCGGCATAACAATGAAAATTAACGGAGTGATTCCTAATAATGTTCCCTAGAGGAAGCATATATAAACTGAATAGAAGTGGTCCGAGTACAGAACCTTGTGGGACTCCATGACAAACTTTGGTATGCATGGAGGATTCATCATTGACAAGAACAAACTGAGAACGATCTAAAAAATAAGACTTAAACCAGCTTAGGGCGGTTCCTTTGATGCCAATTTGATGTTCCAGTCTCTGTAAAAGAATTTGATGGTCAATGGTGTCAAATGCTCGAATGGTCAATGGGAGAAAAACAGTCTAAATATATATCAGGTTTTACAGCTGTTTCCAAACTTGCTGTATCAGAATGCAGATCAGTGCCTGTTGAGGGCAAGAGGTGATGAATTTTGTCTCTAATAGTTATAATTTTATCATTAAAGAAGCTCATGAAGTCATTGCTACTTAGACCTAAAGGAATGGATGGATCAATAGAGCTGTGGCTCTCTGTTAGCCTGGCTACAGTGCTGAAGAGAAACCTGGGGTTGTTCTTATTTTCCTCTATTAATGAAGAGTAGTAGGCTGCTCTGGCACTACGGAGAGCCTTCCTGTATGTTTTAAGATTATCTTGCCAGGCTAAACGAGATTCTTCCAGTTTAGTGGCACGCCATTTGTGTTCAGATTTACGTGCCTCTTGCTTTAAGTTGCGAGTCTGCTGGCTATACCATGGTGCTAACCTCCTTTGTTTAATTATCTTCTTTTTCAGAGGTGCAATAGAGTCTAGAGTTGTTCGTAATGAGCCTGTAGTACTATCAACAAGATGATCTATTTGTGAGGGGCTAAAGGAAGCAGACAAGTCCTCTGCTACATTGAGACAAGTCATTGAATTCAATACTGAGGGAATCACTTCCTTAAATTTGGCTACAGCACTATCAGATAAACATCTGCTGTAGGAGTTTCTGCAGAAAGGCTTATAGTCCAGTAATATGAACTCAAAGGTTATTAAAAAATGGTCTGACAGAAGAGGATTCTGTGGAAAGACTATTAGATGATCAATTTCAATGCCATATGAGAGAACAAGATCAAGAGTGTGGTTCAGACAATGAGTCGGTTTATTTACACTCTGACAGAAGCCAATTGAATCTAACAAAGAGATAAACGCAGTACTAAGACTATCATTGTGGTTGTCCACATGAATATTAAAATCACCTACAATAACTACTTTATCTGTTTTAAGGATCAAGCCTGATGCAAATTCTGCAAATTCAGATAAAAATTCAGAGTAAGGACCAGGAGCACGATATACTATAACAAATAGAATTGGCTGTAATGTTTTCCAGGTTGGGTGAGCAAGGCTAAGAACAAGACTTTCAAATGAATTATAATTTAGTTTAGGTTTAGGATTTATTAATAGACTTGAGTCAAATATGGCTCCAACTCCACCACCTCGACCAGTACTTCGAGGAATATGAGTATTACAATGACTGGGAGGAGTGGATTCATTTAAACTAACATATTCATCCTCCTGCAGCCAGGTTTCAGTGAGACTGAATAAATCAATATCATAATCAGATATTAATTCATTGACTAAAACAGCTTTAGAGGACAAAGACCTGATATTCAAGAGTCCACATTTAATTATCTTATTTTGGACTGCTGGGGATGTTGTTTTAATTTTTATTAGGTTTTTATGATGAGCTCCTCCTCTGTTTGTTTTATCTTTAAATAATGTAGGTGGACGGGGGACAGACACAGTCTCTATACTAAAGGATTGGGTGGGTGGCTGCCCTAATGGAGGCGCAGAGAAGTGTGTAAGACTGCAGCTCTGCTTCCTGGTCTCAACTCTGGGTTGTCACGGTTTTGGTCGACTAATAAACTTGGCCATGTTTCTAGATATGAGAGCTGCTCCATCCAAAGTGGGATGGATGCCGTCTCTCCTAATCAGACCAGGTTTTCCCCAGAAAGGAGTCCAATTGTCTATGAAGCCCACATCGTTTGCTGGACACCACCTCGACAGCCAGCGGTGGAATGACGACATGCGGCTATACATGTCATCACTGGTCACATTGGGTAGGGGTCCAGAGAAAACTACGGAGTCCGACATCGTTTTGGCGTATGCACACACCGATGAAACATTAATTTTAGTGACCTCCGATTGGCGTAACCGGGTGTCATTACCGCCGACGTGAATAACAATCTTACTGTATTTACGTTTATCCTTAGCCAGCAGTTTTAAATTAGATTCGATGTCGCCCGCTCTGGCCCCCCGGGATGCATTTAACTATGGCCCCCGGTGTCGCTAACTTCACGTTTCGTAAAATGGAGCTGCCAATCACCAGAGTTGGCCTCTCAGCGGGTGTGTCGCTGAGTGGGGAATATCTGTTTGAAACGTGGAGCGGTTGGTGGTGTACCGTGGGCTTCAGTTTGGGGCTATGCGTCTTTCGGACGGTCACCCAGCCTCCCGGCTGCTCGGGAACTACCGGGGACGGCTAGCTGAAGCTACCTTCGGTGGTACCGCACCGGCTACAGGGGACTTGCTAGCTACTGACTGTTCGGTGGTGCGGTACCGTGCCTCTAACTCACTGAGCCTCGCCTCCAAAGCGACAAATAAGCTACATTTATTACAAGTACCGTTATCGCTAAAGGAGGACGAGGAGTAACTAAACATGAGGCACACAGGGCAGGAGAGAGCAGGAGAGGAGAGAGCAGGAGAGGAGAGAGAAGCCATTGCTACAGCTAGGCTAGTTAGTGTGACTAACAGAAACTGGTGAAACTTTCGGTGTTACTAAAGTTCAGAGACCTGTTCGTGCTCAAACAGAACAAGTCTAAGGATAGTGTAGAGATATGTAGATAATCACTGATGTGAGAAATATACGTAAATCTGTTTAGGTGAGCAGAGCAGAGAGCACCGTGGCAGTAACACCGATAACCGGAAGTGACAGAATACGCTTACCGCAAAGTGTCGCAAAGTCGCAGACCAGAAACCTATAAACATGTATGTTTATAGATGGTGAGAGGGAGTCCCCCGGCAGTATAGTCCTATAGCAGCATAACTAAGGGATGACCTGAGCCAGCACTAACTATAAGCTCTATCAAAAAGGAAAGTCTTAAGTCTACTCTTAAAAGTGTTGACCGTGTCTGCCTCCCGAACCCAAAGTGGTAGTTTGTTCCACAGAAGAGGAGCTTGATAGCTGAAAGCTCTGGCTCCCAATCTACTTTTGGAAACTATAGGAACTACAAGGAACCCAGCATTCTGAGAGCGCAGTGTTCTAGAGGGGTAGTAAGGTACTGTGAGCTCTTTTAGATATGATGGTGCCTGACCATGAAGAGCTTTGTATGTAAGGAGAAGAATTTTAAATTCTATTCTAGATTTAACAGGTAGCCAATGCAAAGAAGCCAGAATGGGAGAGATGTGATCTCTGATCTTGGTTCCTGTCAGAACACGTGCAGCAGCATCCAGCCTAGAAGTAACAAATGCGTGGACTAGTTTTTCTGCATCCGCTTGAGATACAATGCGTCTGATTTTGGCAATGTTACGTAAGTGGAAGAATGCAGTCCTTGAAATTTGTTTTATGTGACATTAAAGGACAAATCCTGATCAAAAACAACTCCAAGATTCTTTACAGTGGAGCTGGAGGCCAGGGTGATCCCATCTAAAGTAACTAAGTCTCTAGAAAGAGAGTTTCTGAGGTGTTCGGGTCCAATTACAAGAACTTCAGTTTTGTCTGAATTTAACATCAGAAAATTGTAGGTCATCCAACTTTTTATATCCTTAAGGCATGCTTGGAGTTTAGTTAACTGATTGGTTTCATCAGGCTTGATCGATAAATGTAATTGGGTGTCGTCGGCATAACAATGAAAATTAATGGAGTGATTCCTAATAATGTTCTCTAGAGGAAGCATATATAAACTGAACAGAAGTGGTCCGAGTACAGAACCTTGTGGGACTCCATGGCAAACTTTGGTATGCATGGAGGATTCACCATTGACGTGAACAAACTGAGATCGATCTAAGAAATACCACTTAAACCAGATTAGGGCGGTTCCCTTGATGCCAATTTGATGTTCCAGTCTCTGTAAAAGAATTTGATGGTCAATGGTGTCAAATGCGGCACTAAGATCTAACAGGATAAGTACAGAGATGAGTCCTTTGTCTGATGCCATTAGGAGGTCGTTTGTAACTTTGACTAGTGCGGTCTCTGTGCTATGATGCACTCTAAATCCTGACTGAAAATCCTCAAATAAACTGTTCTTATGGAGAAAGTCACACAGCTGATTGGCTACAGCTTTCTCAAGTATCTTAGAGAGAAAGGGAAGGTTTGATATCGGTCTGTAATTGGCTAAAACTAGGGATGCACCGATGCATCGGCCGTTGTTATTTACAAAAATAATATCAAACAACATTCCTGTGGTGGCTCTGATCTTCCTGAAATACACTTATTGGTCATGATGATCCTCCTGGTTAAACTCAGCCTGATCCTCTTACAGCTCTACTCTTACTGCAGATCCACTAAATGCTACACCTGCAAATGACCATGCTCCTACACCTCTAGCTGACCATTCAGCTAAACCTCCTGTTAAAATACAATCCATCTGATATACCTCTTGCACATGAGTGTGTTATAATGACACTACTATAGCTCACCAAAGAAAGCTTCAAAAAAGTGTCATAGATAACACTATAGCCCAGATGCACAAAACTGACATATATAGACATACAAAAAATGTGCACCCATACCCAAAACCAAAAGTGAGACGTTATTAAATACTTTGACCAGATAATAGCGACCATTGTAAAACGTGTGATAATGTAGAGCTGAAGCGCAGTAAATATTTGATTAATTTATGATCACCAATGTGACTAGATTGCAGTGATTGAATATGAAGGCAATATGATAAAATCTGTAAGAGTTAGTAAACTCTTGACAGAAGTCAAAATGGCGAACTTTGACGGGACGCCACGGACACACCCTTCAATGTAGAATAATAATGTAGAATATTTGTATTTCTTGCAGAAATACGGTGTGGATGCCCTCTGCCGAATTGCCTGATGCATCTGTGGAAGTTTGTATTACAAGATAGAATTGTGGGATATTTGGAAATATTGTATGAATTTGTAGGATCTGAAAGCAAAGTGTGAGATCAGCTGGAATTTGTGCAAGTTTGTATGAAAAGATGGCATCTGGTGATATGTGTATGTTTGTAGGACAGGATTTGTGGCACCATCTGCTGGGTGTTGAGGTGTAGTGGGTCTGTTGGGATTTGTGGCGCCATCTGCTGTAACGGTTTCCAATGCATTCTTATGCAATGGCGCCATCTGCTGGGCCCTAATTAGAGTAGCGCGTGATTGCCACCATTGGGCCAGCAGATGGAGCCAGCATAAAATTATTGTACAAAATGTTTAATAACTTGTACAGTATAGGTAATGGAGCTTAGAAAAGTAATAGCAGTCATGTCCTGAATGAATGATCCGATAAAAGCTGTAGGAGAAGTTAATTAAAATAGAACCCTGAAAATGACATCACAGTTTGACATTCGTTCAAAATGGCCAACTTTGAGGGCACGCCACGGACACGCCCTTCAACGTACAGTCACAAAAAGCATGGTGTTCATTCAGCACCATGTTTTGACTGTACTGACCAAATTTGAAGCAGATCCGATAAAACCTGTAGGAGAAGTTAATTAAAATAGAACCCTGAAAATGACATCACAGTTCGACATTTGTTCAAAATGGCCAACTTTGAGGGCACACCACGGACACGCCCTTCAACGTACAGTCACAAAAAGCACATTTTTCATTCAGCACCATTTTTTGACTGTACTGACTAATTTTGAAGCAGATCCGAGAAATTCCCTAGGAGGAGATAGTTAAAAAAGAAGCCCAAAAAGTGCCGAAAGTGAAAATTAAAAATGAAAATAGCCGACTTCCTGTGGGATTTGGGACATGGGCAAGAGGCTTTTTTGTACGTCTTGGCACGTTCAATGGGCCTACCAAGTTTCATACATATCGGCGAAACGTGGCGCCGGGGCTGCTTTTTAAAAATCCTGTAGGGGGCACTACAACCACGACAAACACGATTTTTGGTATGTGAGCTACAGGCACCAGTCTACACGTGTCCTGTGAATTTCATATTCATAAGTATTACGGTCTGCGCAGAATGATTTACCCGGCCACCAGAGCGCCACCTAGTGGCGTGATTTTTTTCCCTTTTTAGGGGAGCCTCAGGGCGCCATGGGCAATCATCGTACCAATTTACATTTTAGTCACACGTGCCGATGCAGAGATATAAGCGGTTAACTTTGAAAGAGCGCCACCTTGTGGCGGTGGCCTCAAATTGTGCAAGATTGTGCACGATGCCTAATGAAGACATGATTAACTATTGTCCCAAATTTGGTGTCAATCGGCCATACCATTGTGAAGAAAGACCCCACTTCCTTTTTTGACGCAAGTGCTAATTTTATAACGCGCTTATTTTTTGAAATATCAAAATACTTTAAATTACTTTTTTTGTCAGGACGGTCTCCAGATTTTACGTGCAAAATTTCGTGCAAATCGGACAAACGTGCATGGAGGAACACGAAAACGTCGTTTTCGGACATTTCGCGCTCTAGCGAGAAAAAAAACTAGGCGGAAGTGGGCGTGGCCTATATAGGGAGATTCAGCTCCATTCACCAAACGCGTGGATATAAGGTTTATGAATGTGCGACAAACGATGCGGGAGTTATTAGCCTATCAAAATTTGCCTAAAAGTAGCGCCACCTAGTGGTCTTCCTAGTGGCTGACCTGACGCATAGAATATCAAATTTTTCAGCAGGCCCGACACATATGCCAAATAAAATTCACGCAAAGTTTACGTTCAGGCACTGAAAACATGCCGTAAAGCGCAGAAGCGTAATAATAAACGGACCAATTTCAATAGGGATCTCCCAGTGGTCACTGGCTCGGTCCCTAATTAATCGTATTCAATAAAGAAGGGCTAACTAGAGGTAGAACATCCTTGACCAGCCTGGTTGGGATGGGGTCTAAGAGACAGGTTGACGGCTTAGATGAAGAAATTATTGAAGTTATTTGATGAAGGTCGATGGGAGAAAAACAGTCTAAATATATGTCTGGTTTTACAGCTGTTTCCAAACTTGCTGTGTAAGAATGCAGATCAGTGTCTGTTGAGGGCAAGAGGTGATGAATTTTGTCTCTAATAGTTATAATTTTATCATTAAAGAAGCTCATGAAGTCATTACTACTTAGACCTAAAGCAATAGATGGCTCAATAGAGCTGTGGCTCTCTGTTAGCCTGGCTACAGTGCTGAAGAGAAACCTGGGGTTGTTCTTATTTTCCTCTATTAATGAAGAGTAGTAGGCTTTTCTGGCATTACAGAGAGCCTTCCTGTATGTTTGAAGATTATCTTGCCAGACTAAACGAGATTCTTCCAGTTTAGTGGCACGCCATTTGCATTCAGAATTACGTGCCTCTTGCTTTAAGTTGCGAGTCTGCTGGCTATACCATGGTGCTAACCTCCTTTGTTTAATTATCTTCTTTTTCAGAGGTGCAATAGAGTCGAGAGTTGTTCGTAATGAGCCTGTAGTACTATCAACAAGATGATCTATTTGTGAGGGGCTGAAGGAAGCAGACAAGTCCTCTGCTACATTGAGACATGGCATTGAATTCAATACTGAAGGAATCACTGATATTCAAGAGTCCACATTTAATTCTCTTATTTTGGACTGTTGGGGATGTTGATTTAATTTTTATCAAGTTTTTATGATGAGCTCCTCCTCTGTTTGTTTTATCTTTAAATAATGTAGGTGGACGGGG
Organism: Argyrosomus regius; assembly: GCA_946959425.1. Taxonomy (NCBI): domain Eukaryota; kingdom Metazoa; phylum Chordata; class Actinopteri; family Sciaenidae; genus Argyrosomus; species Argyrosomus regius. Next base: position 513,897 of record OX336887.1, on the reverse strand, counting down.
GACAGACACAGTCTCTATACTAAAGGATTGGGTGGGCAGCTGCTCTAATGGAGGCGCAGAGAAGCGTGTAAGACTGCAGCTCTGCTTCCTGGTCTCAACTCTGGGTTGTCACGGTTTTGGTCGACTAATAAACTTGGCCATATTTCTAGATATGAGAGCTGCTCCATCCAAAGTGGGATGGATGCCGGCTCTCCTAATCAGACCAGGTTTTCCCCAGAAAGGTGTCCAATTGTCTATGAAGCCCACATCGTTTGCTGGACACCACCTCGACAGCCAGCGGTGGAATGACGACATGCGGCTATACATGTCATCACTGGTCACATTGGGTAGGGGTCCAGAGAAAACTACGGAGTCCGACATCGTTTTGGCGTATGCACACACCGATGACATATTAATTTTAGTGACCTCCGATTGGCGTAACTGGGTGTCATTACCGCCGACGTGAATAACAATCTTACTGTATCTGCGTTTATCTTTAGCCAGCAGTTTTAAATTAGACTCGATGTCGCCCGCTCTGGCCCCGGGATACATTTAACTATGGCCCCCGGTGTCGCTAACTTCATGTTTCTCAAAATGAAGCTGCCAATGACCAGAGTTGGCCTCTCAGCAGGTGTGTCGCTGAGTGGGGAAAGTGTTTACTAACATCAACACGTCACAGACTGACGTCATAATACCTATATCGTGTGTGTGTGTGTGTGTGTGTGTGTGTGTGTGTGTGTGTGTGCAGATAAACGGACGCTGAAGAAACCGGAAACGACCAAAGAGCCACGAAGAAGAGTGAGTCCTCCTGCTCTTCTTCTTCTCTGTTTGTCACTGTGTGTTTGTCGTTTCCATGGTTACAGCTGCTCTGTGATCATCTATGACGTCACTCTTGGTGGTTACCCACTGTGTACTTGGCCTACGGTGCATGCGCAGCTAGGCAGGGACACACATAACGCACCGACACGGAGAATGAATGACTACAGAAGTGGCACACTTTGTGTGACCAGATGAGCTGCTGCAAACATTCCGGTGTCGGGTACAAGACAGTGGGTGCTGCCTTTAAAAAAAAAAAAAAGTTTTTTTTTGGGGGGGGCGGCAGTAGCTCAGTCCATAGAGACTTGGCTTGGGAACCGGAGGGTGGTCGGTTCACGTCCAGCATGGACCAAAAATATGGAAGGTGGACTGGTAGCTGGAGAGGGGCTAGTTCACCTCCTGGGCACTGCCGAGGTGCCCTTGAGCAAGGCACCAAACCCCCCAACTGCTCACAGGGCGCTCCTCAAGGGGGCTGCCCATCACTCCACCATCTCTCTCCCCATTGCATGTGTGCATGTCTATGAGCCCCTTGTATGTGTGTTCGGGGATTAAAATGCATGTAAAATAAAAACTGAGTGAAAAAAGAATTTCCCTGTCAAGGGATTAATAAAGTATCTCTTTTCCTCGTTGGTTTCCTGTCACATTTATTCACGTAATATTTGAAGAGTCACTTGACCAGTTACTTAGTCTGATGTTTCTACTTCCTGCAGGTGAGTCCAAACAGGAAGTCCTCCACTGGGACACTCAGAGACGGAGAGACAGGTGAGAGGACAGCTTGACCAAAGAGTGATCAACAATCAGTCATCGATAATCAGTCATCAACAATCAGTCATCAACAATCAGTCATCGATAATCAGTCATCAACAATCAGTCATCGATAATCAGTCATCGATAATCAGTCATCAACAATCAGTCATCGACAATCAGTCATCGACAATCACTCATCGATAATCAGTCATCAATAATCACTCATCGATAATCAGTGATCAACAATCACTCATCGATAATCAGTGATCAACAATCCGTCATCAACAATCAATCATCAATAATAAGTGATCAACAATCAGTCATCGATAATCAGTCATCGATAATCAGTCAACAATCAGTCATCAACAATCACTCATCGATAATCAGTCATCAATAATCAGTCATCAACAATCACTCATCGATAATCAGTGATCAACAATCACTCATCAATAATCAGTGATCAACAATCAGTCATCAACAATCAATCATCAATAATAAGTGATCAACAATCAGTCATCAACAATCAATCATCGATAATCAGTGATCAACAATCAATCATCAATAATCAGTCATCAACAATCAGTCATCGATAATCAGTGATCAACAAAAAGTCATCAATAATCAGTCATCAACAATCAGTCATCGATAATCAGTCATCAATAATCAGTGATCAACAGTCAATCATCAACAATCAGTCATCAATAATCAGTGATCAGCAGTCAGTCATCAACAATCAGTCGATAATCAGTGATCAACAATCAGTCATCGATAATCAGTCATCAATAATCAGTGATCAACAGTCAGTCATCAACAATCAGTCATCAATAATCAGTGATCAGCAGTCAGTCATCAACAATCAGTCGATAATCAGTGATCAACAATCAGTCATCGATAATCAGTCATCAATAATCAGTGATCAACAATCAGTCATCGATAATCAGTCATCAATAATCAGTGATCAACAGTCTGTCATTGACAATCAGTCATCAATAATCAGTCATCGATAATCAGTCATCAACAATCAGTCATCGATTATCAGTCATCAACAATCAGTGATCAGGACACACTGCTGCTGGATTACAGATTACACTGCGCACCCTGTGATTGACCCCTCCTCTGCTTACATCAACAGGTGACCTGCTGACATCACGTTTCTCTGCTGGAGGTCGAGGAGTCGTGCTCGCTGCTCTGAGACAACGGTGAGAAAACACCTGAACGTTACCTCAGCATTAACTGAACAGTGTTTCCCCTAGAATTTTTTTCAGCAGCGGTGCTGCTATGTCCGTGTCCATGAGGATACGACGTCAACCCGTATTCGTGCGAATGAGAATAGTTTCAATTAAATGGCCTTGCAATCCTTTTTTTTAATATATATATATATATATATCTTCTGTAGTGGAGCTCAGCAGTGCCATTGATGCTCACACGTATGCAAGTGGCCAGATGCTCTCCCTGTAGTCTGTTCTCAGGTCAGTCTTATAGAAATACAACAAATACAAATCATGAGGGTGAGGCCAGAAATCAATTAATAATGAATTCTATTAAGATTAACTATATTCAGTGTGGAAAAGTCTCTAGGTCCTGCTCCTTGCACCTGTCCTTGCATCTTTCCTCGCTCCTCTCTCTGCTCCTCTCTTCACTCCTCTCTTTGCACCTCTCCCTGCTCCTCTCTCTGCTCCTTTCCTCACTTCTCTCCCTGCATTACTCCCTGCTCCTCTCTCTGCTCCTTTCCTCACTCCTCTCTTTGCACCTCTCCCTGCTCCTCTCTCTGCTCCTTTCCTCACTTCTCTCCCTGCATTACTCCCTGCTCCTCTCTCTGCTCCTTTCCTCACTCCTCTCCCTGCATCACTCCCTGCTCTTCTCTCTGCTCCTTTCCTCGCTCCTCTACTTGCATCTCTCCCTGCTCCTCTCTTCGCTCCTCTCTCTGCTCTTTTCCTCGCTCCTCTCCCTGCATCACTCCCTGAGCTCCTTTCCTCGCTCCTCTCTTCACTCCTCTCTCTGCTCCTCTGGACTCACACAGGTAGTAATGACAAGCAGTTAATTAATGTAGCTAACGCTACTTAGCAGCTAAAAAACGTACTGTTAACGTTAGCTTGAGAGGCTGTAGCATTTATTAACTCATAAACTACATTTTCTGCTAATCTCTCTCTCTGTGCTGTTGCTGCTCCGTTCACTTTACCACTTCACCGTCACTTTCTCTGCCCGCTCACTTGTTGGACACTGCCATAAGGAGCTACGCTACTCTACGTTATGCTAATGTTACGCTACCTACGCTACTCACTACTCTAACGTGTATATACTTGAACGTTAACTTTTACGTAGATGTCCTTTGAAGAATGAGAAGAGGGTCTGACATGATTTGCTGCGCTAGTTAATGACTCAAAACAAGTCCAACATAACGTCGTGTGTTGTTGTGCTCACACAGTGAGAGTGAAAATCATTAGTGGCGCATTGATATTAATGATCTTGTGAAATTTCAGCAGCGGCGCTTGTAATCTAGCAGCGGCGCTGCGCCGCTACTGAATGAATATAGGGGAAACACTGCTGAACGTTACCTCAGCGTTACCTGAACGTTACTGAATGCCTTGTCTGCTCAGCTCTCACAGCGCCCCCCACAGGAGAGAGGTCAGAGTGCAGCTGCTGGACCCGAGCCCACTGCAGACCGTCTCCCAGCATGCACCTGGTACCAGGACCGGCTCCCAGCATGCAGTGGGTGTGGCAGAGGTCCAGACGGAGGCGGAGCTGTCCTCTGGTTGCCCAGGAGACGAGACCAGCGCTGCTCACCTCATCAAGGTACAGACAGGAAGTACTTCCTGTGTTGATGTAGTACTTCCTGTGTTGATATAGTACTTCCTATGTTGATGTAGTACTCTCTGGAGGATCGGGTGTCTCAGCTGACTGATGAGGTTCAGAAGCTGCTGCAGGTTCACAGGTACACACTGAAATACTTCATATGATACTGTGACATCACTGTGACATCACTGTGACATCACTGTCTGCTCTGTGCTCAGGGAGGGCGTGGACAGTGGGCGGAGCTTGAGCCAGCAGACGCTGCGTCACCTGGAGACGCTGCACAATCATCAGCTGCAGCTAAAGGTAAACTCTCACCTGTTGAGCCACCGCTGACACCTGATCGCCGTCTGACTGCTCATTGGCTCTCCTCTCCTCCAATCAGGACCAGCTGCTGGAGTCAGCCCTCAGGATAGTGGCGGGCCGTGCCACCGTGACCCCCACGACCTCTGACCCCGCCCATCTACGGGTCACTCACCTGGACACCGCAGGTAAACACCAATGACAGACTAAGCACGGATTCACACAGGATCAGGGATTGCGGCAACTCATAGCAGGGTTGTCCAGTGGTGGGGGGGTGAGGGGAGCGTAGGTGTGTTGCTGTGTCTATACCTGCTGAATGTAACCGCTTCTCTGATTAATGATCTCTCTCTCTCTCTGTCTCTGCCTGTCTCTCTCTCTGCCTGTCTCTGTCTCTGTCTCTCTCTGCCTGTCTGTCTCTCTCTTGTTTTATTTATTTTGTTGTTTTGGTTTGCGTAAGTTTGCAGAAAAAGGAAAGGATAAACTGTAAAAAGAAGAATTAAGGAATAAAGGTTGATTTAAAATTCAAAAAAATTCTCTCTCTCTCTCTCTCTCTCTCTCTGCCTGTCTCTCTCTCTGTCTCTGTCTCTCTCTCTGCCTGTCTCTCTCTGTCTGTCTGTCTCTGTCTCTCTCTCTGCCTGTCTCTCTCTCTTTCTCTGCCTGTCTCTCTCTCTGTCTCTCTCTCATACAGCTTTATTGGGAAACGTGTTAACATTGCCAAAGCAAGTGTGACATTAACAAAAAGCATAGATAGATGTCTGAACAGAAAATACAGGAATACAAATAATAATAATTAAATTGGAAAATTGTGCTTTCACTGTACAAAGGCGTATATTATAGATGTGCAATATTATAAATAAGGCATATAATAGTTGTGAAATAAAGGGCCTATATACAGTGGTGGAAAAAAGTTTTCGGACACCCTTAAAATTTTACACAATCTCAAATATTATCATGAAATATTTGTGGAAAAATATTTTTTTGTGTTTCAAAAGGTGTGGTTGCATTAGACAGACACAAACAAATACAAATTATATTTTTTTGTTTATTGTTTACTAGAAAAACTAACAAAACTTAAATTCTTGACAGTTTCAGTATGTCAGTTCCCAACATTGTCGGTATCAAAGTCAACAAATAACAGAGAATGTGTTCAAAACTGAACAAAAAATAAATAAACCATCACATCATCAAATTAATATTTAGTTGTCCTGCCATTAGCACGCAGTAGAGCTCTAATCCTCGCTGGCATGTTCTCCACGAGCCTTCCACACTGTTGAGGGGTAATCTTGTCCCATTCTTCTTGAATTACTGCTTTTAATTCTTCTAAATTCTTTGGTTTACGTTTTGAAACAGACCTTTTGATAATCCACCACAGATTTTCAAATGTGGCTCATATCCGGGGATTGAGCTGGCCAATCTAAGACCTGGATACTGTGCTCCTGCAGCCAAGTTCTACTGGCCCTGGATGTGTGGCAAGGGGCATTATCTTGCTGAAATGTCCAATTTTGACCTCGGAACAGAGCATGTGCAGAAGGGAGCATGTGGGAGTCAAGAATGGCACAATACTTGGTAGAGTTCAGTGTACCTTCACAGACAGTGAGATGACCAACACCTGCAGCACTCATGCATCCCCAAACCATGATACTGCCTCCACCATGCTTGACAGTAGGTACTGTACATGCTGGGGATAATGCTTCACCTGGCCTTCTGCGTACCCTCACATTAGCAGGAGGAAGATAAAGCTGGAAACTGGACTCATCTGACCACAGAATCTTCTTCCAGTTCCTGGCTGTCCAGTTCTTGTGTGCTTGGGCCCAACGACGCCGGGCTAACCTCTGTCTCTCATTGATGAGGGGCTTCTTGACAGCCTTGTAGGATCTTAAGCCATGTTCTAAAAGTCGGCCACGTACAGTGCGGGTGGAACACTGGACACCAGTTTGGTTTGACCACTGCTGCTGAAGCTCCTGTGATGTCATTCGGCGGTTTTCCCTGCACATGCGGATCAGGATGCGGCCATTTCTTGCTGAAGAAACCCTTGGACGCCCAGATCTTGGTTTGTCTTCCAAGCTGTTGGTTTGCCTGTATTTCTGCAGAGTGTATCCAACTGCTGAAGGACTGCATCTGCACTTCCTGGCAATCTGGCGGCAGCTGTACCCTTCCTGGCTGAGAATCTGTATCTTCAGGCGTGTTTCCTGCGTTGGGTTCCTTGTTTTAGCCATTTTTGTCTCTGAAGAACTTTCAAATGTGCTGGCTTTATATCGGCATGAAGCATGGCAACAAATATTGTGTCTTTTAATAAAAAGCACGACCTTCATTAGAGGATCACTGGTTACCCAATAACCCAATACTCAAAATGTCTTATGTATTTTTTATGGAACCAATCAATTTTAAGTTTTTATGGCTTTTTTAGGATTTGTTTAGTATTTTGGCTGTGACTGAACTAAAAGAAATTACACTTGAAGACCTAAAAGTGATTCTTAATGCAATATTTCACAAATGCATGGGGTGTCCGAAAACTTTTTTCCACCACTGTACATATCAGTTAAACGAATAATAAAATATATGCAAAGTAAATGATGTCCAGCAGGAGGAGATGGTCTAGGTCTGTCCTTCCTGTCCGCTGGACCTCCTTCTGTGGTCACAGCAGTTCACAAATCTTGCTGCTATGTTTGCACATTGTTGTACTTCACCCAGCAGGTATGGAAGTTTTTGGATGTTGTCTAAGGTCTCAAATTCTTTCTGGGTGTCTGTGATCTGTGGAAAGTACGTGTCTCTGATGTCTTGGTACAGCTGGCAGGTGGTTAGAAAGTGCAGCTCGGTCTCCACCTCGTGTTGTGTGCAGTGGGTGCACAGTCTGTCTTCTCTGGGGAGCCAGGTCTGTCTGTGACGGCCTCTTTCGATGGCGAGGCTGTGCTCACTGAGTCTGTACATGGTCAAGGATTTCCTGAGCTTCGGATCGGTCACAGTGCTCAGGTATTCTGCCACAGTGTATTTTCTATTTAGGCCAAATAACATTCCAGTCTGCTCTGTTGTTGGTTGATTCTTTCCAGTGTGTCAGGTAGTTTTCTTTTTGATTTCTTATAATTTGGTTTAGTCTGATGGGATTTCTGTTTGGTGGCTCTGCTTGTGTTTGTGGACGGAGTCCCAGAACCAGTTGGCTGAGGGGGCAGCTCTCTACAGTCTCTCTGTGGGTGAGGGCTTTTTTATGGAGCTATTATTTAACTTTAAGCCTTAATATAATTTGAACAGGTGAGTTGTATATAAATTCACCCTCAGTACAGTTGTCATGAACGGGGAAATTAGCTATAGAGACCAAAACTGTTTTTTGTACCAGGCTGTAAACATGTTTATTTCTGCTGTGAAGTTGGACATTTGAACATGGGGACTTATGGAGACTGACTCACTTCTGGAGCCAGCCTCAAGTGGACGACAAGAGGAACTGCAGTTTGTGGCTTCACTTCACGACACGGAGGTTTTTGATTGGTAAACATGCAGCTCCCCCAAAGCATCATGGGAACTGTAGTTCAGACAGGAAGGACGTCATGACGCTGTTTGACCAGCAGGTGGAGACAGCGTCATCGCTGTTCAGATCTGCTGTTACCATGGAAACTCTCTCACATGACACATTGTCTTGGAAACCGGGCTCTGTGTGTGTGTGTGTGTGTGTGTGTGTGTGTGTGTGTGTGAGTGTGTGTTGGGGAGGCGGGGCCTGACCTCTGACCCTGGATCTGTTTCTTTGTGTCTCCATCAGCAGACACCGTCAGGAACCAGCAGCCAATCTCCACGGCAACAACTGAGACCAGCCTCGTTACTATGGCAGCATCCTGCCATGACCGATGGACAGAACAAACCAGGTGAGGGGGGGGCGGGGCTGAGCGTGACTGATGTGTTAAACAGAGACAGACAGGAAGTGTCGCCCCCGTGTGTGTGTGACGTGTGTGTGTGTGTGTGTGTTTTGCATAATCATGCAGAGTCGAGGCTCTTCATGTATTCAGCAGCGCGATCGGCAGGCACGTTTCCACAGCAACACAGATAGTATCTATCAGAGACACACACACACACACACACCGCTAATCTGTGTGTGTGTGTGTGTGTGTGTGTGTGTGTGTTCTTTTCCCAGAATGCATCACTCCGGCGTACTGCCTGTTTTAATGTTTCATCCTCAGACATCGAGGCGTTCACTGACAGCTTCACAAGGTTCAAACTGATGATTCTCAAACCATCTCTGGTCAGGTGACCGTGGAGGTCAGGTCAACCACACATGCAGATACCATCCGTTCACAAAAGGCGGTCTGAACCAGAACTCTCAGATTTGGACTCATCAGAACAAAGTCCAGATGTCCTCTGGTCTAATGTCCATTCATGTGTGTGTTGGTCTCTATCAGTCATTCAGACCATGAAGGTGATTCACACAGTCTGATCACTTCACGTTCATGTGTCATCTATGTCATAATGTGAATTTACACCTCTGAACAGCTGATGGACGCGTTAACCTGAATCAGTCTTTAGTGTTGTGATGCTGCACACTGACAGAGAGGGAGGGGGCTGAAACCTGCCTAGCAACCGCAAACAGATGTTTTCCTTCATGTGTCTGCAGATGAAACACACACACACACACACACACACACGACGAGGTTCTGGTCCTGGTTCTGGTCCTGGTCGGTAGGTAGGGAGCAGATGGAGGAGGGGGGTACACTCTGAATTCCTCAGCTTCTCTCAGACTGATGCATGCAGGGGAAAAACACTCCTCCTCCTCCTCCTCCTCCTCCTCCTCCTCTGCTCTGCAGCACGGAGCTCCGTCAGGAGGACGCGGACACGAAGGAGGAACAATAAGCGGAGCGGAGTCACTGCAGTCTGCCTGTCTGTCTGTCTGCCTGCCTGTCTGTCTGTCTGTCGGTGAACGGACCGAGCTGGTGTTCGCAGCTCCCTGGAGGAGGAGGGAGGGAGACGGGCTGAGGGAAGATGTCCTCCCCGCAGGTCTCCTCGTCCCGCAGACAGTCATGTTATCTGTGCGACCTGCCCCGCATGCCCTGGGCCATGATCTGGGACTTCACCGAGCCCGTGTGCAGGGGCTGCGTCAACTACGAGGGCGCGGACCGCATCGAGTTCGTCATCGAGACAGCCCGCCACCTGAAGCGGGCTCACGGCTTCCAGGAGGGCAGAGCCCCCGCCGGCGGGCCTCCTCCTCCGCCGCAGCAGCCCGCGGTGGCGAAGAGCCAGGCGGTGTTACTGACCGGAAAAGAGCCGGCTCAGCTGAACCACCACCACCAGGCGGACGGACCGGGGAAGTCTCAGCAGCCCGGTTTGGACCGGTACTCGCTCGGTGCGGATAGCCGGGTCCGGTTTGACTACGGCGGGCACAGCAGCAGCAGCAGGGTGCCCAACGGACTCGGAGGATCCAACGGGTACAAACAGGACGACGGACCGCCCGAGCTGAACCGACAGAGCCCGAACTCGAGAAGCAGGGTCCACGGTGGGCTGGTGTCGGCACCGGGACAGATGAACGTACCGCCGAACCTGCTGCCTCAGACACTGCTGAGCGGACCGGCCCCGCACGTCATGGCGAGCAGAGCCGCCCCACAGAGCTCCATGGCCGTACAGGTAGGGCTCTCTGAGCCCGGAGGGAAGCGGCCCGCCTCGGTGTCCAGCACGGACCAGGAGCGGGAGCTGAAGGAGAAACAGCGGAACGTGGAGGCTCTGGCCGAGCTGAGCGACAGTCTCCGGAACCGGCAGGAGGAGTGGGCGAGCAAGCCCAAGATGGTGCGGGACACGCTGGTTGCTCTGTCCGGCTGCACCCCGTTCGACGTCCGCTTCAAGAAGGACCACGGGCTGGTCGGCCGGGTGTTCGCCTTCGACGCTGTGTCCAAACCCGGCATGGAGTACGAGCTGAAGATCTTCATCGAGTACCCGAGCGGCTCCGGGAACGTGTTCTCCAGCGCCTCGGGGGTGGCCAAGCAGATGTACCAGGACTGCATGAAGGACTTCGGCCGGGGTTTGTCCTCCGGGTTCAAGTACTTGGAGTACGAGAAGAAGCACGGCTCCGCGGACTGGCGCCTGCTCGGGGATTTATTACCGGAGTCTCTGCGTTTTTTTAAGGAGGGTGTGGGGGGAGACATGCTGCCGCAGCCCTTCATCGACGGCAGCTACCCGCTGTTGCCCACCTCCATGGTGCTTCCCGGCCGAGCGTTGGCTTCAGGCAGCGGCAGCAGCAGCTCCAGGGCCGGCGTCAGGAAGAGGAAAGCCTCCCCGGAGCCGGACTCTGCGGAGGGCGGCCTGAAGCTGACGGAGGAGCAGCAGAGGCAGCAGTGGATCAACAGCCAGACCGAAGCCCTGAAACTCTCCATGGCTGCCAGCTCTTTCACCGGGCCGCCGCTCCCGCTCGGCCCGGGACACCCCGGCCTCTCCTCCGGCCGCGCCACGCCCCCAGAGTCCGCCGCTCCTCTGCAGAATGGACAGTCCCCGATGGCCGCGCTCATGACAGTCGCGGACACGCTCGGGAACGCGCACTCTCCCAACAAGGACCGAGATTCGGTCCACTCCACCACCTCTTCCTCCAGACACAACAGTAGCAGCCCGGTGTCCCCCGCCCCCGTGTCCGGACAGAGGCGCCTCTCGTCCCGCAATGGAGACCTCGCACTGTCCGCTACGCCGCAGTCCGCAGGTGGCATGGACCAGGTGCACGCGCAGAACGTGCCCGACTCCCCTGTGGCCAACAGCGGGCCTCTGTGCTGCACCATCTGCCACGAGCGGTTAGAGGACACACACTTCGTGCAGTGCCCGTCAGTCCCGAACCACAAGTTCTGCTTCCCCTGCTCCAGAGAGAGCATCAAGGCCCAGGGAGCCTCCGGGGAGGTGTACTGCCCCAGTGGGGAGAAGTGCCCCCTGGTCGGCTCCAATGTGCCCTGGGCCTTCATGCAGGGGGAGATAGCCACCATCCTGGCTGGAGACGTGAAGGTGAAGAAGGAGAGAGACCCCTGAGGAGAGGAGGACACTCTTCTTCTCTACTTTGACTGTAAAACATGTGAAACAGCTGCTGAGCCTCCAGACTTCTTCTTTGTGTCAGTGGAGTGAAGCTGATGGAGGTCAGAGTGAAGCTGATACACTTTATCTCAGTGTTTTAATGACAGCAGCAGGAAGTCTTCAAGCCCTGGAAATGTGTTCCAGGCTGGTCTTGAATTTTAATCTGATGTTTGATGACATGATGAGTCACATGATCAAAAGTCTTTAAATATCTGAATCAGCCCTGGACATGTTTGTTTGTCCAGACATGACTGAGCTCATCAGTTTCAGTCTGTCTGCTGTCACAAACAGGAAGTTAACCCTTTGGTGTTCAACCTTCAAAATAAAACATCGAGCTGATCAGACCAGCTCAGTCCAACCTGAAACAAAACCAGGATCGAACGTCCGCATAATGTTACTCTGATGTTGTTTTGATGTTGGTCTAATGTTTGTTTACACTCAGTTCATAAAAACGAGTGACACGTTGGTCATGTGACTTCCTGTTCCTGTCCTCAGTGCAGATTATTGTAATCAGCAGATGTCGGCCTTCACTGATCAGAGGACAGATTGTAGAAATATTAACATTTACTTTGTTGATTATTTACAGCTGTTTAATGAGCCGTCTGTTGATCGGCTGTCTGAAGTTAAAAAGGCGTCAGTGATTCAAACATTCAAAGAAAACTTAAAGTGAGATCACAGACGTGAAACATCTTTATATTCTGTATTCACACTGACTTTAAATTCATCAGATTCAGATTAAAATGGAGGTGATGTGACTCTGATCAGCTGTGACACTTCTCTGATTCAGATGAAACTTTAGTGACGTGTCGTCGGCGTACAGCAACATTTAACAACGACTCCACTGACAGATGTGAAGAAGATTTTGTCGGCCGAGTGGCTGTGATGACGGAAACGTTTAAATATTCTACATGTGGACGTTGTGTTGTTGTGGAGGTGACGGAGGTGTGATGTTGTGTTTGAACAGACAGAGAGGTTCAGAGGGTGAGACAGCGCTCGTCATCAGTTTATAAACCATGTCTGTAAAAACATTTCATTTTTTATATGACTTTTAAAATATTTGATTTTTTTGCATTTTGAAGGTGTGTAATTAATTTTTGTGAATTTTCTTTTTTATTTGAACTTTTTCATTTTTTCATTTTCTTACTGCAATAAAGTTTCTGATGTTTTCTTTTTTTACATTTCACACGTCGTCTTTATTTTTTGTCCTGTAGATTGAAAACATTTGATCTTGTAACGTGCCTTGGAGCTGAGTCCGTTGTAATAAATTTCATTGGTATGAACCTTTTCACTGACGGTCATGTGACTTTTCTTTTCTGAACACATGGGCGAAACTTTATTTTGAAATTCTAGTTGAGTAGCCATCTTTGGTTTCCAAAGTACGGAAGATGATGACGGTCACGTCAAAAAGTTTTTAAAGTTTAAACCTCAACACAAAGAAACAAAATACTGAATTCTGGGTAAATATTGTGAAAAGACAGGAAAAAACATGTGACCTTTATTTACTTACCTGTGTACTGATACTGTTCACAGCAGTACTACTGACTGAGTGTTAGTACATTAATATTAAAGTAATAGAAGCAGCAGTGTTTGCAGTAACAGCAGCAGAGTTCTGCTTTCCATTTGTAGTATCGACCAATCACATTCAAGCAGGTAAAGGCAAAGGTGTGGAGAGCAAACAGGCAGAATATGTTGAATGAAATGCATTCTGGGAACTCATTTCTCACCTGTTACCTCTAATACAGTGTCAAGTTTACTGTAGTAACTGTAGTACAGTGTACTGTTGTAACTGTAGTACAGTGTACTGTTGTAACTGTAGTACAGTGTACTGTAGTTCAAGTTCAAGATGTTTATTGTCATATGCAACAAAAGGAAGCAGGTTCTTTGTGCAATGAAATTCTTTCTTTGCTGTCCACCCAGATACCGACATAACTTAAGTACAAGATAGAATAAAAAATGCAATAAGTAAAAAAGAAACACAATAGTAGACTATAATAGTAAAAAAAACAGAATAGTAAAAATAGTACAAACAGTACAAACAATAATACAGTAAGTGAAATAACAATATCACAATAGTTTATCAAGGTGTCTGATGTGCAGTGCAATGAATGCAATGAGCGCAGTTGTAAACAGAAGTACAAGTGTAAAGTGACGAGGTGGTGCATGTCAACTGTTCAGGAGTCTGATAGCAGAGGGGAAGAAGTTTTTGAAACTTGTTGTTCTACATTTTAAACTAATGTACCTCTGGCCTGAGGGTAGTAACTATACTGTAGTAACTGTAGTACAGTGTACAGTAGTAAAGGTAGTACAGTTTACTGTAGTAGCTGTAGTACAGTGTACAGTAGTCACTGTAGTAACTGTAGTACAGTTTACTGTAGTCACTGTAGTACAGTTTACTGTAGTCACTGTAGTAACTGTAGTACAGTTTACTGTAGTCACTGTAGTACAGTTTACTGTAGTCACTGTAGTACAGTGTACAGTAGTACAGTTTACTGTAGTGACTGTAGTACAGTGTACTGTAGTAACTGTAGTACAGTGTACTGTAGTGACTGTAGTAACTGTAGCAGTTTACTGTAGTAACTGTAGTACAGTGTACAGTAGTACAGTTTACTGTAGTGACTGTAGTACAGTGTACTGTAGTGACTGTAGTAACTGTAGTACAGTGTACAGTAGTACAGTTTACTGTAGTAGCTGTAGTACAGTGTACTGTAGTGACTGTAGTACAGTAGTAGTTTACTGTAGTGACTGTAATACAGTTTACTGTAGTAACTGTAGTACAGTTTACTGTAGTGACTGTAGTAACTGTAGTACAGTTTACTGTAGTAGCTGTAGTACAGTGTACAGTAGTCACTGTAGTGACTGTAGTACAGTGTGCAGTAGGGCAGTGTACAGTAGTAAAGCAGTTCCTCTCATAGTTTTTGCTGCATTGCAGATTTTTCTGTGCAATACACACCTGAAGTGTGTGTGTGTGTGTGTGTGTGTGCGTGTGCGTGTGCGTGTGCGTGCGCGTGTGTGTGTGCGCGTGTGTGTGTGTGTGTGTGTGTGTGTGTGTGTGTGTGTGTGTGTGTGTGTAAATTAGCATGCACACAGTGAGCTGCACTAAGCCAAGGGCACCTTAACAACACACACGCACGATCAAGTGTGTGGTCGTAGTCTCAGAAATGAACCACGTAATCACAGCGGTCCACTCTGTCTGTCTGTCTGTCTGTCTGTCTGTCTGTCTGTCTGTCTGTCTGTCTGTCTGTCCGCCCCCCCCTACCCCTGCGGATGCTGTGGTTGCCATGGTTACCTGCCTCATATATTCAGTGTGCTGAGGAGACAAAGAGAGGCGTGATATGTAGATCCACGCCGATGACATCATTATTTAGTTCAGAAAGAACAGCTGATCACATGACGTGTGATGAGCTCAAAGGTCAGGTGTCACCTTGCTTCCTCTCCTCTCATCTCCTTGTCTCTTCTCCTCGTCTCCTCCTTGTCTCCTCTCTTCTCTGTGAATGGACGTCTCTCTCTGCCATCATCCTCTCTACTCACTGTCACCATGGGAAACCAAGAAGGTGTTGCTTAGCAACAGCAGCAGAGACTGTCTGCAGAAGCTGTGTGTGAATGACAGAGCAGGAGGTTATAGTGGAGGCCGTTTTTACACACACACACACACACACACACACACACAATTAGGATAATTACTGGTTAATTAGGACGTGAACAGTGTTGTCGTGTTGTCTTTACTGTCACATGTTTAAACATACATGATATAAATCAGCACATTAAAGTGACACAGCAGGACAGACCGGAGTCTTCACTCTTCTTCTTCTTCTTTTTTTTTTTTTCCAACTCTCTTTATTGGTTTTTCTCATTTTGAACAGAAAACATAACAGTCATACAGACATCATACACATTTACACGTACACATTTACATATAAAAGTCATTTAAATTGTATTAACTTATATATCTCAGAATGAAAAATAGACAAATGAAGGGGATCAATTCAAAAAACAAGATTATACTATTATATTATTATTATACTACTATTATGCCAAATTCTATAGAACTTTCTTTCCTGATTTTTCAGTAAGAATCTGATTTTCTCCAGCTCTAAAT
Organism: Argyrosomus regius; assembly: GCA_946959425.1. Taxonomy (NCBI): domain Eukaryota; kingdom Metazoa; phylum Chordata; class Actinopteri; family Sciaenidae; genus Argyrosomus; species Argyrosomus regius. The sequence continues at coordinate 498,149 of OX336887.1, read as the reverse complement.
GTCTTCTTCTTCTTTTATTCAGAGATGATCCGTATTGTCGACGTGCTCCAAGTGTTTCCACGGCAACCCAGCCAGCTACAGGAAGTCACCTGCAGTCTTCGGTCAATGACAGTCAGGCAGCGGAAAGAAGAGCCAATGAGATGCTGAGGGAGATGAGACGTCTGAAGACAGAGACGAAGATGCTGCTGAAGGTGAGTTAGTCCAGTGTGGTCCAGTACGGTCCAGTGCGTTCCAGTGTGGTCCAGTACGGTCCAGTAGAGTACTACATCCAGAAGTTTTTGGCACATTGATCAAGTCTTTGCATCATATAAAATAATTTAAGACTGGAGCTTCCTGTTTGTTGTGACTCTCCAACAGCCAGAAGACTCTCTGAAAACCACCAGACCTGCACAAGACTACCACCAAGAAAAACTGCTCCAGTCTCAACAGTCCCAGCCTCAACAGTCCCAGCCTCAACAGATCCAGCCTCAACAGTCCCAACAGCCTCAACAGTCACAGCCTCAACAGTCCCAACAGTCCCAACAACCCCAACAGTCCCAACAGCCTCAACAGTCCCAACAGCCTCAACAGTCCCAGTCCCAACAGTCCCAGTCCCAACAGTCCCAGTCCCAACAGTCCCAACAGCCTCAACAGTCCCAGTCCCAACAGTCCCAACAGCCTCAACAGTGCCAGCCTCAACAGTCCCAACAGCCTCAACAGTGCCAGCCTCAACAGTCCCAACAGCCTCAACAGTCCCAACAGCCTCAACAGTGCCAGCCTCAACAGTCCCAACAGCCTCAACAGTGCCAGCCTCAACAGTCCCAACAGCCTGAACAGTCCCAGTCCCAACAGTCCCAACAGCCTCAACAGTGCCAGCCTCAACAGTCCCAACAGCCTCAACAGTGCCAGCCTCAACAGTCCCAACAGCCTGAACAGTCCCAGTCCCAACAGTCCCAACAGCCTCAACAGTCCCAGCCTCAACAGTCCCAACAGCCTGAACAGTCCCAGTCCCAACAGTCCCAACAGCCTCAACAGTCCCAGCCTCAACAGTCCCAGTCTGTACAGGTCCAGAGGAGGTCTCTGGTTCCGTCCATGTTGGAGGATGCAGGTCGAGTTCTCCGTCAGGTTCAGAGACAGAAGAAGGTTCTGGAAGAGAACCTGGAGGCTCTGCTGAGAGCCCGAACAGGAGAGGTCCTCCACTGCCAGCTGGAGGCACTGGCTGCTAACAGGTAACTAACTGATGGTTAGCATTAACACACACCACAGAAGAAGAGCTGATGATATTAGACACCACAGAAGAAGAGTGACGTCATGTGCTGTGTTTCCTCTGCAGTGATTGGACGGAGGAGGTCCGGATCAAGCAGACGGTGGACGCCTGGATCAACACTCTGACCAAAGACATCCAGGTTAGCTCAGGAGGGTTCACACACCTCCTGGAACACCTGGAGGGCACCTGGAATTCCAGGAGGAACACCTGGAATCACTCCTGATTATATTCAGATTTATTTTACTCCTCCTCGTCCTCTTCCTCCTTGACCTCCTCCTCTTCCTCAGGCTGAGATCTCCTCTGATGCTGCGTCCAAACACTCGATGACATCACAGCAGAGGGCTGCTGGAAGCTCCGCCCCTGCAGGTAGGGGGAGGCCAGTGAGCATGCTCAGAGGAACAGGAAGTAAGCCTGCGACAGGGAGAGGACAGACAGCTGGACACAGACAGGTCAGACTTCTCTGATCCTCTCATTTGATTGGCCTGATCAGTAACACAGGTGATGACTCACTGCTGTGATGTCACTGCTGCAGGGGGCGGAGCCTGACAGAGCCACAGGTAGACTGACAGACAGGGAGCAGGTGGAGGTGGGCGGAGAGTCGTACCTGAGCCGTCTATACGGCAGAGCTCCGTATGAAGGTCTGAGACGGACCCTGAAGAAGAGTCCGTACCTGCGCTTCAGCTCACCTGCCTCACCGCACAGCAGGAAGCCCCGCCCCCGACTGGTGGAGAGCGTCAGAGGTCAGCAAACACCTTTCATGACATCACAACAGGAAACAGAACAGGTCATGTAGAACACACCTGAACGTTAGCTGAAAGCTAACAGTTAGCTATGAGTCACAGGTGCTGCTCTCACTTCCTGTTTCCTCTGCTCTCACTTCCTGTTTCCTGTCTGTCTCCATCAGGTGTGAAGGTGAAGTCCTGTAAGACTCAGACCAGTTTGGCTCCTCCCCTCAGTCGGTCACCTGGACGACCTCAGCGTCATGACATCATCAGCCCCTCCCCTGCTGACCTCACAGTGACCCCTGCAGAGAGTTACTCCGTTGCCATGGCGATCCCTCTGGGTCAGTTGGTAAATGTGTTTGAACAGTGAGGACTCCGTTACCCAGAAATCCCTCTGACAGACATTTACTCTCCCTCAGGTCGTCCCAGGATGGATTCTTCCAGGTGTGTCCCTGAGCGTCAGCAGGAAGTGACATCACCACCTACAGCTCCTCCAACATCTAGTGTGGTTGCCGTGGACCATGAGCTGCAATCACCTGTCAGGTCAGAGGTCAGAGGTCAGAGGTCACTGACAGGTGGGTTTGTGTCGAAGGTGGAGCAGCTGGATTCAGGTGAAGCTCCTCCTCCTCCCGATGACATCATCGAGATGAAGAGTGGAGAGGAAGAGAACGTCTTTCCTGGAACGGACTTCCTGTCTGTCGCTGACGTCCAGGTAACTGTACTGTCCTGGTCTGTCCTGGTCCTCAGCTAATGTTCAGGTACTGGTCTGCACTGGTCTGTACTGGAGTGTCCTGGTCTGCACTGGTGTGTCCTGGTCTGTACTGGTCTGTACTGGTCTGCACTGGTCTGCACTGGTCTGTCCTCGTCTGTACTATACTGGTCTGTACTGGTCTGCCCTGGTCTGTACTGTATTGGTCTGTACTGGTCTGTTCTGGTCTGTCCTGTATTGGTCTGCACTGGTCTCTACTGGCCTGTCCTGGTCTGTACTGTACTGGTCTGTCCTGGTCTGCACTGTACTGGACTGTACTGGTCTGTCCTGGTCTGTAATGTATTGGTCTGTACTGGTCTGTCCTGTACTGGTCTGTCCTGTATTGGTCTGTACTGGTCTGTACTGTACTAGTCTGTCCTGGTCTGTACTGTACTGTCCTGGTCTGTCCTGGTCTGTACTGGTCTGTACTGGTCTGTCCTCTGATCATTGATTGATCTTCTTCTTCAGCAGGAGGAGCAGAGCATTGTGGGTGAGGAGGTGGTGCAGTTGGATGGAGGCCTGTCTCCCCCTCCGGTTCTGTATCAGGGTCCGGTCTTCCCTCCCCAGGCTCGCTCTGCCCTCCCTGCCCAGAATGAAGCCTCTGTCCTGGGCCTCAACCTGCAGAGAGACGCCCTGGAGACCCGGCTGGTGGAATGGTGAGAAACCGGACCGAGCTGGTCTGAACCAGACCAAGCTGGATCCTGGTTCTGACAGCAGTTCTGTTTGTTCTGTCGTGTTCAGGGTGGAGCAGCAGCTGATGTCCAGGATGATCTCAGAGATATACCGCCCCCCTCCATGTGACCCCGCCCAGAATGACTCCACAGACCAATCAGAGCTCACCAAGCAGAGCATCACCTCAGACATCAGTGAGCTGACCGACGTTACACACACGTTACACACACGTTACAGACACATTACAAACACGTTACACACACGTTACACACACGTGTTACACACACATTATACACACCTTACACACACGTTATACATGTTACACGCATTACACACACGTTATACACACGTTACACACATTACACACACACGTTATACACACACGTTACACACACACGTTATACACACACGTTACACACACACGTTATACACACACGTTACACACACGTTATACACATTACACACATGTTACACACACGTTTTATATCATGTTGAGATTTGTCTGCTGCTTGGGTCAATAAAATGATCTGGAGGGTCCTGAGGTGGTTCTGTAGGTCCGGTCTGACTGGTGTTCTCCTGTGGTGTGTTCAGTGGAGGCAGCAGGCGGTGCAGGTCTACAGCTGTTTGTGGACTCCAACATGTCGATGGACTCGGTTCTGATACGGCAGCTGGTTGACGAGGTTCTGACCGAGCACATCGCCCTGATGCTGGGACACAGAGACACGCTGGAAACAGGACCAGAACCAGAACCAGAACCACCCAAACAAGGTCCAGGAGCACACAAGGAGGTACCAACACTCAGAACCAAATCAAACTTTAAATCTTCAGCCTGCAGCCCGTCTGAGTTCTGCTGCTGGTTCTGTTCCAGGAGAGACCCGTACTGCTGCTTCCTACACCAGAACCGACCCCTCCACCCAGCCCGACCCCACCCAGCAGGGAGACCCCGCCCCTGACCACACCCCCTCCCTCTGAACCAACCAGCCTGCTGAACGAGGAGTTTCCTCAGCCAATCACAGCACCAGGTCAGGCACAGCAGCATTAGAATTAGCATCAGTAGCTGTAATAGCAGCAGTGTTAGCATTCATAGCAGTAGTTAGCGTTAACTTTAGCATTACTCTCTGTCTGACTATGACCTCAGAGCCAATAGCCACACCCACCTCCAGTCCAGAGCCCGCCCCCTCTGCAGGAAGTCCTCCTGCTGTTCATCGAGCCCCTCCCCCTCTCACCTGGGGAGACGCTGAGCTGCCATTGGACGAGGAGAGACCAGAGGAACACCTGGATACACACACACAGCCGCTGTATGTACACACACACACACACACACACAGTCAGTGGTTGTTATGAATCAATAATCAGCTGTGTCTCCTCCTGCAGGGTGATGTCAGTAGCTCAGATGGGGCCTCCTCTCTCCCCCCCTCCTCCTTCTCCTCCTCCTCTTCCTCCCCCCTGTCCTCCCTCCCCTCCCCCCTCCTCCTCCTTCTCCTCTTCCTCCAGTAGCTCCTCCTCAGTGACCATCGAGACTGAAGCTGCTCTGAGACACATTTCAGAGGGAGAGCTGCTCATCAGCATCAACCAGCAGGCCGCCATGACAGGTACCATCATCATCATCATCATCATCATCACTGTAAAGTAGCAGCAACAGAACCGGGCTCAGCAGCCGGGCCAGACTGTAAACACCTGTCTGTCTCTCTGCCTGTCTGTCTCTCTCTCAGAGGAAGCCGTCTGTAGTTTCTCCAGCTCCCTGCAGGAGTTTCAGGACATGGTGAGTTGTAGTTGTTTGTAGTTTTAGTGTTGTATTTCCTGTCTGTCTGTTTTGTCACTTCCTGTCCCTCCTACAGGACTTGGACCCACCCAGTGAAGGACAGGTCAGAGGTCAGGACGTCCTGCTGATGGACGGAGAGAGACCACAGCCAGAGGTACACACACACACACACACACACACACACACACACACACACACACACACACACCCTCTGACCTCTGACCTGTCCTCAGGGCTCCTGGGGGAGGGATCAGGAGGAGGAGGGGAGTGTTGGGGAAGTGAGAGACATTTGGACTACAAAGCCTCACCAGACTACAAATCCCAAGAGTTCCAGGCAGAGTGCAGCAGGTAGTCAGACCTCGTCACCTGGACAGATCAGTGCAGGTACGGCTGCCTTCAGACACACCTCAGGGCAGAATGCACCCTTCTCTTCAGATCTGTCAGAGGCGACCAATCAGGGCTCAGTTACTGTGGGCGACCTGACGGTGGAGCCGGTCGGTACGCTGACCTCTGACCTCCAGACTGACCTGTCACTGACTCCTCCCCCTCACCTGGAGGACACACCCACTACAGGACAGGTGCTTCCTGTTGTCAGTCAGCTCGACTCTCCAGCAGGTGAGACGTCACACAGACACACACACACACACAGACCAGCAGAGGGCGCTGAGTATTTAATAGTTAATTATCTCGCAGCGTTTGTGCGCGTTCAGACAGGGACAGGGAAACCGGCAACCGGTGGTGGGGAAGTGCGGTGGTGGGGGGGTGAGGGGAGCTGAGGTGTGTTGCTGTGGGCGTGTCTATACCTGCTGAATGTAACCGCTGTGAAACAATCAGGAAATAACGTTTTATTTCTCTGATTAATGACAGCTTTATGGAGGCCGGCGCTCGCTCTCTGTGTTGTTACTCTATGTCTCTCTACCAAAGCGCTCTCTCTCTCTCTCTCTCTCTCTCTCTCTCTCTCTCTCTCTCTCTCTCTCTCTCTCATCATCGGACACAAATCAAATTAAACTTCTTCGTGTCATTATATTTTATATATTATATATTTTGCGGCGTAAATTGTGAGTCAGACTCAGATTTAGAAGCTGGTACATGAAATAAACAAAGTGAGAACACACACACAGGTAGATTATCAGAGTTTAGTCCGTGAATCCACCTGGATAGTCTCTGCTTCAGAGACATTTCAGGCTGTCTGTGGAGGTTTGACGGATCTGAGTGTCTGATTGGCGGCCGGAGCGTGACGTGGGGCTCCGTTTTCCCAAAGGTTGAATCTGGCTCAACTTCTCTCTTGCCTTCTCAACCCCTGCGTTGCGGGCTGCCGGCGCGGAAACGCACAACCCTCCACTGAAATGAATTGAAAAATGCTGCCAGCGTCCGTTTTGCCTGTCCCTGTCTGAACACCCACTTTCATTGGCTCTCATCTGTTTGTTGGTTATAGGTGTCAGCAGGAGGGCGGGGCTTCACAGCAGGAGGGTGGAGCTTCACCTGCCGTCAATCAGACTGGATGATGAGTCAGCAGCAGATACAGACTCCTCCACCAACCTTTGATGATGTCAGAGGAGGTGTGATGATTTCACGTTTCTCACTAAAGTCTTTTTTTAATGTTTTGAATAAACTTTATTGATCATCATCGATTACTGACATGGTTTTATTGGTCAGCTTAACGAGTCGACAGAGTTTGATTATTATCTGTCATTCATCAACAAATCATCACATGAATCAATAGTAATGAGCCATAACGAATATTAACGAGTACAGATGAATATTAACGAGTACTGATGAATATTAATGAGTTCAGTTTGCCTCAAGCTGAGGAGTGATTCTGATAATCGATCAGCTGATCTCAGGCCTGCCGACACATTATTGATTTATTATCTTTAATTAACGATCATCATCCAAAAGTCCTGATGGTTCTGGTTGAGTCAGGTCACTCCTCAGTTCTGTTGGACTGAAGAAAAAGAAGAGCGACTCTGAACCAGAACCGAGCGCAGAAGAAGAAAAGTTCCACCAGGTGCATGATGGGAAATAATGTCAACATGGATCCATTTGTAGTTTTTAAACAAACCTGAAGATCCTCCATGATGTGAGGAGAAGAGGTTCTGGTCTGGTGCTGGTGGTCACGTGGTCTCGTGGTGCATTCAGGATCCATAAATATCAGAAGAATGTTTCATGAATTTTTTATGTCTTTGTCTTCACACTCTGTTTGTCTCAGACAACACGACAAACAGCTGTTTGTTTATGGGCAGAGCTACATGCTAACTACATGTTAACTACATGCCAACATATTCACAGCTAGGGCGGCGTTTGGCTCGGTTGGTAGAGCGGCCGCCCCATGTGCGAAGGCTCAGTCCTTGTTGCGGAAGCCCAGGGTTCGAATCCGGCCTGTGGCTCTTTCCCGCATGTCATTCCCGTCTCTCTCTCCCCACATTCCTGTCACACCTCTGAAGACAGACAGACAGACAGACAGACAGACAGACAGGGGGCGCTCTGTAAGCCCCTCCCCCTCATTAACATGTCTGACCTCGTTAATGACTTTTAATCTGAAGTGACCCAAGAACAAAACAAAGAGAGACAAACACACAACGTTAACACAATGTTAGCACAACGTTAACACAACGCTAACACAGTGTTTGTACATCAACATTTCAATTCATGTTTAAACTTTAAATCGCATTCAAAATTCATCTAATAAAAAATATATCAGATTATTTTAATTCCAAAAAAAGTGACAAAAAATAAGATATACGATTTTTTAAATATATTAAAGATTAAATATAATTTTTAACTAAATCATATAAAAATATTAAAGATGTGGATGGCGTTAGGACCTGACGGAAGCCTGAGAGAGGAGGAGCATCAAGTTCACACCAATCAACACAATCAGACCGGAAGTGGTGTGAAAATTCCCTCCAAAATAAAGTTCATTATGTTGAAGTGTCACAAATATGAAAAATAATAAAATACGAATTTATTAGTTTATTATTGTTAATATTATTATTATACAGACGCACAGTCACACACTTACACACACACACTCACACACACACAGAGTCATACACACACACACACAGTCATACACAGTCACACACACACAGTCTGCTCCATGTCTTGCTGAAGTAGAGTGATGGATGATTGTGTGTCTAAAGCCTTTATTATAAACACACAGTGAGTCTGTGCAGGTCTGTTGTTGGCTCTTTATAAATGTCTCCTATATCATTGAACTGCAGCCTGCGTGGACTCCTCAGTCTGTCTTCAGATTGTCTTCAGTTTGTCTTCAGTCTGTCCTCAGTCAGTCTTCAGTCTGTCTTTAGTCTCAGTCTGTCTTCAGTTTGTCTTCAGTCTCTCTTCAGTCTGTCCTCAGTCAGTCTTCAGTTTGTCTTCAGTCTGTCCTCAGTCAGTCTTCAGTCTGTCCTCAGTTTGTCTTCAGTCAGTCTTCAGTCTGTCTTTAGTCTCAGTCTGTCCTCAGTCAGTCTTCAGTCAGTCTTCAGTCTGTCTTTAGTCTCAGTCTGTCCTCAGTCAGTCTTCAGTTTGTCCTCAGTCTGTCCTCAGTCAGTCTTCAGTTTGTCTTCAGTCTGTCCTCAGTCAGTCTTCAGTCTGTCCTCAGTTTGTCTTCAGTCAGTCTTCAGTCTGTCTTTAGTCTCAGTCTGTCTTCAGTCTCAGTCTGTCTTCAGTCTATCCTCAGTCTGTATTCAGTCAGTCTTTAGTCTGTCTTTAGTCTGTCCTCAGTCTGTCTTCAGTCTCAGTCTGTCTTCAGTCTGTCTTCAGTCCCAGTCTGTCTTCAGTCTCAGTCTGTCTTCAGTCAGTCTTCAGTCTGTCTTCAGTCTCAGTCTGTCCTCAGTCTGTCCTCAGTCTGTCTTCAGTCTGTATTCAGTCAGTCTTCAGTCTGTCTTCAGTCAGTCTTCTGTCTGTCTTTACTCTGTCTTCGGTCTGTCTTCAGCCTCAGTCTGTCTTCAGTCTGTCCTCAGTCTGTCTTTAGTCTGTCTTCAGTCTCAGTCTGCCTTCAGTCTGTCCTCAGTCAGTCTTTAGTCTGTCCTCAGTCTGTCTTTAGTCTGTCTTCAGTCTCAGTCTGCCTTCAGTCTGTCCTCAGTCAGTCTTTAGTCTGTCCTCCAGTTTGTCTTCAGTCTGTCTTCAGTCTCAGTCTGTCCTCAGTCTGTCTTCAGTCTGTCTTTAGTCAAATCAAATCAATCAGTCTGCCCTCAGTCTGTCCTCAGTCAGTCTTTAGTCTGTCCTCAGTTTGTCTTCAGTCTGTCTTCAGTCTAAGTCTGTCTTCAGTCTGATCTCAGTCAGTCTTCAGTCTGTCCTCAGTCTGTCTTCAGTTTCAGTCTGTCTTCAGTTTCAGTCTTTCCTCAGTCTGTCTTCAGTCTGTCCTCAGTCTGTCTTCAGTCTGTCTTTAGTCTATCTTCAGTCTGTCTTTAGTCTGTCTTTAGTCTGTCCTCAGGCTGTCTTCAGCCTGTCCTCAGTCTGTCCTCAGTCTCAGGCTGTCTTCAGTCTGTCTTTAGTCAAATCAAATCAAATCAAATCAATCAGTCTGCCCTCAGTCTGTCCTCAGTCAGTCTTCAGTCTGTCCTCAGTTTGTCTTCAGCCTGTCCTCAGTCTGTCCTCAGTCTCAGTCTGTCTTCAGTCTCAGTCTGTCCTCAGTCTGTCTTCAGTCTGTCTTTAGTCTGTCCTCAGTTTGTCTTCAGTCTGTCTTCAGTCTAAGTCTGTCTTCAGTCTGTTCTCAGTCAGTCTTCAGTCTGTCCTCAGTCTGTCTTCAGTTTCAGTCTTTCCTCAGTCTGTCTTCAGTCTGTCCTCAGTCTATCTTCAGTCTGTCTTTAGTCTGTCTTTAGTCTGTCCTCGGGCTGTCTCCAGCCTGTCCTCAGTCTGTCCTCAGTCTCAGTCTGTCTTCAGTCTCAGTCTGTCCTCAGTCTGTCCTCAGTCTCAGTCTGTCTTCAGTCTCAGTCTGTCCTCAGTCTGTCTTCAGTCTCAGTCTGTCCTCAGTCTGTCTTCAGTCACAGCCTGTCTTCAGTCTCAGCCTGTCTTCAGTCTGTCCTCAGTCTGTCCTCATTCTCAGTCTGTCCTCAGTCTGTCCTCAGTCAGTCTTCAGTATGTCCTCAGTCTGTCTTCAGTCTCAGTCTGTCTTCAGTCTGTTCTCAGTCAGTCTTCAGTCTGTCCTCAGCCTGTCTTCAGTCTCAGTCTGTCTTCAGTCTGTCTTCAGTCTGTTCTCAGTCAGTCTTCAGTCTCAGTCTGTCTTCAGTCTGTTCTCAGTCAGTCTTCAGTCTCGGTCTGTCTTCAGTCTGTTCTCAGTCAGTCTTCAGTCTGTCTTCAGTCTGTCTTCAGTCTGTTCTCAGTCAGTCTTCAGTCTTTCCTCAGTCTGTCTTCAGTTTCAGTCTTTCCTCAGTCTGTCTTCAGTCTCAGTCTGTCTTCAGTCTGTTCTCAGTCAGTCTTCAGTCTGTCTTCAGTTTTTCCCCAGTTTTTCCTCAGTCTGTCTTCAGTTTTTCCATAGTCTGTCTTCAGTCTGTCTTCAGTTTCAGTCTTTCCTCAGTCTGTCCTCAGTCTGTCTTCAGTTTCAGTCTTTCCTCAGTCTGTCTTCAGTCTCAGTCTGTCTTCAGTCTTTCCTCAGTCTGTCTTCAGTCTCAGTCTGTCTTCAGTCTGTCTTCAGTCTGTCTTCAGTCTCAGTCTGTCTTCAGTCTGTCTTCAGTCTCAGCCTGTCTTCAGTCTGTCTTCAGTCTGTCCTCAGTCTGTCTTCAGTCTGTCTTCAGTTTCAGTCTTTCCTCAGTCTGTCTTCAGTTTCAGTCTGTCTTCAGTCTGTTCTCAGTCAGTCTTCAGTCTGTCTTCAGTTTTTCCCCAGTTTTTCCTCAGTCTGTCTTCAGTTTTTCCATAGTCTGTCTTCAGTCTGTCTTCAGTTTCAGTCTTTCCTCAGTCTGTCCTCAGTCTGTCTTCAGTTTCAGTCTTTCCTCAGTCTGTCTTCAGTCTCAGTCTGTCTTCAGTCTTTCCTCAGTCTGTCTTCAGTCTCAGTCTGTCTTCAGTCTTTCCTCAGTCTGTCTTCAGTCTGTCTTCAGTCTCAGCCTGTCTTCAGTCTGTCTTCAGTCTGTCCTCAGTCTGTCTTCAGTCTGTCCTCAGTCTGTCTTCAGTCTGTCCTCAGTCTGTCCTCAGTCTGTCTTCAGTCTGTCCTCAGTCTGTCTTCAGTCTGTCCTCAGTCTGTCCTCAGTCTGTCCTCAGTCTGTCTTCAGTCTGTCCTCAGTCTGTCCTCAGTCTGTCTTCAGTCTGTCCTCAGTCTGTCTTCAGTCTGTCCTCAGTCTCAGCCTGTTTTCAGTCTCAGTCTGTCCTCAGTTCATTTTTTTTTTTTTTTGAATGTTTGCCGCCGTGTTTTATTTTGAAGGTGCCTACAGGAACTGCTTGTCCGCTTTGCTGCTGACGTCACGGAGCCCCGTCAGTCAGCGTGGAGGGGGCGGGGCTTACCGGACGCCGTGGGTCAGTGTGGACGGATCTTCGGTAGGAGCGGCAGCAGGACAGAACTGTCCGTCAGTCCGACTCTCCGCGTCACTCTGACGGCTCCGCTGAGCGCTGCTGCCGCGGGGCATGCTGGGATTTACCTGGACGTGGTACCTGACTGGACCCGAGACTGATTTACCGGATTCATTTGACCTGGTTGTCCGCAGCGGGACCGGAGACCACCGGTTGATCCTGGAAGCTGCAGTGGAGACAGTCGGAGGATTTAACCCGGTTCATTTACCCGGTTTAAATTAACCCGGTCCGTTTAATCCAGGTGGGTTCTGGTCCTGGACTGAGCTGATTCTCTGCTCTGCTCTCCGCCCCGCACCATGCGGTGCAGACACCGCAGATCCTCCGGACCCTGAGGTCACACCGGAGAGTCTGACGGAGAGATGCCGCTGTCTGCCGCCTCCAGGCGGGACACGGACGGCTGCTGCAGCAGGGACAGAGCCGCTTCCGACCCGGAGGCGGCGGAGCGGCTGCGCTCGGTGCGGGAGCGGCTGGAGGCCACCGTGTCCGGGCTCGGGGAGTTGGACTACTTGCGGGAGCGGCAAGAGGTGCTGGTCCGGGCCGCGCTGCAGGAGGAGGAGCGACGGACAGAGGCTCAGCTGAGCTCCGAGGAGAAGCTGCTGGAGGAGAACATCCTGCTGCTCCGGAAACAGCTGGTAGGTCCGGACGGGTCTGTCCCATGACCTCTGACCTCTGACCCCAGGGTGACTCAGGTGTGCTGTTTGAGGTCAGAGGTTACGTGTGAGGGCGGGGTCAGCCTGTCTGCAGGTTTATGATCGTTAATCTTCAAACATCCATTAATTAATAATCAATAATAACACGTCACTAAAACGTCACGAAGTCCAATCTGACGTCATCAGGTTCCGGTTCTGGTTCTCTTCTCCATGATTCGGTATGAAAACTGTCCTGATTGGTTAAATTAATCGACCAGCTGTGACATCACAACGTCTTGTCATTCAATCAGAACCAGAACCGGGCCATCCACTGTAAACCATGAAGGATCGAGCAGTGATCTCCGAGGAACTCCTCAACACGCCTGTAGATATTTCCAACAATGAAATCACATCATGTGCCTGTGTTCTACAAGTTATTCACATGTTCTACATGTTCTTCACATGTTCTACATGTTCTTAACGTGTTCTACATGTTCTTCACATGTTCTACATGTTCTTAACGTGTTCTACATGTTCTTCACATGTTCTACATGTTCTTAACGTGTTCTACATGTTCTTCACGGCCTGAAGTATTAAAGCAGCATGATCAGCTGATGGATGAGTGAAGGAGTCTGTCTGTCCTCATCATTCAGTAACAGTTCTGATCAGAGACAGACAGACAGACAGACAGGTGAACAGACAGACAGACAGACAGACAGACAGGTGAACAGACAGACAGACAGACAGACAGACAGACAGACTGGTCGACAAACAGAACACACAGCTCATTCCAGAGAACAGCTGCACACACACACACACACACACACACACTGTGTGTCGTGATGGAAAACATGCATGTTATGCAGCTCTTAGGTCATGTGCTGCATTCCTCTGTGTGTGTGTGTGAGTGTGTGTGTGTGTGTGTGTGTGTGTGTGTGTGTGTGTGTGTGTGTGTGTGTGTGTGTGTTGTCTCTGACTGTTGTTAAAGTTTTATCTTCATATTTTAATTATTATATTTGTATTTATGATTTTCTGTTTGAGTCACCTGATCATTTAAAGTTTAAATAACACCTTTACTTTGTCTTGTTTCACTCTCAGCCAATCACCACAAAGCTTCTTCATTTAATGCCACATGTGATTGGCCCACAGCTAGCAGCTAGCAGCTAGTCGGGCGTGGCGTCCAGGTCTGCTAACGAGGTTCAAACAGAACCAGAACCATCTGCTGATGCAGATCTGAAGTCAGTTCAGAGACTCTCAGATCGCTCTGTATGTTCTGATTCTGTTCTCTGTGTGATTCTGTGTCTCTGGACAGATGTTTGTTCTGGTTCTGGTTCTGTTCTCATCATGCCCGTCTGTCTCCATCAGAACTGTCTGAGGCGGAGGGACGCCAGCTTCATCGGTCAGCTGCAGGAGCTGGACCGACAGATCAGTGACCTGCGATTGGATACTGAGGTGTCACATGACCAGCCAGAGACTGACAGCCGACCCAGTTCAGGTACCAGAAACCCCCCAAACCCAACACGGTCACCTGTGCTCACCTGTGCTCACCTGACTCTCTTTATTGAGATGTAAACAGTGTTAATTTGTTAACTCTGTTAGCTCTGTTTACTCACCTGCCTGTCTCACCTGTCTCTCTCTCAGGTTTCTATGAGCTGAGTGATGGCCCGTCTCTCTCTAACTCGTCTAACTCCGTCTTCAGTGACAATGACGGACGCCTCCCGTCTGCAGGTACAGAACCAATTCATAGCCACGATGACTTCCTGTCTGACTTCCTGTTTGGCAGCATCAGGTGATCATCGCCTGGAACGGACGCCGTCAGCTTGGGTGTTCCGTCGTAGCCGAGCGATTCAGGGATAACTGCTCCAGAGTGCTCGGCTCGTTCTCTGAGCATGCTCGGCGTCAGACACAGAGATCATTTCAGGATCAGTGAATGCAAAGAGTTAACGTCTCATAGTTTGCTGTCTCCACAAAAAGAATTTTCCACTTCCCAAGCAGCCGGTCCAAACCGGGTCAGTACGGTGCTGCCAGGAAACAGCTCCACTCACAGTGAGCTTCCTGTCAGCTGTTTATGTTTGAGGTGTTTAGCCACGTGCTCACTCTGATCTTCTTCTTCTTCTTCTCTCCTTTAGATGAGCTCACCAGCTGTTTGGACTGTGACGGTTTGGTTGGAGGACTTTGTGATGACTCGTCTTCTTCTGGTACGGTCCGCCGCTCGCTCTCAGCTCCTCACCCACCCACCCTGGACCTCCTCTCCTCCTGTGACGTCCAGTCCAAGTACCACTGTGACCTGGTGGCCCAAAATGGCAGTGATGTGTACCGCTACCCGAGCCCGCTGCACGCCGTGGCCGTCCAGAGCCTGGCCTTCCTTCAGATGTTGGGTCACGGAGGTCACAGCAGAGACGAGGCCGGGGTTGATGGACTCAGACAAGAACCATCCCCGCCATCTGGTTCTGTTTCGGCTCCTCTCGTACCTCAGAGCTCATCTTGGCCAGTGCCCTCGTCCTCCTCCCAGACTCCTTCCCACAGGCATCTGGACAGCTACATCTACAGCCTGCTGCAGCGCAGGGCGCAGCCCGTCAGGACCGGCAGACCCAGGACCAGCATTAGCACCGAGCCATCAAAGAGCATCCTGAGGCAGGCCGGTCTCTGTGCGAGGCAGGTGTCTGGGTCTGGTTTAGGGACTCTGAGGGGCTCTGAACTCAAACCCTCCTGGCCGGCTGGAGGAGCCTCAGCAGAAGGTGCAGCCAGCTCGTCGCCTCAGAGGCGGCGGTCTGTGGACAGGAAGTCTGAGGAGCAGGAGACGCCAAGCAGCTTCAACACCGACCCGAGTTCTGCTGGTACCAACACCAACAGACTCCATCCTTCAGCAGACTTCAGGGAGCAGCCATCTTACTCTCCTGACCAGGAGCTCCTCACATCACCACCAGCTGTCAAAACTCCCAAGAACAACCTGAAGCCTCAGACTGACCAGACGGAGAAGGTGTCCAATCTGGGTTCTTCCTCCCAGAGTCAGGATGAAGCAGGAGGAGGAGGGAGTCACATGGTTAACCTCCCAGCCCAGCAACAAAACGCCAAACTCCGTAAGAATGTCAAGACCGTCAAGGTAAAGACCACGACCACGATGAGTCAAGGCTCTGAACAGTCTACGTCAGAGAGGAGAGGGGATCGATCCTACCACAGGTCCGGTTCTAAGAAGTCCTGGCTGTTGGAAGATGGCGGTCCGATCCATACTAAAGTCTCCAAGAGAACAGCTGGTGGTGGCGGCGCGCACATGGGGTCCTCCTCCAGAATCAAGCGCTTCCCTGCATCCATCCCAAAAGGCCGAGTTCTGGACAAACATATGGCATCAACAACGAGCAGTGTGCGCTCAGGTGCGTCCAGGTACCATCACCGTGGAAACCACAATAGTGGTAACCAGCACCATCATCAGCACCTCGGACGGGACCAGGTCATGGTCGTCGCCAAACCAAAGTACAAGCGGAGTGATTACCGATGCTTACGTGCAATCATGGAGATACCGTACGATGAGGCGTTCAGGCGCTCTCGGCAGCGGCAGAGGAAGGAGCTGCTGAGTCACTCTGTGGCATACGGCCCCTCCGACGGGCCAATGAGCAGCCCATACTCATACGTGGCAGGAAGTGACTCGGAGTACTCGGCCGAGTGTGCGTCGCTCTTTCACTCCACCATTGTGGACACGAGTGAGGACGACAGGTCCAACTACACCACCAACTGCTTCGGAGACAGCGAGTCTGGCGAGGAGGAGTACGTGGAGGAAAGCACCGCCACGAGCGATACCGAGGAGAGTGGAGGAGGCGGAGCTGGGACAGGTGGAACAGGCAGGGGGCGGAACCAGTTAGGGGCACCTGGGTCCAGGGCGACGGGGCAGGAAGTGACTCCAGCTCAGGCGAAGGCCTTCGTCAAGATCAAGGCTTCTCACAACCTGAAGATGAAGATCCTCCGGTTCAGGTCGGGTTCACTCAAACTCATGACCACTGTATGAGCACCCGAGGTCTGAACCGGACCAGAACTGGGTCTGCTGGGCTGCCAAAGCACTTCATGTGTACCTGAACCGAACCCAGCTGCTGGTAGATCAGAAACACTTTTCTACATTTAAACTCCAAACCTTCACCTGAGAGATGAGACCGTCTGTGAAATCATGCGTGATGTTTTTAAAGACTGTAAACAAACACGGATATCTCCACATCAGCCTGGAACACACTCGTCAGTCGAGTCTGAGCGACCCGGGGCGGCCCGGACTTATCTGATGGTTTTGACAAGTTGTGACCTGCAGAGATTTATCAGCTCATGTCTCTTCTGCTCTGCTTACATGAGCTGCTGTCTGAATGTACCTGCACATGGATCACATGCTGCATCATGTTCCTTCACATGTTCCTTCACATGTTCAAGGACTCAGTTTACAGACACAGGCTGAGTTATTCACATGTTAACAAACATGACCTCCAGTCCCTGTTTTCAAACCCACTTCATTAAAAACACCTTCATGTTAAACAGCCAATCAGCTTCCTGCTTTCAGAAGTCTTAGCCAGTCAGATTGGCCTCCTTCACTTCCCTCCTTTCAATGTCCAACAAGTGCCTCAGCTGTCGTGAACCTGTAACTCACCTGTGAGGTCTCAGCCTGCTTCAACCTAAAGAGTCTGTCTGAGGACGACCACAGGGTCGGTCACAGGTGAGGTGTTGAGGTCACATGCAGGTAAGCTGTTGAGGTCATGAAGTGTCCATATGTGGAGGACAGAGGACATTTTCTGCCTCTCCTGGAAGACATGCGTGTTGACCTCACATGTTCACAGAGTCATGTGATGAGTTCAGACACGCCTCCACACAGCTGAACAATCACAGTAAAGACTGACGACGACAAACATTTAGTTAGAAGCACGCTGAGAGAAAGATAAGGCTTCAATAAGACCGCGTCCTCTCCTCCGTCCTCTATCTCTGTCCTCTCCTCTGTCTCTGTCCTCTCCTCTGTCTCTGTCCTTTTTCTGTCCTCTGTCTCTGTCCTCTGTCCTGTTTCTGTCCTCTGTCTCTGTCCTCTGTCCTATCCTCTGTCTCTGTCCTGTTTCTGTCCTCTGTCCTCTCCTCTGTCTCTGTCCTGTTTCTGTCCTCTGTCCTGTTTCTGTCCTCTGTCCTGTTTCTGTCCTCTGTCCTCTCCTCTGTCTCTGTCCTCTGTCAGACTGATGGTACACGCTCTGATGGTACACAGACTGATGGTACACACTCTGATGGTACACACTCTGATGGTACACAGACTGATGGTACACGTACTGATGGTACACACTCTGATGGTACACGTACTGATGGTACACACTCTGTACACAGACTGATGGTACACAGTCTGATGGTACACACTCTGATGGTACACACTCTGATTGTACACAGACTGATGGTACACACTCTGATGGTACACACTCTGATGGTACACGTACTGATGGTACACACTCTGATGGTACACAGACTGATGGTACACGTACTGATGGTACACACTCTGATGGTACACAGACTGATGGTACACGCTCTGATGGTACACAGACTGATGGTACGTGTACTGATGTTTTTTTTGTTTATACACAAACGTGTCTTTTTAATCACTTTGTTGCCATGGTAACATATTTATATACAGCATTTAAAAACACTTAAAGGAACAATCCGACATTACGGGACATTTTCTGTGTTCATTAGAGGTGCATGATGTGTTTAGCTCAGCTTAGCTTAGCACAAACACTGGAAGTTAGCCAGTGTAGCTACAAAACTGTTAGAACATCCAATAATACATGATGTTTATGTAGCTACAAATAGTTAGCATGTAGTGTTAGCTATGGTAGATGTTTCTAACTGACTGGTGTTATATCAGGATGTTTTTAGCTTAGCTCTTTGAACAGCCAGAATACAGCTCTGGTGCTCTAAAAGCATCAGCTCGTATCCATGACAGTTCCACCAGTATTATGTAATCAGATTACTAAACCTGCAGTTAGCCTCTAGTCTTTGTGCTAAGCTAGGCTAACACGTTGTCTGACTCAGGACGACATTCGATGAGTTTACAGACTCAGTTTACAGACTCACAATCAGTTTTCTGGATATATAAACTTTTAAGAAGCTTCTTTCAGCTGTCACATGTTGTAAATGATCACGTATGCAAACTGACATGACTGTTACTGATCCATGTTTATACTCCTGCTGCTGAACGTTTCTACGCTTCATTAAACCTTCATTTAACAATGTTCTGACTCAGGCTGTTTCCTCTCACTTCAAATCCTCGACCCTGAGGCCCGAGCTCTGAGACATCCCCCACTGCAGTCTGAGAGTCTGCAGCCAGTCTGAGAGTCTGTGGGGACATCAAAGAGACTACGTCCAGATTTTAGACAGTCTGTGGGGACATCAAAGAGCCTACGTCCAGGTTTTAGACAGTCTGTGGGGACGTCACGGAGACTACGTCCAGATTTTAGAAAGTCTGTGGGGACATCAAAGAGACTACGTCCAGATTTTAGACAGTCTGTGGGGACGTCACGGAGACTACGTCCAGGTTTTAGACAGTCTGTGGGGACGTCACGGAGACTACGTCCAGGTTTTAGACAGTCTGTGGGGACGTCACGGAGACTACGTCCAGGTTTTAGACAGTCTGTGGGGACGTCACGGAGACTACGTCCAGGTTTTAGACAGTCTGCAGGGACGTCACAGAGACTATGTCCAGGTTTTAGACAGTCTGTGGGGACGTCACGGAGACTACGTCCAGGTTTTAGACAGTCTGTGGGGACGTCAGAGAGACTACGTCCAGGTTTTAGACAGTCTGTGGGGATGTTGTGTTGATGTTACCCCCTCGGTGACCTCTGACCCTGCAGGTCAGGTGGTTCAGTGTTGGAGCAGCTGCAGAACGAGACTCGACATCATCAGGCTGACGATGACTCAGCAGTTTGGATTACACTTCCTGTGAGGTCATGAAAGGGACGTAATACCAACAACAGTGAGTCTGCAGCTCTGTGACGTCGTACGGCTAACACTAGATAGATAGATCGATACTTTATTGATCCAGAGGGCAATTCAAGCTGGTAGCAGCATGAGACTGTGAACACAGTAAGCATGCATTAAGATGAACCTATACTAAAATAAACAAACATTAAAGTTAACTATGAGCTGAATCTGCATTTAAATTAATTAATAAATCCTTCTCCCTGCCACAGTCACCAGAGTCCAGCTCTGTGTCCACCACTGAGCCAACCCTCCTCACCAGTCTGTCCAGTTGAGCAGCGTCCTTCTTCAAACCACAGCGTAGAGGAGGACGCTGGCCACCACAGACTGGTCAAACATCTACAGCAGTTTGTGGCAGATGTTGAAGGACCCAAGTCTTCTCAGACTCTGTCCTTTCCTGTGGACAGAGACCATGTTTGCTGCCCAGTCCAACCTGTCATCCAGCTGCAGCTCCAGATATTTGTAGGTCCTGACCACCTCCACATCGACCTCCTCAGGTTGGAGATGTGGTTTGTTCCTTCTGAAATCCACCTCCATCTCCTTGGTCTTGGAGGTGTTCAGCTGCAGATGGTTGGACCTGCACCACCTCACGAAGTCCTCAACCAGGCTCCCGTACATCCTTGATGCCAACTATCGCAGTATCATCTGAGTATTTCTGCATGTGGCAGAGCCCAGAGTTGTACTGTAAGTCAGATGTGTACAAAGTGAAGAGGATGGGAGAGAGCACGGTGCTGCTGACCACAGTGTCCGACGTGCAGTCCTTCAGCATGTTAACGTGTGTTAGCTGACCTCAGGTGTGTGTGGGCCCATCAGTGACACACAAAAAAAATTAAATGTAACGTTGATGTAACATTACATTTACGTTAACTACGACGCTTTGTTCAATATCTGCACATTACCTGTCAAACCCTGTTCAGCTCTTTTCATCTTAAAACATTTTGTACATAGATTTATATTGTTTATACCTCATTCTTTGTATAGTCTATATACATATATAGTGCCTTGCAAAAGTATTCACCCCCCTTGGCATTTTTCATGTTTTGTTGTCTCACAACCTGGAATTAACATGGATTGTTTGAGGATTTGCATCATTTCATTTACAGAACATGCCCACAACTTTGAAGATGTTTTTTTTTATTGTTATTGTGAAGCAAACAACAAATAGGACAAAATAACAGAAAAAGTCAATGTGCATAACTATTCACCCCCCCTAAAGTCAATACTTTGTAGCGCCACCTTTTGCGGCAATCACAGCTCCAAGTCACTTTGGATAAGTCTCTATGAGCTTGCCACATCTTACCACTGGGATGTTTGATTGTCGTCCTATGTACAGATACTCCAGTCTCTGCTGTGGAACTCTGCAGCTCCTCCAGGGTTACCTTAGGTCTCTGTGCTGCCTCTCTGATTAATGCCCTCCTTGCCCGGTCCGTGAGTTTTGGTGTGCGGCCGTCTCTTGGCAGGTTTGCTGTTGTGCCATGTGCTTTCCATTTGGTTATGATAGATTTGATGGTGCTCCTGGGGATCATCAGAGATTTGGATATTTTTTTTATAACCTAACCCTGACGTGTACTTCTCAACAACATTGTCCCCCACTTGTTTGGAGAGTTCCTTGGTCTTCATGGCAGTGTTTGGTTAGTGGTGC
The DNA here is from genome assembly GCA_946959425.1 of Argyrosomus regius. NCBI lineage: Eukaryota > Metazoa > Chordata > Actinopteri > Sciaenidae > Argyrosomus > Argyrosomus regius. The sequence continues at coordinate 477,249 of OX336887.1, read as the reverse complement.
CTCTTGCTTAGGTGTTGCAGCCTCTGGGGCCTTTCAGAAAAGGTGTGTATATGTACTGACAGATCATGTGCACACAGGTGGACATCGTTTCACTAATTATGTGACTTCTGAAGGTAATTGGTTGCACCAGAGCTTTTTATGGGCTTCATAACAAAGGGGGTGAATACATATGCACATGCCAATTTTCAGTTTTTTATTTCTAAAAAATAGTTTTATGTATATATTTTTCTCATTTCACTTCACCAACTTAGACTATTGTGTTCTGATCCATCACATACAATTCAGATTAAAAAACATTGAACTAAAGGCTGTAATGTAACAAAATAGGTAAAAAGCCAAGGGGGGTGAATACTTTTGCAAGGCACTGTATATATATATAGAAGACAAACAATGAGGTATTAAAACACTTTAAAGGTCACCATGACAGTCTGTGGCTGGATGATGTCACACTGCAGCAGATTTATAGAAGAAATGAACACACACACACACACACACACACACACACACACAGCATCAGCAGGTTCCTGTAGAGACTCATAAATCATCTTGTCATCAGGTTATTTATTAAAACTGCTGAATCCACAAAACACGAACAGACTGTCTAAAACATGGACGTAGTCTCCGTGACGTCCCCGCAGACTGTCTAAAACTGTTTTTTGTACCAGGCTGTAAACATGTTTATTTTATATAGAGTGTGTTTCAACCACGTGCTGCTTTATCCTGTTTCCATGGAAACACAGCAGCTGTCATCATGTTCATTGTGGTATCGTAGCTAATCATTTGTATATATATATGTACCAGTTATTATTTGCAGGTTTACAGCTGTATTGGGTTAAAGTTCATTGGTCTTGTAATGCACACAGAGTAGGCTGGTTGTTGATAGTGGGGCATTTTGTGTTGTAGTACCGGCTACGCCAGCAGAGGGCGTATTGAGACTGTAATAGCGGTCGAGGTTTAGGTTAAGCGGGTAGAAGGAGACTGCCGCCAGTTACGCCGATGTTACAGTTGTTTTCCCTGTATTATGCTGCAAACGGTTCAGTAAACAAAGTGAAGACATATCCAATGTGTGGACCCTTAATTCTTTTTTCGAAGATGCAACATTCATTGAGGCTGCTTTTCCAGCTCCAGTTCTGGCACGACACTGGCTCCTCCTCTTCCCAGTTAGCTCTGACATGCTGTGTTCAGGGTCTGTTGGTTCACAGACTTTTCTGTAAATGGACCAGGTCTCAGATCTGAGCCACAACGTTGAGTCTAGACTAACCCAGACTTCCAGGACTTCCAGGACTTCCAGGTCCAAACCTGTGCACTGACGAGGAACTCTCAGATCAGCTCGGCTCCTCTGAAACAATGAAACAATAAATCCTGAAACTAAACCAGGTCGATCTATTTTAGAGGACGAGCAGGGAGCAGCTTAAGGAGGAACGAGTCCACCTTAAGGAGGACAGGAGACGCTGCAGGAGGAATAAGTTCACCTTAAGGAGACATGATAACCTGCAGGAGGAGGTCAGAGGTCAGCTGATGGCCTCTTATCTGTGACCTTTGACCCCACAGACTGACTCCAGATCAGCTGATTGACAGTTTCCAACATGTCAGTGTTTGGACAGGACTCATCGTCATCAGCCAATCACAGAGAAGCTCCTCAACAAACGGAGCAGCCCATTGGACGAAACGTTTCAATCGTTTGGATGAACACTTTTATTTTGGAGGTCTTCATTTCCTGTGGGATCGTTGACGTCACCATCTCTGGCCCATGAATATTAATGAGCTTCCTAATGAAGGAAACATAACAACAGATATTAATGACATTCTGTCTGTCTGTCTGTAACCTGTCTGTCTGTATGTAACCTGTCTGTCTGTCTGTCTGTCTCTGACCTGTCTGTCTGTATGTAACCTGTCTGTCTGTCTGTAACCTGTCTGTCTGTATGTAACCTGTCTGTCTGTCTCTGACCTGTCTGTCTGTATGTAACCTGTCTGTCTGTCTCTGACCTGTCTGTCTGTATGTAACCTGTCTGTCTGTCTGTCTCTGACCTGTCTGTCTATATGTAACCTGTCTGTCTGTCTCTGACCTGTCTGTCTGTATGTAACCTGTCTGTCTGTCTGTCTCTGACCTGTCTGTCTGTATGTAACCTGTCTGTCTGTCTGTCTCTGACCTGTCTGTCTGTATGTAACCTGTCTGTCTGTCTGTCTGTCTGTAACCTGTCTGTCTGTCTCTGACCTGTCTGTCTGTCTGTAACCTGTCTGTCTGTCTCTGACCTGTCTGTCTGTCTCTGGCCTGTCTGTCTGTCTGTAACCTGTCTGTCTGTATGTAACCTGTCTGTCTGTCTGTAACCTGTCTGTCTGTCTCTGACCTGTCTGTCTGTCTCTGGCCTGTCTGTCTGTCTCTGGCCTGTCTGTCTGTAACCTGTCTGTCTGTCTCTGACCTGTCTGTCTGTCTCTGGCCTGTCTGTCTGTCTGTCTCTGACCTGTCTGTCTGTATGTAACCTGTCTGTCTGTCTCTGACCTGTCTGTCTGTATGTAACCTGTCTGTCTGTCTGTCTCTGACCTGTCTGTCTGTATGTAACCTGTCTGTCTGTCTCTGACCTGTCTGTCTGTATGTAACCTGTCTGTCTGTCTCTGACCTGTCTGTCTGTATGTAACCTGTCTGTCTGTCTGTAACCTGTCTGTCTGTCTCTGACCTGTCTGTCTGTCTCTGACCTGTCTGTCTGTCTGTAACCTGTCTGTCTGTCTCTGACCTGTCTGTCTGTCTCTGACCTGTCTGTCTGTCTGTAACCTGTCTGTCTGTCTCTGACCTGTCTGTCTGTCTCTGGCCTGTCTGTCTGTCTGTCTGTCTGTCTCTAACCTGTCTGTCTGTCTGTCTCTGACCTGTCTGTCTGTATCTAACCTGTCTATCTGTGACAAACAGGAAGATTTCACTTCGTCATGTTAGTGAATACTCTTGGCGGGAACAAAGACCGTGAGGATCTAACTTGAGCAGCGGAAGTATCCGGATATCCGCTGGGGGGCAGCAGCAGCCTCTGTCGCGCGCGGTCTGCCGGAAGTTGAACAGAAGAAGAGGAAGAATGACGTCACGCGGCGTGGCGCTCAGTCTCTCACTTTAAGATGGCGGACACAGAAGGTGAGTGTGCTGCACGTTTCTCCTCAAACCATCCGAACCTCTCTGAACTGGACCCGGACCACCCGAACCCGCTACAAGGCGCGAACCGAGCCTCTTTAAATGCACGCGCCGCCTGCGTGTGGCGGGAAACTGCGTTTATAGGTGAATTAAATCTGTCGGTGTTAAAGTTAACGGTACCGACAGCAGCCTCCGGTACCGAGTGTTCACGGAGTCCTCTCAGTGGGTCAGTTGGTTCGTGGTCCAGTTCTCTGCGGGGCTCTGAATGTCAGAACTTCTGCAGCCGGAGGCCGTCTTCACGAGCCGCGTGTGTGTGCACAGACTGGGCCACAGACCGGGCCACAGACCGAGCCGAGTTCACACGGAAGAACCGGCTGTTCACTTGCACAGTTAAAGGGTTCGTTAGGTTTCGTTTGGGTTCGGCCGTGGAGCTGTTACTGTGCAGCGTGTTTTCACTCGACCTGAAGCTAACAGAGTCAAGACTGGTTCTGATCCGGTTGGATCTGGATCGATCAGCTGCTCTGCCGCGTGTCGAACATCCGAACTATCCGAACCAGGAGCTGTAACACGTGTTAGTTCAGTTTAGACTGGCCTGTTAGCCTTTCTGTGTTAGCACGATGCTAACAACCACGTGTTGCGAGAGAGGCCACGTGGGCTGCCTCTGACCTCAACAACGTTAAAGTAACATTTAACAACTTTAAACAAACGCTCAGCAAACGTTTGAGAACTAAACAAACCTTAAACTAACGTTAAAGAAAAGTTAAACAAACTCCTGTGACCTCTCTTCCTGCCGCCAGGTGATGAAGTTAAACGTTGTTCTAATGTTGTGTTTGTGTTTCAGCAGCGTCGGCAAAGAAGAAGAAGAAGACGAAGAAAGTCAGCGAAGAAGAAGTCGGGGTGAGTTTAACGTTCTGTGAATGTTGATGGAACGTTTGTTTAACGTTCTGTGAATGTTGATGGAACGTTTGTTTAACGTTCTGTGAATGTTGATGGAACGTTTGTTTAACGTTCTGTGAATGTTGATGGAACGTTTAACGTTCTGTGAATGTTGATGGAACGTTTAACGTTCTGTGAATGTTGATGGAACGTTTGTTTAACGTTCTGTGAATGTTGATGGAACGTTTGTTTAACGTTCTGTGAATGTTGATGGAACGTTTAACGTTCTGTGAATGTTGATGGAACGTTTGTTTAACGTTCTGTGAATGTTGATGGAACGTTTAACGTTCTGTGAATGTTGATGGAACGTTTGTTTAACGTTCTGTGAATGTTGATGGAACGTTTGACGTTCTGTGAATGTTGATGGAACGTTTGTTTAACGTTCTGTGAATGTTGATGGAACGTTTGTTTAACGCTTCTGTGAATGTTGATGGAACGTTTAACGTTCTGTGAATGTTGATGGAACGTTTAACGTTCTGTGAATGTTGATGGAACGTTTGTTTAACGTTCTGTGAATGTTGATGGAACGTTTGTTTAACGTTTGTCTGTCAGGAGATCCAGCAGAGCGGAGACTTCTTCATCAAGCCCGAGTCGAAGGTCGCCTCTCTGGACACGTCACAATGGCCTCTGCTGCTGAAGGTAACACACCTGAGCTCACCTGTCAGAGTGATGTCACCTCCTTGAGTCGCCAGCGTGTGGCGTGATGAGCCAGTTTATCCATTCTCTGAGCGGCCATCTTGTCGCAATCCCTGCCTCTGCTCCCGTTCTGGGGGCGGGGCCTCTCTGTTGCGGCACCGGCGTCGTCCTGGCGTTCTGCCGGATGGCGACGCGGAACTGCACGGAGAGAAGGACTCGACGTGAACCCGCAAAGACGACTTACTGTTCTGATCCCACGCTGAGACTCTGAAAGGAAACAAGTTAATTAACAAAATAAAGGTCAGATGTATTTAGGAGACCAATAGACTTTCAAAATAAAAGCACTGTTTCTTTTTTCAGAACTTTGATAAACTGAACATCCGGACGGCGCACTACACGCCGCTGCCGAGCGGCAGCAACCCTCTGAAGAGGAACATCCAGGACTATGTCAGGTAACATGCTACGTTAAAATGCTAACATCACTCTGAGCTCTGTCCAGGTGTGCTGATGATTGAACTTCCTGTGTCCTGATAGGTCGGGCTTCATTAACCTGGACAAACCGGCCAACCCGTCGTCTCACGAGGTCGTGGCGTGGATCAGGAGGATTCTCCGAGTGGAGAAGACGGGTCACAGCGGGACGCTCGACCCAAAGGTCACGGGCTGTCTGATCGTCTGTGTGGATCGAGCTACGCGATTGGTCAAGTCCCAGCAGAGCGCCGGTACAGACTACCACTTCCTGTTTGTTTGTCAGAATAAGAGTTTGAACATGTTCTGTCTCCACCCGGCTGGCAGGCATGTGAGCACATTAAAACCCAGCGGCCCCCTCACTACTCTCTGTGTGTGTTGCAGGTAAAGAGTATGTGGGCATCGTTCGGCTGCACAATGCCATAGAGAGCGAGCACACGCTGGCCCGGGTGAGTGACAACTTCCTGTCACCAGTTTTAAAATGACATCATGACGAGCTGTCTGAGGTCACGGTGTGTTGACCTCGGTGCTCATGATAGGCTGTTTTCCTTCCGTGTGAGTCATGTGACCCTCTGACTGTCTGCAGGCGTTGGAGACGCTGACCGGCGCTTTGTTCCAGCGTCCGCCGCTGATCGCCGCCGTCAAGCGTCAGCTGAGAGTCCGAACGATCTACGAAAGCAAACTGATCGAGTACGACCCAGAGAGGAGGCTGGGTAAGACCACGATCCATACATGAGCTGAGCCATGTGATGTCACAGGTCACATGTTGTGTCCCTGATGGCACGCGTCACATGTTGTGTCGCGGCGCTGTCACGCGTCACATGTTGTCACGGTGGTGTCATGCGTCACATGTTCTGTGTCACAGGTATCTTCTGGGTCAGCTGTGAGGCGGGGACTTACATCCGGACTCTGTGTGTCCACCTGGGCCTGATCCTCGGGGTCGGAGGTCAGATGCAGGAGCTGAGGAGAGTTCGGTCCGGCGTGCTGGGAGAGAAGGTGAGCGTCACTTCCTGTTGACCTGTGATGTCACTTCCTGTCAAAGTGTTGAGTGCCGGCCTGCTGCTCTGTGCAGGTCTGCTAATTAAACTTTGAAACAGAAAGCTGCAGCAGAGACACACAGCTTACCTCACCTGTAGACTGTGAAGCCTCACCGCTGCTGACATCATAGTGATGTCATCAGTGACATCACACTGACCTCGTCTCGTCTCATCTGTCAGGACCACATGGTGACGATGCACGACGTCCTGGACGCTCAGTGGCAGTTTGACCACAACAAGGATGAGGCGTACCTGAGGAGGGTCATCTTCCCGCTCGAGAAGCTGCTCGTGTCTCACAAACGACTCGTGATGAAGGACAGTGCGGTGAGTCAACGCCGCCGCCACACCTGTACAGGTCATCATTGAAACACCTGAGTGAACCAACTGTTTCTTGTCTGCAGGTGAACGCCATCTGTTACGGAGCAAAGATCATGCTGCCAGGTGTGCTCAGGTATGAGGATGGCATTGAGCTGAACCAGGACATCGTCGTCATAACGACCAAGGGCGAGGCCATCTGCACAGGTGAGACTGTGTGTGTGTGCGTGCTGCAGGTGAAGCCACATGATGAGTTGAGTAGCGTCAGTAGCTCTCGGGCTGTGATGACCTGCTATCTATCACCCTTTTCTGATGGCTGAATATTAATGAATCAATTAGAAGATGAATTAAATGTGACGCATAATTAATGAGGCTGTTCTCGTCCAGCTGTCGCTCTGATGACCACGGCGGTCATCTCCACGTGTGACCACGGCATCGTGGCGAAGATCAAGAGAGTGATCATGGAGCGAGACACGTATCCCCGAAAGTGGGGCCTGGGACCAAAGGTACACCCGGTCACACCTGGTCACGCATAAGAACACAGTGATTAACATGCCGTTATGTTAACAAGCTTGTTTGTTTGTTCAGGCGAGTCAGAAGAAGATGATGATCCAGAAGGGACTCCTCGACAAACACGGGAAACCAAACGGCAGCACGCCGGATGACTGGAAGAACCAGTACGTCGACTACAGGTACGCTCCACTCACGCTTCAGGTGTGTCTCTGTGTGGAGCTCGGGTGCAGACAGTTATCCCTCACCGGGCTGACGTGCTCTCTGAGGGAGTCGCTCTGCTACAGGAACTTTCAGGTGTGAGCTTCTTCACTCTGCTATTGGCTGAGCTGCAGCTCACCTGAATACAGTGATGTCATCAAACTGACCTTGAGGCAGTGATGTCAGACAGTGATGACATCATGTTCAGTTAAAATGTTAAATGACTTTGTCATTAAAACACTTTGTTTTGATTGACAGTGTCTCCAAGGCAACAGAGGAGTCATGTGACACAGCCAAGGTAAGCTCACTTTCTGTTGAACCTGGCCTGCTGTCCAATCAGAGTGAACCTCTCTGATGTCACTGTCTCTCTTTGACCTCTGCAGAGGAAGAGGGATGTGGCTGACAGCGATGGCGAAGCTACGACGACGCCGAGCACGCCGTCAGCGGAGGATGTGAAGAAGGAGAAGAAGAAGAAGAAGAAAGAGAAGAGGGCCAAACTGGAGGAGGTGGAGCCTGAGGAGGCAGAGGCGGAGCCTGAGACAGAGGTGAGATCACCTTTCATCAGTGATTCAGACACTCGTATCTCCACCTGCAGTGAGGTGGTCATGTGATGTCATTACTAAACACAGTTTGTCTGCAGGTTGTCGACAGCGTGAAGAAGAAGAAGAAGAAGAAACAGAAAGATGCTGACTCGTCAGAGTGACGTCAGCTGAGTGGGCAGACTCCACCCACTGCCGCACCTGTCTGAATGCACAGCATTCTGGGAGTCGGAACAATGGACTGCATGAGTGCAGACGATGGGTTTTGTTTTTTTTTTTATATAAATTTATTTTATTTTTGTTTCAGCTGTAAATACCTGAACAGGAAGTGTTTGTAATTTCAAAATAAAAGTCTGTTTTCTGTATTTGTCAGTCGTGTCATTACTTAGAATTAAACTGCTCAAACCTTTCGGAACAAATTTAATTTGAAACAGGAAGTTTGTTTTCTGCTGACAGGAAATGAAAAGTCAAATCTGTAGAAAAGTTTCCTTCAGGTGTGAAAATATATCAGGTGACCTCGATCAGACCAATCAGAGCCGCTCTGAAGTCTTTGACCTCGGTCACAGTGATGTGAAGACGTGCGGCGGTGACATTAACGATACTCTGAAGCTCGGAGGAGTCTGATCTCCACCTCGTGGTCTTCGACGGACAGGTTTGTTTCACTCAGATCTTTATCCGTGTATTTGATGTGTTCTGAGTGAAACTGTAGTTCTGTGCTGAGCTCCTTCAGTTACTGAGCTAACGATAAGAACATCTGAACGTTGTGCAGGATTTATCATCTCTGCTGGATCTTTCGTCTGAGTTTTCAAATCAAATCAAATTTTATTTGTATAGCCCAAAGTCGCAAAATACGTTTTGCCTCAGAGGGCTTCACAATCTGTACAGGGAGTGACACCCTCTGTCCTTAGACCCTCAGTTCGAGTGAGGAAAAACTTGCCCACAAAAAACCCTTTTAACAGACAAATCCTGATCAAAAACAACTCCAAGATTCTTTACGGTGGAGCTGGAGGCCAGGGTGATCCCATCTAGAGTAACTAAGTCTCTAGAGAGAGAGTTTCTGATGTTTTTGGGTCCAATTACAAGAACTTCAGTTTTGTCTGAATTTAACATCAGAAAATTGAAGGTCATCCAACTTTTTATATCTTTAAGGCATGCTTGGAGTTTAGTTAATTGATTGGTTTCATCAGGCTTGATCGATAAATATAATTGGGTGTCGTCGGCATAACAATGAAAATTAACGGAGTGATTCCTAATAATGTTCCCTAGAGGAAGCATATATAAACTGAATAGAAGTGGTCCAAGTACAGAACCTTGTGGGACTCCATGACAAACTTTGGTATGCATGGAGGATTCATCATTGACAAGAACAAACTGAGAACGATCTAAAAAATACGACTTAAACCAGCTTAGGGCGGTTCCTTTGATGCCAATTTGATGTTCCAGTCTCTGTAAAAGAATTTGATGGTCAATGGTGTCAAATGCGGCACTAAGATCTAACAGGACAAGTACAGAGATGAGTCCTTTGTCTGATGCCATTAGGAGGTCGTTTGTAACTTTGACTAGTGCGGTCTCTGTGCTATGATGCACTCTAAATCCTGACTGAAAATCCTCATATAAACTGTTCTTATGGAGAAAGTCGCACAGCTGATTGGCTACAGCTTTCTCAAGTATCTTAGAGAGAAAGGGAAGGTTTGATATCGGTCTGTAATTGACTAGAGCCTCTGGATCTAGAGTGGGCTATTTAAGAAGAGGTTTAATTACAGCTACTTTAAAGGACTGTGGTGCATGTCCTGATAATAAAGACAGATTAATCATATCCAATAAAGAAGGGCTAACTAGAGGTAAAACATCCTTGACCAGCCTGGTTGGGATGGGATCTAAGAGACAGGTTGACGACTTAGATGAAGAAATTATTGAAGTTATTTGATGAAGGTCGATTGGAGAAAAACAGTCTAAATATATATCAGGTTTTACAGCTGTTTCCAAACTTGCTGTATCAGAATGCAGATCAGTGCCTGTTGAGGGCAAGAGGTGATGAATTTTGTCTCTAATAGTTATAATTTTATCATTAAAGAAGCTCATGAAGTCATTACTAGTTAGACCTAAAGGAATGGATGGCTCAATAGAGCTGTGGCTCTCTGTTAGCCTGGCTACAGTGCTGAAGAGAAACCTGGGGTTGTTCTTATTTTCCTCTATTAATGAAGAGTAGTAGGCTGCTCTGGCACTACGGAGAGCCTTCCTGTATGTTTTAAGATTATCTTGCCAGACTAAACGAGATTCTTCCAGTTTAGTGGCACGCCATTTGTGTTCAGATTTACGTGCCTCTTGCTTTAAGTTGCGAGTCTGCTGGCTATACCATGGTGCTAACCTCCTTTGTTTAATTATCTTCTTTTTCAGAGGTGCAATAGAGTCTAGAATTGTTCGTAATGAGCCTGTAGTACTATCAACAAGATGATCTATTTGATCTGTTTCATCTTCGTCTGTTCTGTCTGCTGAACGTCGTCCTTTCTGCTGAGGTTAATCTCAGTTCTGTTTCAGTGACAGAGCGGCCTTTTTGTTTTTCAGGTGGGAGGTTTGAAGCAATCCAGCCCTGACAGAGAGCATCCAAAGTGTCCTGGTTCTGATCAGTCTGCAAGTATCATCCTTACAATCAACCCAAGAGGTCACATGTCACCCCGCTGCTCATCGAGTTCCTCTGTCTACCTGTAGCAGCCCACATTAAATTCAAATCTCTAACGCTGACTACAAAGTAGTCTCCGGTTCTTGAACGTCCTCATACAGACATATGTTACCTCCTCCATGAACGACGCCTGGCTCTGCCACCCGTACGCTCAGGACAATCCAGACTTTTCTCGTCTGTTGTTCCCCGTTGGTGGAACGTCCTACCAGTTCCTACCAGATCAGGGGCGTCCCTCTCTACCTTCACAAACCTCCTGAAGACCTCCAGCTCTTCAGAGAGGACCTCCTCTACAACACTACCAACAACTGGACATGATTTATTTATAACCTTTATTTAACCAGATAAAAACCCATTGAGATCAAGACCTCTTTCACAAGGGTGACCTGGCCAAGAAAGGCAGCAGCACACGTCATAGTGATCAAGACAGACGAACAACAACAAAAACAAACACAAAAACATTAAAATATTAAAATACTAAAGTGTGAGTAAGTAGGCAACTAAAGTGCAGAAGTTATAGATACAGTAACAAATTACGAACATAGGCACTGTTCAAAAGATTTCCATTGATGGTTTCTTAAAATAGAGCGGAATGCTTCCAATGAAACAAGTTCTGATATTCTCAGATTGGAGGGCAGTCCAAGCAGAGGGGGCAGAGAAACCGAATGCTTTTTTACCCGATTCAGTCCGAACACGAGGAGCAGAAAAATGGAGAATGTCATTTGACCTTAAGGCATAGCGGCTTCCAGTTCTCTGAAAAGAAGTGCATGAATATGTGGGAACCAAGCCAAGAAGAGCCTTATAGACTAGGGTCATCCAGTGTGTATAGCGTCTTAAGCCACGTTCAGACGGACAGGCAAACCGGCAACTGGTGGTGGAGGAGTGCGGTGTTGGGGGGGTGAGGGGAGCTGAAGTGGGTTGCTGTTGTTACTCTATGTCTCTCTACCAAAGCGCTCTCTCTCTCTCTCTCTCTCTCTCTCTCTCTCTCTCTCTCTAATCATCGGACACAAATCAAATTAAACTTCTTCGTGTCATTATATTTTATATATTATATATTTTGCGGCGTAAATTGTGAGTCAGACTCAGATTTAGAAGCTGGTACATGAAATAAACAAAGTGAGAACACACACACAGGTAGATTATCAGAGTTTAGTCCGTGAATCCACCTGGATAGTCTCTGCTTCAGAGACATTTCAGGCTGTCTGTGGAGGTTTGACGGATCTGAGTGTCTGATTGGCCGGAGCGTGACGTGGGGCTCCGTTTTCCCAAAAGTTGAATCTGGCTCAACTTCTCTTGCCGGTCGCCGGCGACGTTTTTTGCGGCAACCCCTGCGTTGCGGGCTGCCGGTGCGGAAACGCACGACCCTCCACTGAAATGAAGTGAAAAACGCCGCCGGCGTCCGTTTTGCCTGTCCCTGTCTGAACGCCGACATAATGATACATCTGTCCCTCTACAACTGGATCTTTGGTTCTGTGTGAGTAGAACTTATTAATCAAAAGAACATCCTGAATGAAACTAAAGTCATAGTTAATAATCAGTTCAGGTTTATTAGTCATCAGCACAGGGGACACAGGGCGACACAGGGCGACACAGGGGAGCACAGGGGGACACGGGGGACACGGGCAAGGGGGCACAGGGGGACACGGGACACGGGGAAAGGGACGGAGAGGGACAGGGGCCCAGGGGGACACAGGGACAGGACACAGGGGCACAGGCACAGGGGGACACGGGGGACACAGGGGGACACAGGGGAGCACAGGGGGACACAGGGGGACACAGGGGGACACAGGGGGGACACAGGGGACACAGGGGGACACAGGGGGACACAGGGGGACACGGGGGCACAGGGGGACACGGGGGACACAGGGGGACACAGGGGAGCACAGGGGGACACAGGGGGACACGGGGGGCACAGGGGGACACAGGGGGACAGGGGGACACAGGGGGACACAGGGGGACACAGGGGGACACAGGGGGACACAGGGGGGGGACACAGGGGGACACAGGGGGACACAGGGGGGCACAGGGGGACATGTCCCCTGCACTTTTTCAAAAGGCCGTTTTGGTCGCCTGCAGTTTTTACCGTCCAAAAACAATTACGCTATAGTAAACAGAGACGGTCAGGCACTAGGACCAAGCGGGAAACGGCCGCTCAAGCTGAAGCCTGTTTCCCTTAGTTTAGACCCGCCCACAAGCTCCTGATTGGCTCTGCCGTTTCTTGTGTGATTGGCCGTCCCTGCTGTCACTCCATCAGGTTGTAAACAGCACCAGGACTTGCTCCTGCTAGTTGCCCAGGAGTCCCTGTTAATCTGCCACTGTAAGTTTAGCGTTTGTTCTGCCTGGGTCACGTCAGCTAGAAGGATTGTAATATCAGAGCAGGTTTCATTTACATTGAATCGGTGTCCATGTGCGTGTGTGCGTGCGTGTGCGCGTGCATGCGTGTGTATGTGTGTGTGTTTGGTAATTAGGCGCAGTCAGGATGTCTAAAAAAAGAAAAGTGGACATAAGAGACTTCTTTAGAAGTCAAAGTGTAAGTTACTCAAAGAAATGCGTTACACCCATCCAAGACAACATGTGTTTGGAAGCTTTGGATGAGTTGATTATGTTGACCCTTCTGTGGTCTTTGGGTCAAATTGACCCTTGTTCACTTTTCATTGACATCAAAAATGGGATTTTCTTCCATATAACTGTCTAAAATGACAGTGGTTCTCTGTTACACGCATTTCAAATAAAACTGATTACTTGACTATTTACACTGAATTATTCAATTTATTCAATTTCTCCCCACCTGTGATATTCCTGCCAGTTTGACCTGCCCACCACTGGGTGGTGCTACTGTATGTAAATGAGGTCTGTTTACCATATATTCCAAAAATAAGTGTAACATTGGTGGTACTGAGTTGGAGTGAAGTTGACTAACAAGGTGAAACACAGAATTGGGTGATAATGTTTTGCTACATGCTTTACAACCAGTCAAACCAAAAAAGGGAACAGTAAACTTAAAAGTAGCAATAGAAAACTAGAAAACACAGTGAACTGAAAGAGTTTTATTAAAAATACTTCTGTCCCCCCGCCTCTGAAATCAAAATTTACGTCGGCACTTCAGAGGTCCAATGGTCTGGAGTTAGAACTGTTCTGATGGTGTGAGGAACCTTTTCCACCTCAGTGTGGACGGGTCGTGTCCGTCACCCTGCTGTCCACCATCATCTCTTTAACGACAATAATAAACTAGAATAAATTAGTCTTGGTCAGTGGGCGGCACGGTGGCACGACGGCAGTGGTAAGCTGTGCCTCACAGGTTTGAACCCCGGCTGGTTCTTTCTGTGTGGAGTTTGCATGTTCTCCGTGTCTGTGTGGGTTCTCTCCGGGTTCCTCCCACAGTCCAAACACATGAACCTGAACAGGTGAACTGTGACTCTGTAGGTGTGAATGGTCGTCTGGCGTCTTGTCCACGGCGGACCCGCCTCTCACCCAGAGTAAGCTGGGATCGGCTCCGGCCCACCGTGACCCTGATGAACCACTCTTTGCAGGGACCTGAGGTTCAGTTCTGGTTCTGTACCAGACGGTGTCAGGAGTATCTGACTCTGTACTGATGACCCGGCATAGTCCACGATCGTCTCTGCTGGTTCTGGAGCAGGTTGATGTGTTGACACCAGCAGGTCAAGTCCTCCTCTGAGGCGTGTTCTGGTCCAATGTTCTGGTTCTCAGCCGCTCAGACAGGCTGGACGTCACGGTCCTTTCTCCTCCTTCACTGCTGTCCTCACGCTGTAGGCTGCAGACTGGGTTTTTGGGGGGTTTTTTTTTTGGTTTTGGGGAATTTGGGGATGAGTGTTTGGGTCCTTTGGACTCCGACCCAAAATTGTTAAAAAGTCCGTCTTCCTGTTTCACGAGACGCCGTGTTTTTCCATGACAACCTTCACGGAGATGGGCCAGATTACCCATAGTCCCTCACTGGCCCCCTCTCCTTGTTTCCTTTTTTTTTTGGTTCAACCCCCCCCTTTTAAAATTTTTTTTGGGCCCCCTTTTTGCCGCCTTTTTGGCAAATACTTTGAGACAACTGGGAAAGTCAGCGCTAGCTTACTGCAGCGTGTGGAAACTTCCGGTTTTCAAAATAAAACGTGGGTATTAAATGTATTAAACGTTTATTTTAAAAATATGAAGAGTGTTAAGATTTGATTTAAAAAATAAATAAATAAATAAAATAAAGTAAGAGTTCAAAGTTCAAAGTCAGCTTTATTGTCAAATATGCTAATATGCGTTACATACAGCACAGATGAAATTCCAGTCCTCTCAGACTCACGGTGGAAAAGGGCACGTAATACAATATAAATATAAAATACAACAGTATAAACAGTATAAACACTATAAACACTATAAACAGTATAAAAGTATAGAAAGTGTAAAAATAGACAATAAACAGTAAACAATAACGGTAGTCAGAAGTAATCAAA
>OX336887.1:377370-457370 GCA_946959425.1 Argyrosomus regius | reverse complement strand
CGGTTTGTAGTACAGTTTGTAGTACAGTATGTAGTACAGATGGTATGTAGTACAGTATGTAATAGACAGTTTGTAGTACAGTATGTAGTACAGACAATTTGTAGTACAGTTTGTAGTACAGACAGTTTGTAGTACAGTATGTAGTACAGACAGTTTGTAGTACAGTATGTAATACAGACAGTTTGTCGTACAGTATGTAGTACAGACAGTTTGTAGTACAGTATGTAATACAGACAGTTTGTCGTACAGTATGTAGTACAGACAGTTGGTAGTACAGACGGTTTGTAGTACAGTTTGTAGTACAGTTTGTAGTACAGTATGTAGTACAGACAGTTTGTAGTACAGTATGTAGTACAGACAGTTTGTAGTACAGTATGTAGTACAGACGGTCTGAAGTACAGTTTGAAGTACAGACAGTTTGTAATACAGACAGTTTGTAGTATAGTATCTAATACAGACAGTTTGTAGTACAGTATCTAATACAGACAGTTTGTAGTACAGACAGTTTGTAGTACAGTTTGTAGTACAGTATATAATACAGACAGTATGTAATACAGACAGTTTGTAGTACAGACAGTTTGTAGTACAGTATATAATACAGACAGTTTGTCGTACAGTATGTAGTACAGACAGTTTGTAGTACAGTATGTAATACAGACAGTTTGTAGTACAGTTTGTAGTACAGTTTGTAGTACAGTTTGTAGTGCAGTTTGTAGTACAGACAGTTTGTAGTACAGACAGTTTGTAGTACAGTTTGTAGTACAGACAGTTTGTAGTACAGTATGTAGTACAGACAGTTGGTAGTACAGGCGGTTTGTAGTACAGTTTGTAGTACAGTATGTAGTACAGACAGTTTGTAGTACAGTTTGTAGTACAGACAGTTTGTAGTACAGTATGTAGTACAGACAGTTGGTAGTACAGACGGTTTGTAGTACAGTATGTAGTACAGACAGTTGGTAGTACAGATGGTTTGTAGTACAGTTTGTAGTACAGTATGTAGTACAGACGGTGTGTAGTACAGAAAGTTTGTAGTACAGTATGTAGTACAGACAGTTTGTCGTACAGCATGTAGTATAGACGGTTTGTAGTACAGTTTGTAGTACAGTATGTAGTACAGTTTGTCGTACAGTATGTAGTATAGACGGTTTGTAGTACAGTTTGTAGTACAGTATGTAGTACAGTTTGTCGTACAGTATGTAGTATAGACGGTTTGTAGTACAGTTTGTAGTACAGTATGTAGTACAGTTTGTCGTACAGTATGTAGTATAGACGGTTTGTAGTACAGTTTGTAGTACAGTATGTAGTACAGACAGTTTGTAGTACAGTATGTAGTATTGTCATGTCTCCCCTGAGCAGCACACTCATTGAACAGCGCCACCAGGTGGTCGCTTTGTGTTTTTGATTAATGAAGGAACACAAACACACAATAGATTATTGAATAGAACAGCCAATCAGATTTCAGCTTCAGTTGACCTGTCACCTGACCTGGCTGCAAATCATGTTACAGCAGGTGTCACGCCCAGGTGGGGTCAGACAGTCTGTGATTGGTCAGACACAGTGGCAGGTTAGTGGATCTCTGTGTGAGCTGGTGATGACTCGGACTCTGTGATTGGTCAGTTTCTGCAGGTCAGAGATCAGCTGTAGCAGACGAGGACTCGGTTCATAGACGACCCAGCTCGGATCGGTCGGGTCCGGTCTGTAGTACGAGTCCAGAACCTCCAGAGTGTCGAGACGCTGCAGCTGCTGCAGACGCAGGAAGTCACCGTCTGACACGTGATGATGTCTGAAACACGACATTGAACACTGAACAAGGTTGCCATGTCACCAAAGAAACCAGCAGGTCGCTTTGGAAACTATTATCATTGATCATTAAGTAACCGGACTTCTGAAGGTGTCGGGTGTCACCTCACCTGATCCGGAGCGTCCTCAGGTGAGGGAACAGCTGTGGGAGGAGTCTGACCAGGTTGGAGGAGGAGCTCCAGGGCTCGAGGTGCAGGTGTTCCAGGTGAGGAGCTCTGACTGACACCACCTGCAGGTCTTCAGGCTGCAGGTCCACACTGAGTGTCAGACTGAGCAGGGAGGACGGCAGGAAGTCAGCATACACCGCCAGAGGGTGCCCTCCTATTGGACAGACAGAGTGACGTCATCGTGGCATCATTTGCGGAGCAAGACAACAAACAGATGAGTCATAACAGTCTCAGACGAGTCATAACAGTCACAGATGAGTCACAGATGAGTCATAACAGTCTCAGACGAGTCATAACAGTCACAGACGAGTCACAGATGAGTCATAACAGTCTCAGACGAGTCATAACAGTCACAAACGAGTCATAACAGTCACAGACGAGTCATAATAGTCTCAGATGAGTCCCAGATGAGTCACAGACAATGAGACTCACCGTGGACACTGAGGCATCGGAGCTGTGGCAGTGACGTCAACCATGTTTGCAGGTGACAGGTGGGTCCAGGTACAGAGTACAGGTGGAAGATTGACAGGCTGTGGAGGCGGGACAAAGGCTGGAGAACTTCCTGTGTCACCATGGCGTCATAGTTCAACAGCTGCAGGTCAGAGAGCTGCAGGACTTCACCACCTGCACCTGGACGATAGATACAACACACCTGTTATTACATGAGTCAGCACACCTGGTGAGTTTACCTGTGTGTCTCTGTGTGTCTGAGTGTGTACCTGTGTACCTGTGAGGTCAGCAGGCCTGAAGAAGTCACGTGACAGTGTTTTGTAGGTGATCATGGTCCAGGACAGGTGTTTGAGCTCGGTCAGGTGAGTCAGCACACCGCTGAGCGTCGGGAATCTCAGACTGCCATCGTGATGCAGCAGCAGCGAGGTGAGACGAGTCAGCTGACTGACGGCAGCCAACAGGTGAGAGGCTGGACAGGTGAGCTGCACGTTACAGAGGCTGAGCTGCTTCAGCTGATGACTCAGAGGAAACAGGAAGTCAATGTTCTTGAGCGGCGTGGAACAGGAAGTGATGGACACGTGCTGCAGGCGGTGGAACATTTTCAGCTCGTCCACGCCCCCTTCCTTCCAGTCGTCCAATTGCAGCGCGTCGAGAGCAGGAAGCCAGGTGGAGAGCTGCTTCAGGTGTTTTCTCTTACCTGACCGCAGTGACACACTGCCCACGTGCCTCTGAGCCAGGCTGCGCCAGAATGGCCGGTTGTACCGTGACAGGTGACGCAGCACAACGCTGAAGCCTCGCCACAGGGGGCGGGACTTATCCAGCAGGTGTCTGAAGTGTGAACAGGTGCAGCGCACGCTCAGTTTGTCCCTCCAGGACAGGAAGCTGAACACCTGCAGCCACAGCTCGGCAGGAAGCTGCAGCACTGACATCATCACACGCCAGTAACACGTCAGCAACACGTCAGCAACACAAACTGTGAGGTCAGTCAGCTGATCGATCAATTATTGATGATCTCTGCGCTCTGATCACGATCAGCTGTGACTTCTTCTTCTTCTTCACTTCCTGCTGCGTCAGTGTGTGTGCAGAGAGTGTATGTGTGTATGTGAGCAGTGACATCTCACTTTGACTGATTCTGCTGAGCTCAGGATGTTTGTGATCAATATTTGAGTCAATTGATCGATCACCTGTTCTGAGTCACACATACGAAGCTGTGAAGTCTGACAGGAGCGCTCACTCTAACTCAAATGTCAAAACTGAAAACATCATCAGTCTGAACGTCGACTCATCAACAACGACAGAGTGAGACCTCTTCCCAACAAAACATCCTGCTCTCTGCTGACGTCACTGTCAGTAAATTACATCAAGACAAGTTAATGGCGGCTGGGGCGGCTGTGGTTCGGAGGCAGAGCGGGTCGTGTACTAATCAGAAGGTCGGCGGTTCGATCCCCTCCAGTCTGCATGTCAAAGTGTCCTTGGGCAAGATACTGAACCCCAAACTGCTCCTGAAGGCTGAACCATCGGTGTGTGAATGTGTGTGAATGGTTAGCTCCTCAAACTGATGATTGGCACCTTGCATGGCATTTACCATTTATGGTAAATGGACCGCGAGCCTGCAAGACGCACGAGCAAGCTCGCGAACACCTAAAGATACACTGTAAAACTGTAATGTACTACTTCATTAGAGTACTGCACTGTAAAATACTTCATTATGAGTAAAGTACTACACTGTAAAATACTTAATTATGAGGAAAGTACTACACTGTAAAATACTACATTATGAGGAAAGTACTACACTGTAAAATACTACATTAAAGTACTACACTGTAAAACGCTTCATTATGAGTAAAGTACTACACTGTAAAATACTACATTAAAGTACTACACTGTAAAATACTACATTAAAGTACTACACTGTAAAATACTTCATTATGAGTAAAGTGCTACACTGTAAAATACTTCATTATGAGGAAAGTACTACACTGTAAAATACTACATTATGAGGAAAGTACTACACTGTAAAATACTACATTATGAGGAAAGTACTACACTGTAAAATACTACATTAAAGTACTGCACTGTAAAATACTTCATTATGAGTAAAGTGCCACACTGTAAAATACTACATTATGAGTAAAGTACTACACTGTAAAATACTACATTAAAGTACTACAATGTAAAATACTTCATTATGAGTAAAGTACTACACTGTAAAATACTACATTATGAGGAAAGTACTACACTGTAAAATACTTCATTATGAGTAAAGTGCTACACTGTAAAATACTACATTAAAGTACTACACTGTAAAATACTACTTTAGGAGGACAGTACTACACTGTAAAATACTACATTAAAGTACTACACTGTAAAATACTACTTTATGAGGACAGTACTACACTGTAAAATACTACATTAAAGTACTACACTGTAAAATACTTCATTATGAGTAAAGTGCCACACTGTAAAATACTACATTAAAGTATTACACTGTAAAATACTTAATTATGAGGAAAGTACTACACTGTAAAATACTACATTATGAGGAAAGTACTACACTGTAAAATACTTCATTATGAGTAAAGTACTACACTGTAAAATACTACATTAAAGTACTACACTGTAAAATACTACATTATGTGTAAAGTATTAACAGATGTGCAGACGAGAAACAGGAAACAGTGACAAGTGACACTGGAGGGAGGCAGTAAAGCAACTGAATGATAACTGCCATAAAACGAAGAAGAAGAAGGAGGCGCAGGAGGAGGTCGATCAGCAGGAGGCGCTGCTTACTCAGTGATCCACCACAGAAGAAGAAGAAGAAACAGGAAGTGTGAAGCTGATGGTCCGCATGAGGATGTATTGATCAGATGGAAGGTGAGTGACAGCAGACTGATCACATGATCGATCATCGATCTGTCGGATGTTACCGGAGCGGCTTCTTTGATCGGTCGAACCTGCACGAGGTGCGGGTGTTGAACAGCCGTCAGCTGATCAGCTGATCCGGAGCTCATCCGTGACGTAATAACTCCAATAACGTAACGTAATAACTGTGGTAACTATGTTCAGCTGTACTCGAGTATTTGTTCTGATTACATTACTTCTGATCAAAAACTAGCGAGTCGACAACTTTGCTAACAGCCAAACATCAACAAGGTCACCAACAGCAGACATAGCAGCCAGCTAATATTACTGACTAGTCCAACAGCAGTCAGCCCAGCTCGGCGTCTGTCTTTCAGCCTTTTATTTCACCAAGCTCTCACCAACCACTAAAAGTCAGTCCCAGATTTACTCTTGTCCGGCGGCTTCTTGCTCGCTCACTCTCTCCTTTTCTCTTCTTAGCTTCCTCCGTCAACGTCCTTACACTGCCTGCTCGCTCAGCTCCTGTTCTGGCACAACACTGGCTCCACTCCCCATAAAGCGTTACGTACTTCTCCCGATGCAGAGCCCAGAGTTACATCATACGAATGACAGAGACACCATTAACTTTATTAAAAGGATTTAAGCCTCTTTATATCGTCTCCCTTCATCTTCTCAGGTCAGTCAAGTGACGTCACAGTGACATCATCAAAGAGGAAGTGCTCTGCTGTCACAGGAAGTGCCCGAAAGATCAAAGACAATGCAGCCGACTGGCACAACCTGATGATGAGGTGGGAAAAACTGAACGAGAACGGATTCAACGTGGCACGAAACATCGTCAACATCCGACAGACACAGTGAGTTTAATTAGTTTAGTTAAGTTAGTATAACTACCTGTGCCTGCATCATTAATAACCTTTTTCTGTGTTTGTTAATTAAGTAAAATCAGACTTGTTTGGTTTTGTGACCTCAGAATGAGACTCTGGCTGCGATCCAATAGTCAAAAAAATTAGTTCCCAAATCCTTTCCTAACCACTTTTCCTTGACCTCGATAGAAAACGTCACAAGGTCATGAGGAAAGGTTTGAAGGAAAGGTGATAAGGAGTTAGGAGAAGACGACTGCTCTTACACTAGACTACGTCATGAAGCGACGGTGAATGTTATTGACGTGATCTGTGGTAAAACTACAAAGTCCAGAAGATGGACTACAAAACGCTCATCTGAGATACTTCCTAGATACTCCCCGTGCGCTCTGACCGTGTTGTTTCATGCAGGAAATATAAACGTGGACAACCCGGTGAAAAATGTGACTTCATCATCAACGTCAGAGTTCAAATAATAAATGAATATTGTCCACCTGTCACAGAAGTCAGATGAAGTGTTTGTTAGCTGGTATGGTCGCTCACCCTCCTGTCCACTCATATAGAAACATATTAGCAAGTTATGGCAAAGATATATGATTAATCAGCAACGGTAACTTCATGATGATCTGCAGGACGCTGGATGTCACAGTTACAAACAGTTTGTACTCTGTGTGTGAACGCAGCTCCACAGTCAACAACAGAACACACTTCATGATCAAAGTTTGACATCACGTCAACACGTATGTTCATATTCACACGCTCTCTCTGCTGCAGGCTGCATCACACTGTTTAAACAGAGCCCCATACACACACACACACACACACGCACACACACACACACACTGCTGTACTTGTAAAACAAAAAAGAGTCAAAAATGAAAGCAGCAGTCAGAGATCAAAGCGTTTGTTTGTTTGTTTATTTTCAGTGATCATGTTTACTCAGCTGCTGCTGCTAACATATAAACACATGTAGAGACACGTTTGTGTGGAGGAGCTGTGACTGCAGCTGCTGTCTGACCACGACGAGGAACATAAACATGCGGGTTCATATTTAAAATGCATTAAAAAGGGTTCAATTATGTAAGACATAAATGTAAATCTGATAGTTATGATCAGGACTGAAGCTGGTCAAAAGATTTAATGCAGAGAAAGTGAAAAAATATTCACATATAATATTTTTATAGCACTTTTTAGGAACTAAACATGAAGAGTAAAACGTCATTTTCTGAACACAAAGGTTAAAGTTAGAGAATTCAAACAGCTCTTATCATGGCGGACACTCAGTGACCAACCTTCATCAACACACCAGACTGGATGCTCTGTCACCTGACCAGGAGACTCACCTGTGGGACTTCCTGTTTGGTGATGATGTGCTCACTTCCTGTGGGTTTAAATATTTTTATGTTTTTCTTTAGTTCTCAGAGCGATCAGCTGCTTCTAGTGGACGAATCACCTTCATCAGCTCCATCACAGCAGACAGGTGGCGCTAACGACCTGCAGGACAAGTGCTGCAAACTTCAGGACATCGTCGACAAAATGGTGAGTCAATAATGAATCTGTACACCTGTACATATAAAAAACAGGTGAACCAGACACACCAGGTGGTCGTATTACATAATTTCCTGTCAAAGATGAATGTGTAGAACAAACTTTAGTTTGTTTGTGATGTTTCAGGTCGTCGTGGTGATGAAGATGGAGCGCCTGATGACATCACAGCGAGGCGTTCAGGATCTGGAGGAGTTTCAGTTTGGACATGAAGGAAGAAAGTCTCCTTTGTTTCACAGCTGGAACACCAAACACTTTGGTGAGTTTACCTGTTCACATCAGCTCACCTGGGTGATGTCAGCAGACTCACCTGTTCACTTCAGCTCACCTGGGTGATGTCAGCAGACTCACCTGTTCACTTGAACACATCTGGGTGATGTCAGCATTGTCTCATTGTTTCAGAGGCAGCGTCTCGTGTCCTGTTGGAGTCCTTCAGTCAGGAGCTGAAGTTGAGGCAGTCGATCCTGCAGCAACTCGCCCACACCGTGAACTCTGACCTCTGCATGGTCTACCTGTCCTGCTGGCTGCACCAGCCATTCACACCCCCCCAGACCAGACTGACCCTGGAAGCTCTGCTGCTGGAGACCGGACACCGCCCACTCTGATGTTACCTGTCTCCCACAGTCATGTGATCAACGTAAGGGAGGGAAACGTTAGCCTAGCTGATCGACCTCCTGAGGCTGCAGGTGAACTTTAACTCTTCGATGTCTGTTGGAGTCTTCAAGTGTCAGAGCAGCTCGGGTCTGAAGGTTTCTAAATGTTCATATTTAATAATTAGTAACAATAAAAATGTATTTTGTTTAATAGTCAAAGTACTTTTGTTATTTTTCTTATTTTAGAAATGCAGTACTCCGTCTCATATTGACTCTGTAGAAGTATAAATACTGCGAGTACAAAGCATTGAACATGAACGCAGACAAACATCGTCTCGTTCGTTAGCTTCATGTGAGTTTGTCACATCGTTTATTGGAGAACAGCAAACGTTTAATCAACACTCGAACAACGATCAACATGACAAATCAATAAAGTTTAATCTCCTCCAGTCAGTCCGTCCTCACATTGGCTCCAAACGAGTACAAACGTTCTGTTTACGTTTGGAAAACGTTTCTCTGTGAAGTTTTATAAAAAGTAATAAAATAGTGCAACTTTTTTTTAAACTTTGCTTTTCAGATTTATCTACATATAAACAGACTAACGTGGATGGAAACAAAAAAACATTTTACAAATTTACAGTTTAAAACCAGCAGGAAGACCGCTGACATCATCACAGCTGACAACTGAATGAACCAATCAGAAACTGAGACCATAAATAAGTTTGTTTGTACGGGAGCCCAGAGAGGTCAACCTGAGGTCAGGAACAGGTGTTGCGTCTTTGAGCTCCAAATAAAACAGGAAACTGATCAGAACGTTGATGACAGACGAGAACCTCAGGAAGTTTGTCTGGAAGTTCAGTCTGAAGAACACGGAACGTTGTCAGAACGATGCAGGTGTGACGTTAAAGGAGCGTTAATCTGAAACATGAGCTCACACCAACACCTGAAACCTGTCAGCGCCCCCTACAGGTTGCTATGTTTGTCACAGTTGTAATGTACAGTTTGTCCTGAGGGGGGTGCTACATTCTGAACAGAACATACTGACTCTGATTGGACAGACTGACAGGTGTGTTTATGCTCCACCCCCAGCGAGACAAAGACTTTTTTAAGATTGTTCACGTTTGGAGTCCAGGTGTGTGTGTGAGGGTCCACGTGTGTGTGTGAGGGTCCAGGTGTGTGTGTGAGGGTCCAGGTGTGTGTGAGAGGGTCCAGGTGTGTGTGAGCCGGTCCAGGTGTGTGCAAATGTCCACCTGTATGGACTGTAAGTCTGACAGCTGCAGGTTCTGCCCATAGCACCTGGACGCTCACACCACCTTATAAATCCAGTCTGGATCAGGTCAGGTCAGGTCCAGGTCCAGGTCCAGGTCCAGGTCTCAGGATTCACTGCGGAGCTCTGGCCCCGTCAGAGGCCTCGATGCCCAGCAGGGCCTGGACCGCCTCCAGGGGAACCCCCTCTGGGGTCTGGATGTGCATGGTTGTCCCGTCGGGCCCATTAACGATGACGATACGGTCCAGTCCGGGCTCTGCCAGCTGGACTGTCAGCCCCTCGGTCTGGATGTAGATCTCCTGACCCTCCTGCAGCTCTTTGGGCTCACAGATGTCGGTGGAGGAAGTCGGGTTCTGACCTGAACTGGACTCGGGTATTTGGGCGGTGCTGGAGTCTGTCGCAGTCTCAGAACTTGAGTCCAAAGCTTCCTCAACCTTCTTCATCTGGTCTGTGATGTCACCGATGCTCAGGACCTGGTCCTGGGCAATACTCTGCAGAGGCCCCTCCCTCTGGTCCTCACCTGGGGTCACCTCCATGGGTGTGGTAGGGGGCGGAGCCTTGGTGGGAGGCATCTTCAGAGAGGTGGAGCCAGGCGAGCTGAGGGACCAGAGAGACAGACTGAGACCAGATGAGATCAGCACACCTGAGGCCTGGACCACGAATCAGGACAGAGCGTTTGCCAGGTGATCGCCAAGGTAACTGATGTTGAATACCTAACAGATCAACACTATAAAAGCTCCGCCTTTTTACTCCCGACTTTATACTTCTGACCCCCCAAATGACAGTACGCTGATGGAAAATTTCTTAGATCATTTAGAGGTCCCCACACTTTCCCATGATAATAAGACCAGGTTAGACGAGCCTATATCGCAGGGGGAGATAGCAGCTGCTATCTCCTCATTGCAATCTGGGAAATCCCCTGGACCTGATGGGTTCCCAGCGGAGTTTTTCAAAACTTTTTCTTCGTTACTTTCCCCTCATCTATGTTCAGTGTTATCAGATTCTTTCAAGCAAGGCAAACTCCCAGCATCACTTTATGAGGCATGCATCAGTCTTTTCATAAAGAAAGGTAAAGACCCAACAGAGTGCTCCTCCTATAGGCCAATCTCCTTACTAAATGTTGATGCCAAAATTTTGGCAAAAGTTTTGACTGGTAGATTAGAGGGTATACTACCAGAGATAATATCAGAGGATCAGACTGGCTTTGTAAAAAACCGACATTCGTATTTCAATATACGTCGTTTATTTGATATTTTGTACTCTCCTTCAGAGGCAATCCCGGAATGTGTCCTTTCTCTAGACGCAGAGAAAGCGTTTGACCGTGTGGAGTGGAAATATTTATTTGCAGTTTTGGAAAAATTTGGTTTTGGCCCAAACTACATTAGTTGGGTTAAACTTTTATATACATGCCCAACTGCTTCTATCCTTACCAATTCTCAACGCTCTCAACCTTTCAATCTTCATAGGGGAACCCGTCAAGGGTGCCCTTTAAGCCCATTGCTTTTCGATCTGACCATAGAGACTCTAGCGGTTGCATTTCGTAGCTGCAAGGATATTTCAGGGATTTTGAGGAAAGGAATTGAACATAAAGTGTCTCTGTACGCTGATGATCTTTTACTTTTTATATCAAACCCAGGCACCTCTTTACCTGTAATGCTATCCTTACTCACTCAATTTGGCCAGGTTTCGGGATACAAACTAAATTTACACAAGAGCGAACTTTTCCCTGTGAATACGGAGGCACTTGCTTTAAAATATACCAGCCTCCCCTTTAAGATTGTGGAAAACAAATTTGTCTACCTTGGCGTTACAGTTACAAGGAAACATAAGTGTCTCCTTAAAGAAAACTTTTATACTCTACTAAATCACGTGAAAGAGCGCTTGATGCACTGGTCACCCCTATCTACATCCCTGGTGGGCCCGATCAACTCTGTTAAAATGAACATTCTCCCTAAATTTTTATATCTCTTTCAATCTATACCAATCTTCATTCCCAAATCTATCTTTGACTCATTGGACTCAATCATATCGGCCAATATATGGAAGGGCAAGCGCCCTAGACTAAATAAAGTCCATCTTCAAAAATCCAAAAAAGATGGCGGTATGGCGCTGCCTAATTTCCGTCATTACTACTGGGCTGCTAACATATGTTGTATTACTTTCTGGTCGCACTTTCTCGATCGGGCTGACTGTCCGACGTGGGTGAGGATGGTGTTGAGTTCTGCCCGAAATGTTTCTATTTTGGCTCTGCTTGGGTCCCCGCTCCCTCTCCCCCCAGGTAAATGGACTGATAGAGTCTGACGGTTTGGCACACAATGAGGGTGTGGGCTCAGTTCAGGAAGCATTTCGGTTTTCAGGATTTCTCTCTCTTTAGTCCTGTTCTGTCCAACCCTTACTTTCAACCTTCACTATCTGACTCTGCATTCCAAGAGTGGCACAGGAAGGGCATAGAGAAATTTAAAGATCTTTTCATTGGTAATAGCTTTGCATCATTCGCACAACTGTCTGAAAAGTTTAGTCTACCAAACACTAATTTTTTCAGATACCTGCAGGCAAGACACTTCCTCCGTTCTCAGATGGCTAGTTTCCCTGAGGCAACAACGGCGACCACCGCCGACACGTTACTTGGTTTGCATCCGCCGCGCAAGGGGTTAATATCGGTAATTTTTGACAAACTGATGGGCATAAAACAGGCTCCTCTGGACAAAATTAAAACTGATTGGGAGCAGGATTTAAACTTTCAACTGTCAAATGATGTATGGGATTCTATTCTCAGGCTGGTGAATTCAACATCTCTTTGTGCACGTCACTGCCTGTTACAGTTTAAGGTGGTGCACAGGGCTCATATATCTAAAGCCAAATTATCTCATATGTACTCGGGTGTTGATCCTTTATGTGACAAATGCAAGAGAGGGGAGGCCTCGCTTATCCACATGTTTTGGACTTGCCCGAGCCTGGAAAGATACTGGAGAGATGTTTTCCAAACCTTGTCCCTTATTCTTAATCTTGAGCTAGAACCCAACCCTCTGATTGCCCTTTTCAGCACCACTGGTGAGGATGACACACGCCTCACTCCAACCAAAAGCCGCACGCTGTCCTTTGCCTTGCTTTTGGCTAGGCGTGCAATTCTATTGAGGTGGAGGGATGCTGCCCCGCCCACACACGCTCAGTGGTTAAGGGACATCATGTCCTGTCTAGACCTCGAAAAGATCCGTTATTCAGTTTTCGACTCGAGCAAGAAGTTCCAAAAGGTGTGGGGACCTTTTTTGAAATACTTTGAGAACCTGAAGTCAAATTGAAGTATCTGCCCCTCTCTCCTTTGTTTTGCTTCTTTGTCTGTTTCTGTCACTTACAGAGTCTGTATCAGTCAATGTCTAAATTTGCCTTCTTCTACTTATTTACCTTTAGTTATTTATCTATTCATCCTTTTTGTTTGTTTATTTATTTTATTTTTATTATTTATTTATCTTGCAACTCAATACTTGACTTCCAGCAGTTTCTTACAACATCCTAGGAATAATACTCCCCAGGAATCATGGTTTGTAGGTGTGGCTAGTGGGAGGGGAGGGATGTTTATGTTTATGTTGATGTTGGATTAATCTGAAAAACGTACAATGTATGAGCATGTATATGTGATGTGATGTGTGTAAAATTCAATAAAAATATCTGAGAGAAAAAAGCTCCGCCTACCGACCTACCAACCAATCACCTGTTGAAGTAGAAGATAATGATGAGGTGATAACTAACTACTAATGAACACGTTAATTAATCAACACGTTATTTATTGTGATCACAGATGAACTCTAACGAGGCTCTGATGTCAGGAACATGTTTGTGATTGGTCACGTGTTACAAACTCCGCCCTGTCATGTGACCTCTTGACAAGATAGCCTCTGGTCCAGGTGTGAGACTGAAGCAGGTGTGTCATGTGATTACCTGTACACTCAGAGGACTGGGGGCGGGGCCAACTCACCTGGAGACAGAATCAGTCGTGGTGGTCAGCAGTTTGGATCCAGCTTGAACCACCAGAGGAGACACAGAGACCATACAGGGCTTCAGAGAGGAAGTCACAGGAGTCACAGGTGTCACAGAGGTCACAGAGGTCACAGGAGTCTCACCTTGGAAAGAAAAGAGAGAAGACAAATTCTAAATTCAATCATTCACTTCCAGAACCACTCATCGTCATCAGGGGTCACAGGTGGAGCAGACGTCCAAACGACCACCAGGTCGATACTTGTGGTTATCCCCACACCTGGCCAGCCCCTTTCACCCTGAGTCCAGCCCCTCCCTATCCAGGATTCTGGTTCTGAAACCGGTGCTGTGTGTAGAGGTGAACCGGCCATATCGAGTTAGTATCACTCCATCTCCAGGACAAGCTCTGGTTCCTCATCCTTAGAACCTGTCTGTGATGCCAGAACGCAGAGGTACCCACCTTTACCTTTACCTGTCCCTGCAGGTGGTTTACCCACAGGATGGATGCAGTATGCAGACAGTCTACCTGTTTTGGGCGTCTCGATGCCGTTCTGGTGAACTGGGATGCTGTTCTCCATCTTGAATCTCTTTGAAGGTGGCAACATCTTCGAATTCTGGAAAAACATTTAATGACTCGGTCAAACTGGACAGGTGTTTACAACAGGAACCAGATATGACCCGTCTGTACTAATTGATGCGTTACCTCCATGTATCGGACATTCTTATTGGTCAGACTGGAGCAGGGAGACGCTCCAGGAACCACCTTCATCCTGTTCACCTCATCCAGGATCCCCAGAGACCTCGCAACCTGAAACACACGGTACAGTCTGTTACAGCAGAGTGTTTCTGACCTTCACAGTAGAACCTGGTGAAACACAGCAGAACCTCTCACCTCAATGTTCCTGACCTCCAATGGCGCCGCTCCCGCCTGCGGGCTGATGATGTAATCCTGAGCAGCCTGTCTCACCTGAGCCTGCAGGGACTCAAACTCACGGTAAATGTCTGGAAACCGAGTCCGAGTCGGACCGCCACGCTCCACCTGTAACAACCAGAGGAGGTCTGTAACACCACAGAAGAAGAACAGCTCGGACTGTACAGTCACCATCAATGATGCATATGTATGTGACGCACACGTGACGCACAGATCAGCCGGCACACTCTGACAGGTGAAGTGAACTCTGATGATCTGGTTGTCATGGCTCCTGGAGGAGCGTCAGAACCAGAACCAAACTGTGATGGACAGACGACTGGGTCAGAACATCTTGCGAACTGCAGCTCTTGTGGGGGTTCCCGGTCTGCAGCAATCAGTAGCGGTCAAAGAGGTCCAAGGACCGGAGACAGGCGTCAGTGATGGACGTGGGGAGGAAAGGCTGGCCCGTGTGGTCCGATCCAACAGACTGCTGAAGAAGTTCATGCTGGTTCTGATAGAAAGCTGTCAGAACACACAGTCCATCACAGACGAGTCAGGGTGTCCATGCTGACCCGTCCACTGCTCAAAGACCCAACAATGTGCATCAGAACTGGACCACTCAGCGATGGAAGAAGGTGTTCTGGTCTGATGGTGGACGGCCCCGTGTGTGGAGATCACATGGAACCAGGATGCATTATGGGAAGAAGGCGAGCCGACAGAGGCTGTTTGGACCATGTTCTGCTGGGACAGCTCAGGTCCTGCCTCCACGTGGACGTTACATGTCCCACCTACCTGAGTGTTGATGAGACCATGTCCAGCCTTTGATGAGACGTGTTCCCTGATGGCCTCTGAGTGTACAGGCTGATCAGTGTATGTCATGTATGATACGAGGCGTGGTGAGGCGTGGTGAAGCGTGGTGAGGCGTGGTGAAGCGTGGTGAGGCATGATGAGGCGTGGCGAGGCGTGATGAGGCGTGTACCTTTGCCAGCAGCAGCTCCCACAGACTCAACATCTTCGTCAAACGAGGAAGAACGACGTCCATCAGCTCCTCGTCCTCACACTGCTCCACCAGCTGGAACAAACACATGCTTGTTGTCATGGAAACATGTCAAACATCTGCCATTCACTATGGTCGTTATAGCGAAACCTTTATTTTGAAAGTCTGCATCTCCACTTCCTCCCTCTTACCTCCTGCAGTCGGTCTCGCCTCCTTTCAGCCTGCTGCTCTGCGGTTACCGCGGTGACGGCAAGTTTCGGAGGTCGCCCCCGACGGCCCCGCCTGCTGATGAGACCCACCGTCACCTGGAGGAATCGACCAATCAGATGAACCGATTATTTACCTAAGTCATAAATAAGACCAGCAGGTGGATTCATGTCTGACGCCGTGTGTACCGTACAGGTGTGTTTTACCGTACAGGTGTGGTGTACCGTACAGGTGTATTTGATTTGATCTCACCTTAGGGGGCGGCCCAAGTGATCGCCCCCGCCCTCGTCCCCGCCCCCGTCCCCTTCCACGCCCTCGTGGCCGGCCCGGGCCACGGTAATGGAGACCTCTGAGTCCGACAGCTGCTGCTGGACCCGCCTCCACCTGAAGACAGACAGGAAGTGAACTACAGGGCAGACAGACAGATCTGAGCTCTGGTTGGTGGACGGTCTCTTACTCTGTTTGTTGCCGTGGCAGCAGGTTTGTCCTCCTTCTTCTCCTCCTCCACCTCTTCCTCCTCTCTGACGCCTCCTGCTGGCGTCTCCTGTGACTGGCTGTCACCTCTGAGGGGGCATGGCGTGCTGCTGGGCGGATCGGGCTCTCCGTGGGTCGGGTTCAGTTTGTAGTGCCGGTTCAGGCCTCCGGGTCCAATGTAGGCCTTGTCGCAGGTCTGGCAGCGGTGGGACCGGGACTTGTGGCTGTAGGTGAGTGAGGGGGAGGAGCCTGCAGTGGGCCCGTCCTTCCTCCCGCCGTCCTCCTCCTCCACACTCATGTCGGAGTAGTCGTCGGAGTCGGACTGGTGGCTGTCGGCGAGGTCCTCGGTCTTGATGAACTTGTAGTCTTTGGCTTTGTACTTTGGCGGTCGGGACACTCGACCCGATCTGGTCTGGACCTTCGGCGCCTTCTTCTCTCTCTTCTTTAACTTCCTGTCCTTCTCTTTCTCCCGGTCTCTGTCCTTCATTACTGGGGGCGTGGTCGCCGGGGGTGGGTCTATTGTGGCGGGTCGGGAAGCTGGCGTGCCAGTCTGTGCTGAGACCGCTGTGATGACTGCTGGCGGTTTGAGGGAAGTCTTATTGACGGCTGATGCGGTGCAGTTCGAGGCGCTCTTCGTTAGCGAGACGCTAATGGTTTTGGTAGCAGCGGTGGGCGTGGCCTTGGAGGGGGGCGGGATCTTCACAGTGGCCGGAGTCTGGACTCTGATGGGAGACATGGCAGGTTTCTGAGGCGGACTGGAGACAACACCTGCTGATGCGGTCTGACCTGCGACCTTGTGGACCAATGGGAGCAGAGATCCGACGATGGGGGCGGGGCTCTGCAGCAGCAGCTGGATGGGGGCGTCGCCCGGACCCTGCTGCAGGAAGAACTGCTGACCATGCTGACCAACCACAGGCTGGATGTGGATCACCTGAGCGCTGCTCACGGTGCCATTGGCTGACAGCTTCACCTGTGGATGATTGACAGCTGCACTCTTCTGCTGGGGGGCGTAGCCAGCCTTCACTTCCTGTTTGGGAGGAACCTGGATCGAGATCCGGACGGGCTCGGACTGAGGACAGAAAACAGCTGATCAACACACAGAGCGAGAGGAAGAAGAAGAAGAAGAAGAAGGGAGGAGGAGGAGGAGGAGGAGGACGAAGAAGAAGTAGAAGAAAAAGAAGAAGGGAGGAGGAGGGGGAAAGAGGAGGTAGGAGGAGGAAGACGAAGAAGGAGAAGGAGAAGAAGAGGAGGGAGATGAAGAGGAGGAGGAAGAAGAAGAAGAAAAAGGGGGGGAGAGGAGGAGGATGAAGAAGAGGACGAGGAGGAGAAGGATGATGAAGAAGAGGAGGAGGAAGAAGGAAGAGGAGGAGAAAGAAGAAGAGGAGGAGGAGGAGGAAGGAAGAGGAGGAGAAAGAAGAAGAGGAGGAGGAGGAGGAAGGAAGAGGAGGAGAAAGAAGAAGAGGAGGAGGAGGAGGAAGGAAGAGGAGGAGAAAGAAGAAGAGGAGGAGGAGGAGGAAGGAAGAGGAGGAGAAAGAAGAAGAGGAGGAGGAGGAGGAAGGAGGAGGAGGAGAAAGAAGAAGAAGAGGAGGAAGAAGAAGAGGAGGAGAAAGAAGAAGAGGAGGAGGAGAAAAGAAGAGGAAGAGGAGGAGGAGGAGAAAGAAGAGGAGGAAGAATAAGAAGAGGAGCATGAGGAAAACGAAGAGGAGGAGGAAGAGGAGAAAGAAGAAGAGGAGGAGGAGCAGTAGGAGGAAGAAGAAGAAGAAGAAGAAGAAGGGAGGAGGAGGAGGGAGAAGGAGGAGGAAGAAGAAGAAGAAGGGAGGAGGAGGTGGGGGGAAGAAGAAGAGGAGGAGGAAGTTGAAGAAGAAGAAGGAAGGAGGAGGGGGAAAGAGGAGGGAGGAGGAGGAAGAAGAGGAAGATGGAGAGGAGGAGGCGGAAGAAGAGGAGGAAGAAGAAGAAGAAAAGGGGGGG
This sequence comes from Argyrosomus regius, assembly GCA_946959425.1. Taxonomy (NCBI): domain Eukaryota; kingdom Metazoa; phylum Chordata; class Actinopteri; family Sciaenidae; genus Argyrosomus; species Argyrosomus regius. The sequence continues at coordinate 439,301 of OX336887.1, read as the reverse complement.
ATGAAGAAGAAGAAAAAGGAGGAGGACGAGGAGGAGGAAGAAGAAGAAGAGGAGGAGGAGGAAGAAGGACGAGAAGGAGAAGGACGACAATGAAGAAGAGGAGGAGGAGGAGGAAGAGGAGGAGAAAGAAGAAGAAGAGGAGGAGGAGGAAGGAAGAGGAGGAGAAAGAAGAAGAAGAGGAGGAGGAGGAGGAGAGAGAAGGAGGAGGAGGAAGAAGAAGAGGGGGATGAGAAGGAGGAGGAGGAAGAAGAAGAAAAAGGGGGGGAGGAAGACGAGGAGGAGGAAGAAGAAGAAGAGGAGGAGGAGGAGGAGTACGACGAAGAAGAGGAGGAGGAGGAAGAAGAAGAGGACAAGGAGGAGAAAGACGACGATGAAGAAGAGGAGGAGGAGGAAGAATAAGAAGAGGAGCATGAGGAGAACGAAGAGGAGGTTGAAGAGGAGAAAGAAGAAGAGGAGGAGGAGCAGGAGGAGGAGGAAGAAGAAAAAGAACAAGAAGAAGAAGAAGAGGAGGAGGAAGATGAAGAAGAAGAAGGAGAGGAGAAAGAAGAAGAGGAGGAGCAGGAGGAGGAGGGGAAAAAAAAGAAGAAGAACAAGAAGAAGAAGATGAGGAGGAAGATGGAGTTCTGGTCCTGATGGTGGAGCTCAGTGCAGATACAAACAGGACTACAGGAGGGAGGTCGGTCTGGACCAGCTAAGCTCTACATTGACCCACCTTCTTCTGGACCACCTGGACCGAGCCGCCGGTCTGCATGGCGACCTGCTGGGCGACACTCTTCAGCTGCTGGGAGGCGTTGTTCTGGGTGCTGGTCTTCAGGTTCTGCTGAGGGATCTGGACCTGCTTCTGCGGCTTCAGGACCTGCTGGGGGACCTGAACGTGGACCTGCTGCTGGGCCTTGGTTACCTGGTTGATGACCTGTTGCAGCTGGCTCGGGTCCAGGGCCGTGTTCTGGACCGGGACGGTTTTGACCAGCTGGCTCTGCTGGAGCAGCTGGGCGGCCTCGCTGTCGGACACCTGGACGATCTGCTGCTTGGTGAGCTGGTCCAGCAGAGCCTGCTGCTCCTCGGCCGTCAGTCTGGAGCCCTCCAGGCTGCCGTCCGGCTGCACGTAGATGATGGTGGTGTTGACCAGGTCCGGGCCCAGGCCGGTGAGCTCTGTGCCCACCAGGATGCTCTGAACCTCCGGGCAGCTCTGTAAGAACTCCGCAAGCTGAGCTCCGGACGCTGCCGGTAAGCTCTCCGCGGGCTGACTGGTCTCTGCACCGGACACTGTCTGTGAACCGTCCCGGGGTTGACCGCTATGGTCAGCGGCTGCAGCTGATACATTCTCCGCGGGCTGCGTGCAGTGAGCGGCGGGTGGCTGAGCCGCGGCTCCCGGCGGGTTCGGGTCTCCTGGCGGGTCCGGGTCTCCCGGCGGGTCCGGGGCTGTTTTTGTTCTGGACGAACCGCTGTCATCCTCGTTGTCCGCCATTTTGGTTGTGAGGCTAACCGTTAGCTTAGCTCAGACTGGGGCCAGTCGGTAGATCAAATCAACCCGACCGTCGATCGAGATCACCGGATAATTACTTTGAAATAAAACCGGTTTGTGCTGGTGGATAAAACACTCCACGGGGGTGAAGGACATGAACGGGAGCGGTGACACGGCGGTAGGTAACGGATAGCTGGGGGCGTTTTGTACTAGCTTAGCTTAGCCGTGAGTAGGAGCGGGAGCGCGGACATCCCGGACCGGATCCTGGAGCGGATCCTGGAGCGGACCGGACCGGACTCAGTATTATCATGAAACGTTGTTTGTGTATTAAAATAAATAAAGTTACATGTTGAATGTGTGACGTTAATGAATGAAACTAAATGCTTTATATAACATTTGTAATTATCAGGAAGTGTTTTTATTTATGTTATTTATTAAACCTGATCATTAAAAACGTGTTTACGTCACCGTCACGTCATCAGGCTGTACACGCGATGACACTGATCCAGTTTCCGGGTTTTCCAGCCAGGGGTCACTGAGTTTCCGCTTCCTGTCAGTCATTAATAAAAATATTAATTAATTACTAAAAGTATTAATGATGACGCTGCAGGTGAAGATGATGATGATGATGATGATGACGATGCAGACTGTGAATGAAAACAGGAAACTGAAAGTGAAGGCTGTGTTTGTGTTTCCGGTCGGCAGGTGGCGCAGTTTGTTGACAGTGTGCGGGTGAAGCTGGGCGATGTCACAGCTCCTCTCTGTCATCCGCTGCTGTCATTAACACACCCGAAACACACCTGAAACACACCTGAGCGGGAAGCGTCACCGTAAGTCACTCATCCTCAGAGCTAACGTTAGCCTGCGTGCTAACACCGAGCTAGCTGGGTTCATATGATGCTAGTTAGCTCGGTGCTCGGTGCCGCGGCGCTGTCCGCCTGTCACGGTGTTTGTCCGCCTGTCACGGTGTTTGTTCGGTTGTCACGGTGTTTGTTCGGTTGTCACGGTGTTTGTCCGCCTGTCACGGTGTTTGTTCGGTTGTCACGGTGTTTGTTCGGTTGTCGGTGACATCTTGTTGTCTCGTGGATGTTTCGTGTCACCTGTCGTTCATCTGACGGTGCCGTCATCTCCGGTAGAGACAGCGTCACACCAGACTCCGTTAATCAAACCGTCAGTTTAACGTTTCTCCGAGGCTGAGCTGAAATAAATAAACTCAGAGGATGACGTAACGCTTCCTACACTTCATCAGAGGGTTCTGTTCGGTTCGGCCGGTGTACCGTCCATCAAACAACCCATACATGATGTTAAAGCTCAGCTGTGTGCTCGTTCACGCTTCTCGTTGCCGCCCTCCGTGACTCCGGTAAGGACGGAGCGGACAGACTGCAGATAAACCATCAGAGCTGATTTTAATGATGTCACCTTAAACACGCGCACACTGCTTCAGTGTTTTAATGAAGGCTCGAGCTCGGTGCAGAGTTCTCCAGCTGATATGATAAACAATATGTCTGAACGAGTGCACGAGAGCTGCTGCTTCACAGGTGGATCTGATGTGATGTTGTATTAATGTTATATTAATGTTATGGTTTTTATGGTTGATGTTATGTATATTTCTTACTTTGACTGACTTTCAGGACCAGCTGAGTCCGGTTCGGCACAAAAATGGCGGCCCAGCCGACTCCGCCATCCTTCCTGAGAGAGTTCTGCCCGCTCTACTACCTGCTGAACGCCATCCCAGCCAAGGTACTGACTCGTTCGAAACCAGTCCAAACCCAGGCCAAGGTACTGACCCGTTCCAAACCAGTCCAAACCCAGGCTAAGGTACTGACCCGGTCCAGGTTTGATTGCTCTAAACTGTCCACATGAGTCCAGGTTCAGACTCTTCACTGGAACCGATCAGGTTCAGGTTTATTGAACTTCCTCCAAAAACTTCAGCTCCCATCAGTTGTATCGGACCTCAGGTCCTCAGGCCGGGCTCTGGATTCAGAATTAAAGGTGACCTGGTTTCAGTCTGGACCACTCAGACGTGAACTCTGCCTGAAGACCTGAAGCAGCAGAGGGAGAAAGATGATGATGTGATGAAGGCTCCTGTCTCTGTCTCCTGCAGGTGCAGCGTGGGTTCAGGTCCGTCGTGGTCTACCTGACAGCTCTGGACAGTAGTCGTGACTTCCTGGCGGTGGGCAGCAGTATCGGGATGCTCTACCTGTACTGTCGCCGCCTTGCACATATGAACAAGTACAGCTTGGAGGTCAGAGCTTTTCTTCTGTGGTGCTGTGGTGTTTTTACAGGAGCTCCTGGTTTAGCTGTCAACAGGGCTGTCACTGTTTATTCAAAATTCAAACTATTGTTAGACGTGAACATAACATCTGAACGGTTTGAACTGAAATTTACAGTCTGTAATCACAACAGTGTTTTCACCCTGTGGGCCAGCAGAGGGCGCTCTTAAAGCTCACTGTTAGCTTGACCTGTTGAAGCCACGTTGACCAATCAGTGAACTCAGATAATCAATAGCAATGGAGGAAGACACGAGAGAGCAAAGCAGAGCTGATTAGATGATCAGAGGAGAAGGGCCTGATCAGCTCGGTGTGGAAGTATTTGAGTTCTAAGTAAAAAGACTGAAACTATTGAAAACCACATTCAAGTCTCAACTATAACAAGACTCCAGAAAGCAGTGGAACGATTCAACTGTACAACCAGAAAGCAGTGGAACGATTCAACTGTACAACCAGAAAGCAGTGGAACAACGCAACTCTACGACCAGAAAACAGTGGAACAACGCAACTCCATGACCAGAAAACAGTGGAAGTCATCAACTGTACAACCAGAAACCAGTGGAACAACACAACTGTACAACCAGAAACCAGTGGAACGACGCAACTCCATGACCAGAAACCAGTGGAACGACGCAACTCCATGACCAGAAACCAGTGGAACGACGCAACTCCATGACCAGAAACCAGTGGAACACCCATGACCAGAAACCAGTGGAAGATGCAACTCGACCAGAAAACAGTGGAAGTCGTCAACTGTACAACCAGAAGCAGTGGAACGATTCAACTGTACAACCAGAAAGCAGTGGAACAAGCAACCTACGACCAGAAAACAGTGGAACAAGCAACTCCATGACCAGAAAACAGTGGAAGTCATCAACTGTACAACCAGAAACCAGTGGAACAACACAACTGTACAACCAGAAACCAGTGGAACGACGCAACTCCATGACCAGAAACCAGTGGAACGACGCAACTCCATGACCAGAAACCAGTGGAACGACGCAACTCCATGACCAGAAACCAGTGGAACGACGCAACTCCATGACCAGAAACCAGTGGAACGACGCAACTCCATGACCAGAAACCAGTGGAACAATGCAACTCTACGACCAGAAAACAGTGGAAGTCGTCAACTGTACAACTAGAAAGCAGTGGAACGACACAACTGTATAACCAGAAAGCAGTGGAACGATGCAACTCCATGACCAGAAAACAGTGGAAGTCATCAACTGTACAACCAGAAAGCAGTGGAACGACACAACTGTACGACCAGAAAACAGTGGAACGACGCAACTGTACAACCAGAAACCAGTGGAACGACGCAACTCCATGACCAGAAAACAGTGTAAGTCGTCAACTGTACAACTAGAAAGCAGTGGAACGACACAACTGTATAACCAGAAAGCAGTGAAACGACGCAACTCCATGACCAGAAAACGGTGGAAGTCGTCAACTGTACAACCAGAAAGCAGTGGAACGACACAACTGTACGACCAGAAAACAGTGGAACGACACAACTGTACAACCAGAAACCAGTGGAACGACGCAACTCTACGACCAGAAAACAGTGGTACAACGCAACTCCATGACCAGAAAACAGTGGAAGTCATCAACTGTACAACCAGAAAGCAGCGGAACGACACAACTGTACAACCAGAAAGCAGTGGAACGACACAACTCCATGACCAGAAAACAGTGTAAGTCGTCAACTGTACAACTAGAAAGCAGTGGAACGACACAACTGTATAACCAGAAAGCAGTGGAATGACGCAACTCCATGACCAGAAAACGGTGGAAGTCGTCAACTGTACAACCAGAAAGCAGTGGAACGACACAACTGTACGACCAGAAAACAGTGGAACGACACAACTGAACAACCAGAAACCAGTGGAACGACGCAACTCTACGACCAGAAAACAGTGGAACAACGCAACTCCATGACCAGAAAATAGTGGAAGTCATCAACTGTACAACCAGAAAGCAGCGGAACGACACAACTGTACAACCAGAAAGCAGTGGAACGACACAACTCCATGACCAGAAAACAGTGTAAGTCGTCAACTGTACAACTAGAAAGCAGTGGAACGACACAACTGTATAACCAGAAAGCAGTGGAATGACGCAACTCCATGACCAGAAAACGGTGGAAGTCGTCAACTGTACAACCAGAAAGCAGTGGAACGACACAACTGTACGACCAAAAAATGAAAAACTGAACAACCAGAAACCAGTGGAACGACGCAACTCTACGACCAGAAAACAGTGGAACAACGCAACTCCATGACCAGAAAACAGTGGAAGTCATCAACTGTACAACCAGAAAGCAGTGGAACGACACAACTCCATGACCAGAAAACAGTGGAAGTTGTCAACTGTACAACCAGAAAGCAGTGGAACGACACAACTGTACAACCAGAAACCAGTGAAACAACTTAAACTGTGACTGCAGACTCGTCCTTAGAGGCAGATGTTTAGTGAAAGCCAGTGAGGTCTTTTGGTTTGTTTTCAAACTGGTTCGTAATGTAATTTTGTGAAAAAGTGACTCAGTATCCCAGAATGCATTGTGCTGGAGTTGACTGACTTCCTGTGTTTTGTTAACAGGGAAAGAGTGACGCGATCACGGCCGTAAAGCTGCTTAGCTGTTTTGATGATCTGGTTGCCGTGGGGACGGCGTCTGGTCGAGTGGCAGTCTTCCAACTGGTGTCTCCACTTCCTGGTCGAAACAAACAGGTGAGAGTCAGACAGGTTATAAGTCAGACAGATGAGAGTCAGACAGGTGAATATCAGTACTGTAGCTATAACATACTTGTGTCTCTCTCTCTGTTACACACCTGTCTCTCTCTCTCTGTAACACACCTGTCTGTCTCTGTAGCTGAGGCGGTTCGATGTGGTCGGCCTCCATAAAGGCTCCGTCACGTCGTTGGCGTGGAGTACTAATGGGATGAAGCTGTTCTCTGGAGATGATAAGGGTCGGGTGGTGTTCTCCTCTCTGGACCTGGACCAGGTGAGACCACACAACAATTAAACCCTGAATATTAATGAGGTGTTCTCACACAGGTGTGTGCAGGCTAACAGACCGTCACAGCAGTCTGTTCCACATATATTATCCGTTACCTGTTCACTGTGTGTGCAGGGGGTGTGTAAACCTGTGCTGCTGCTGGAGGAGTCCTCTGGTGTGGTTCAGATGGAGTACAGTCACCAGGTGCTGCTGGTCTCAACACAGCAGAGATCTTTGCTCTACTGTACACAGAAACAGGAAGTCCAGCAGCTGGGCACCAAGCCCCGCAAGAGGTAAAACATACATGTTTTACATACATAATCTGAATACACATGACTGAACACTGTTTACCTGACTTAACAGTCATGACGTGTTATTGACAGTCATGACGTGTTATTGACAGTTGTTAGTCTGTTATTAACAGTATTTTTTGTGTTGGTTGCAGCAGCGGCAGGTTCGGAGCCTGCTTTCTGCCGGGTCTCTGTAAACAGAGCGATCTTCAGGTGTTTGCTGCTCGGCCTGGACTCAGACTGTGGAGGTCTGACATCAGAGGACAGGTGGAGGACACCAGACTGCTCAAACCACTCTTCAACACACAGGTACACTGGGAACACTGGGAACAGCTGTTAGCAGACACCTCTGCTGGAGCCATGTCACACAACTACTTTATCTGATACTACTGCTCATGTCACAGTCTCTGTTTGTACTGTTCAAAGACCCTGTACCTTCAAATGACTGTAACTACTATATTACATTTTGTCTGCCTGTCTGCCTGCCTGTCTCAGATTCCTCAGTTTGAGTTGTTTCCTCGTCCTGGTCCAATCGGAGCTTACCGTCCAGCAGACAGACAGCTCGGTCTGCTCACCTGTTTCCTCAGAGAGGGCTGGATCGTCAGCTGGAACGAGTACAGCATCTACGTCCTCGACTGTCTTAATGAGGTACTACAGCTAATTACAGTACTCTATTAACGAGTATATTAATGTCTTAATGACTAAATGTTGTGCTGATGTTTTCAGGTGATAATTGGAGCGTTGGACAGCAGTGGGGACATTGTGTCAGTGTCGTGTTGTGACAACGAGATCTTCATCCTAAAAGGAGACAGAGACATCATCCGTCTGTCCAACAGCCCGGAGGGACTCGCCTCGAACCGTGAGTACTAATACTACTAATATACTACGAATACTACTAATATACTACGAATACTGCTAATATACTACGAATACTACTAATATACTACGAATACTACTAATATACTACGAATACTGCTAATATACTACGAATACTACTAATATACTACGAATACTGCTAATATACTACAAATACTACTAATATACTACGAATACTACTAATATACTCCGATATACTACTAATACTGCTAATATACTCCTAATACTGCTAATATACTACAAACACTACTAATATACTACAAACACTACTAATATACTACACATACTACTAATATACTACGAATACTACTAATATACTACGAATACTGCTAATATACTACAAATACTACTAATATACTCCGATATACTACTAATACTGCTAATATACTCCTAATACTACTTATTAGGAGCATATTATTTCGCCTCAGATGTTCTTAACTTTTCGACCTGTCTCCCTGTCTGTCTCTCTGCCTGTCTGTCTCTCTGTCTGTCTCTCTGCCTGTCTGTCTGTCTCCCTGTCTCTCTCTCTGCCTGTCTGTCTTCCTGTCTGTCTCTCTGCCTGTCTCTCTGTCTGTCTGTCTCTCTGTCTGTCTCTCTGCCTGTCTGTCTCCCTGTCTGTCTCTCTGCCTGTCTCTCTGCCTGTCTCTCTCTCTGTCTCTCTGCCTGTCTGTCTGTCTCTCTCCCTGTCTGTCTCTCTGCCTGTCTGTCTCTCTGCCTATCTCAGTGTCGGAGCTCTCCGTCCGTCTGTCCTCACCGTTGACCACACCCACCATCCTTCCACCAACTGGATCCGTGGAAATGGCTCAGCCAATCAGAACCATGGCTATCATCGTAGAGGGAGGGGGGATCGAAGAGGGAAGAGGAGGATGGCTGGCGACCAACGAGGAGGAGGAGGAGGAAGAGGAGGAGGTGGAGGTGGAGGAGGCAGAGGAGCAGCTGGAGGTGACTGACAGAGTTTACCTGTTTACGTGTTTACCTGTTCAGCTGGTTTGTGTCATGTGACCTGTCACACACCTGTGTCCAGGTGATGGAGCAGCTCTGCCAGCCGTCCAGTTTAGTCACCAGCAGTTCTCGGAGCCGCAGCAGCTCCGTCACTTCCTGGGACAGTCTCCATGGAAACGCCTCGGTGACCACTTCCTGTGAGCTGAGCTCAAGACGCTACAGCGCTCCACTCGGACAAGGCGAGGAGCTCGTGGTGAAGGCGATCAGAGTGAAGAAGAAGAAGAGACGACGACAGGGTGAGCAGACAGACAGGGAGAGAGACAGACAGACAGACAGACTGATGTCACCTGTCTCTCTCTCTCTCCTCAGACAGACAGACTGATGTCACCTGTCTCTCTCTCTCCTCAGACAGACAGACTGATGTCACCTGTCTCTCTCTCTCTCTCCTCAGACAGACAGACTGATGTCACCTGTCTCTCTCTCTTCAGACAGACAGACAGACTGAAGTCACCTGTCTCTCTCTCTCTCCTCAGACAGACAGACTGATGTCACCTGACTCTCTCTCCTCAGACAGACAGACAGACAGACTGATGTCACCTGTCTCTCTCTCCTCAGACAGACAGACAGACTGAAGTCACCTGTCTCTCTCTCCTCAGACAGACAGACAGACAGACTGATGTCACCTGTCTCTCTCTCCTCAGACAGACAGACAGACAGACTGATGTCACCTGTCTCTCTCTCCTCAGACAGACAGACAGACAGACTGATGTCACCTGTCTCTCTCTCCTCAGACAGCAGCAGTGGGACCCGTCTCTCTGAAAGCAGCTGTTCGGACTCCATGTTTGTAGTCCAGGACGGCAGCTGTAGTGATGGAGGAAGTGGAACTCCTTTGAGTGACCGAGCCTCCCTCGTCGGTATGGACCTTCAGAACCAGGACTCTCCAGAACCTGAGCAGGAGCAGGAGCCACAGGAGACGGGGGGTTTGAACAGAGGAGTAAAGGGTGGAGAGGAGGTGAACTCTGGGTGAGTAGCTGCAGACTGAAGCAGTTGTCCTGGTTTTCAGCTCCTCTGTCCGGCTCATGGTTGTTCTCCTGTCCCAGCTCCCTCCTGCCTCCAGGCAGCCTTCTCTTCCAGAGTCTGGAGAACCAACTGAACCCAGGAAAAGGTTCTGGTCCTGGTCCAGACGCAGAGGTTGTCCCTCCAACCCCAGATGTGGATCTGCTGCTCGAGTGCACCTTCTCCTACATGCACAACACAGAGGAGGAGGATGGACAGGAACAGCAGCCAATGGAGGAGCAGGAAGATGAGTTTCTGAGCCCTCTGATTGGACCAGAGGAAAAGGAGGAGGAAGAGGTGGGTTGATGCTTGGGTGAGCTTCTTTTCTACAGTCAAAAGTTTGGACCCACCTTCTCCTTCAGTGTTTACTATTATTTTCTACATTGAAGAAACGTTGAACTAGATGAAATGTGGACTCATTAGACCAGAGTCCAGAGTTCCTCTGGTCTAATGTCCATTCATGTGTTTGTTGGTCTCCATTAGTCATTCAGACCATGAACCCCCCTTAGGTCAGGACTGAACTCCCCACCAGAGTCAGGTCAAGCTGTCTGAATTTATTGACTGTAATCTTGAATCTTAAGTTTTCTCTGTGTTTCTGTACAGGATGAAGAGCTGGTGCCCCCTACTGGTCCAGCAAACCACATGTTTTACTCCACTGTGTCCAGCCTGGACAGAAAACCCAGTTTGTCCAGTGATGAAGACGGAGACATATACCGTCACACTGCGCCCACTGCTGGATGCGGGGGGGGCGTCCTCAACCACCTGACCAATCAAACAGACAAGACAACAGACGCTCAGGTGGACCAGGACGCTCAGGACAGAGACACACACAAACCTGATCAGTTGGCAGAAAGCTGGATGGGATACACAGGACCAGGATGTGGAATACTGAGCCTGCAGGTGACTGACAGGTGAGTCGTCGGCTGACTCCCGGTATGACCTGTGTGTTTTAGGTATGTGGTGTGTGAATGTTAAAGGAAGGCAGGTGTCTGACAGGTGTCTTACAGGTGACCTGTGTGTTTCAGGTTTGTGTGGTGTCTGGACTTTAAAGGAGGACTGTTCTGCAGCACTTTGCCTGAAACTGGACTCAACTGGCAGCGCTTTGAAGACAACGTCCACCAGGTGGCAGTATCTCCTTCAGGTGAGCTAACATCTGACATCCCACCTGACCTTGACCCACACCTGACCACAACCTTTTATAATGGTTCCACCAAGAACCCTTTCTGGGGGTTGGTTGGTTGGTCAGTTGGATGGTTGGTACCATTAGCCAGCTGGTCATTAGCTGGATGCTAAATGTTGCTAACTCCATCAGGTAACCTGCTGTGGAAGGTGGAGCAGAAAAGCCTGACAGCGTTTGCTTGTGCCAAAGTGTCCGTCAAAGGAAAACGTCACTGGTACAAAGCCGTGGAGCAAACAGCCTTCGTGGCTCTGAGTGACGACTCCGCCTGGATCATCAGGACCAACGGAGACCTCTACTTGCAGACAGGTAACTACCGTCCAACTTTTGTAGTTCCCAATCAAATCTCAAATATCTCAAAAGGAAGTGGGTTTGACTGAGAGGTCACCAGAACCTGCAGGTCTTCCAGTCTACAGACTGAATGTAGGTTCAGTCTTTGGTTCTGGTTCCAGACCACGAGAGCCGCCTCAGACTGTTCCTGAAATCTGTTAGCGTGTATTAACATAGGATCAGGTGGTGCAGCAAGTTGTAGCAGGTGTGTTGCTGTGGGTGTGTCTATACCTGCTGAATGTAACCGCTGTAATCCGCAATGATGACCTGGAGACAGTAGGCGTTTAAAGTGACCAATCAGAAAGGAGGGGGGGTTGTGGGGCCGTCTATTCAATGCCCGCCCCCAAAGTGCCAAAACTCAGCATAGGCGAGCGAGTAGAAGGCAGAGAGTGACGGCGAGCGTATACACAGAGACCGTGAGCGCGCAGAGAGTGGTCTTTATGCGCGCAGAGTTTGGCACTGAAAGGAAACGCGAAATGACGCCATATGATTCACGCTGAACTCATGTCTGGACAAACTGTGTCCTTTATCTACAAGGCCTGCTCGATCCAACCAACCTCACCAATGGTTGAATGATACCCTCCGATCACTGCGCACCAAGCTCAGAGCTGCCGAAAAGAAAATGGCTCAAATCCAAACTCTGTCACCAGACACTTTTATCCTCTTTCTCAACCAGCGTCACTGCTGCAAAGACTGCTTTTCACAACCTATCACGGTTGCTGGCACCTCTCTGAGAGTGATGTATCCAAACTGCTGACATGTAGCCGTCCTACTACATGCTCGCTCGCTTGATTGTTTCCCTCTTTTGTAAGTCGCTTTGGATAAAAGCGTCTGTGTGTTTACCTGTATGTATGTGTGTGTGTGTGTGTGTGTTTACCTGTATGTGTTCAGGTCTGAGCGTGGACCGGCCCTGTGCTCGCTCGGTCCGGGTCGAAACACCTTGTGTGTTCAGCCAGGTGTGTGTTAGAGGGGGTGTGGTCTGGGCCCTGAGTGAACACAAGGCGTTATTCTACAGAGAAGGACTGGACCGCTATTGCAGCGAGGGAGAGGGCTGGAAGTACGACACCGTCAGGTACTACAACTACTGCAGTACTACTGTAACACTACTGCAGTAGTACTGTAACACTACTGCAGTACTACTGTAACACTACTGGCCAATCACCAATAACTAACATTCAGACAACCTTATCATACTGAAAAGTTACCTAATGTTTCTAAATAAACATATTATCAGTTTGAAGTAGTGCTGTCAAAAATATCGCGTTATTAACGCGTTAGCGCAAAACAATTTTAACGCCATTAATTTTTTTTATCGCGAGATTAACGCTCTTTGTGACCTAGTGAACTTGTAGTTTTTTCATAAGCTGAGGCCACTGCTAGTAACGTTAGAAAAACTACAGGATCCAGCTGTAAACCGGAAGCAAAACAATAAGCGCGCCCCACGCTACCGTATCGTGTGGATGTCGAGCACGAGATGCTGAAATGGACGCTGCTAACAAAATTATGAATGGAAAAGTTCGTTAGATAAAAGTTATCTGTGTGTATTGTCGGTGTGAACTGAGTTATCATCGTAGCACATCCAGTCTGAAATACCACTTGATGGCCAAACACACCGGCAATTCAAATTCTCCGCCTCCTCCGCGTCATAACCAGGCGACAATGGATGGATTTATTTTGTATCACCCTGTTTTGAAGGTTGTTGAGGGGGCTGTTTTTGTGACTAGGTATTTATTTTTTTGTCATCTGTTTATTGATAGTGTTGCTTTGTTTGAGATTTTGCTTCAGACGTGAATGGCTGTAACACTACATGTTGTTGTTGTGGTTTGCAATAAAAAAACATTTGCACAAAGCAAGCCTATCCACTTTTCCATGTTGATAAGAGTATTATAATGATAATTCAAGGGACATTTAGAATAGATAAAAATGTGCGATTAATTTGCGATTAATCGCAAGTTAACTATGACATTCATGAGATTAATCGCGATTAAATATTTTAATCGATTGACAGCACTAGTTTGAAGTAAACTAAAGCTCCCTGCACTGGCCCTTTAAGAAATATGACATTTGAACAATTTATTACGTGTCCATTACAACACACTGAGCCCTCATTAATTGATGACTTATTGGTTGATCACTGATCGGTTGTGCTCCTGTGTCACAGTGAGGCTCAGGGTCTGGACCTGATGTGTGTTGCCCTGGGAGACGGTGGGACGGCATGGGCGCTGGACGCCAGTGGCAGTTTGTGGTTCAGAACTGGACTCAGTTCATCAAGACCTCAAGGAGATGACGACCACTGGTGGCAGGTAGACAGGCTGTCTATCTGTAAACCTGTCTGTCTGTAAACCTGTCTCTCTCTCTGACCTGTTTGTCTCTCTCTTCATGTCTGTCTCAGATCAGTATCTCGGACTACGTGGTCTTCGATCAGGGCAGTCTGTTCCAGACTCTGCTTCAGGCCACACAGAGTGTTGCCACGGTAACCAGGGCGCCAGTGGAGCGGGTTGTGGCCTTTCTGTCGCAGTACTCACAGTGCCAGCCGAGTCTGGTCAGTGCCAACACCAGCGGGGTCTGGGTCGCCTCAGGAAGGAACCAGCTGCACCTGGCCCGCGGCAGTTTAGTGGGTCAGTGCAGTCCAGTGCAGTCAAGTAGAGTCCAGTGCAGTCGAGTAGAGTCCAGTAGAGTCCAGTGCAGTCGAGTAGAGTCCAGTGCAGTCAGGTCCAGTGCAGTCCGAGTAGAGTCCAGTGCAGTCCGGTAGAGTCCAGTGCAGTCCGGTAGAGTCCAGTGCAGTCCGGTAGAGTCCAGTGCAGTCCGGTAGAGTCCAGTGCAGTCGAGTAGAGTCCAGTAGAGTCCAGTGCAGTCGAGTAGAGTCGAGTAGAGTCCAGTGCAGTCCAGTGCAGTCGAGTAGAGTCCAGTCCAGTGCAGTCCAGTGCAGTCGAGTAGAGTCCAGTCCAGTCCAGTCCAGTGCAGTGCAGTGCAGTGCAGTCCAGTAGAGTCCAGTGCAGTCCAGTGCAGTCCAGTAGAGTCCAGTGCAGTCCAGTGCAGTCCAGTGCAGTCTAGTAGAGTCCAGCGCAGTCCAGTGCAGTCCAGTAGATTCCAGTGCAGTCCAGTATAACAGCAGAGTATTTCTGTTGGCTTCCTTCAGGAACATTCTGGCAGAACGTCGTCCCAAGAGGAACCGTCTCAGCCACTAGATGGACCTTCATCACATCCTCTGCTGTGCCTCACAGAGAAGGTGACATACCTGTACACCACACAGTCCTCAGACCTGGACTGCAGGTCACGGGCCGTCCACCTTATGTAACATACCGGATCATCAGTCTACCTGTCTGTCACCTGTGTGTCATCTGTTTGTCACCTGTGTATTACCTGTGTATTACCTGTGTGTTACCTGTGTGTTACCTGTGTGTCACCTGTGTGTCACCTGTGTGTCACCTGTTTGTCACCTGTGTGTCACCTGTCTGTTACCTATGTGTCACTTGTGTGTTACCTGTCTGTTACCTGTGTGTCACCTGTCTGTTACCTGTGTGTCACCTGTCTGTTCTCTGTGTGTTACCTGTCTGTTCTCTGTGTGTTACCTGTCTGTTACCTGTGTGTCACCTGTCTGTTACCTATGTGTCACCTGTGTGTCACCTGCCTGTTATCTGTGTGTTACCTGTCTGTTACCTGTGTGTGACTTGTGTGTTACCTGTGTCTCAGGTACATTCCTGTGGTTGGCTCAGAGCAGGAAGGATCTGTTCTGTGTTTGGGACCAGGATGGCGAGCTCCGCCCCTCCTCCGTCCCTCTCCCACCTGAGGTAAAAACCCTGTCTGTCTGTCTGAGTGTGACTCACCTGGTCTCTGATGGTCTCCCTGTGCGTTCTCATAATGTTCTACCTGTGCACTCAGGTGGAACTGACTCACCTGTCTGCCTGTCGTGATGCTCTGTGGGGTTTGGACACTCATGGTCGAGTCAGTATTCGTACGTTGTCTCCATCCTGTCCCATCGGACTCCACTGGACCCCGCTGGACCTCAGCCAGCTCGGTACGTACCTAAGTCAGACAGGTGCACAGTGTCTAACACCGACTTCCTGTTCTGATCATTAAATCTACATTCTTTAATGAGTATAACTGATGATCTGGTAGACCGCCTCGTTAATTTAACTGCTGCCTTGTTAGCCAACAGTTCTCAGAGCTCAGAGAAAAGACTGAAGGAAGCTGAGTGACTGAGATAAAAACATGCTGTGAAGTTTCTCATCGATCTTTGTTCTAAACGTTTGGGACAGAAATCATCTGTTTCAGGTCCATCAGGGTCGGACTACTTCCTGGAGTAATAAACTGAGTTTCATTACATACAGGAGTCTACAGTCTGACTGATTGTTCTCCAGACTCAATGAGTCTGCACAGAAATACAGAAAACAAAGGAAAAACAGAAATCTGAGTTCATTTTGACTTTGTTTAATTTAGTCACAAAAATAAGAGTTTGTGTTCCATAAAATCTAAAGTTTAATGTGTTTTATTTTGAAAGGGACTCATTTGGTCTGATGTGTGTGTTTATGATGTACACACACACACACACACACACACACACACACACACACACACATGCACAACAGTTACACGACCTCCACCTGTCAAAGTAACGAAGAAACACAGCTGTGTGTGTGTGTGTGTGTGTGTGTGTGTGTGTGTGTGTGTGTGTGTGTGTGTGTGTGTGTGTGTACGTCATTCTGTAACCTGACTGGTCGGTCAAATCTGTTTTTAGTTCCTGTCCTTCTCGCTGTCAGAGTCTGTCTCTCTCGTTTGTCGTATAAATCAGTATTTGTTGTGATTTGTTGTCTTCAGTGCCAGAGAGTAATCCCACTGTGGTAAATATGTTCAGCTGTACTCGAGTATTTGTTCTGATTACATTACTTCTGATCAAAAACTAGCGAGTCACCAACTTTGCTAACAGCCAAACATCAACAAGGTCACCAACAGCAGACACAGCAGCCAGCTAATATTACTGACTAGTCCAACAGTAGTCAGCCCAGCTCGGCGTCTGTCTTTCAGCCTTTTATTTCACCAAGCTCTCACCAACCACTAAAAGTCAGTCCCAGATTTACGCTTGTCCGGCTGTTTAAAATATTTTCAGTCATGTTGATTAAAAAACTGATTCTGGTTTCTGTTTCATGAATAATCTGTTAAAGTTTGTTTCACTGTTTAAAAACTGTTTTTCATGTTGCTGAGGCGATCAGGGGTCAAAGGTTGGTCGACAGTCTGTCAGTTACATCTGAACTCTGAGGCTGCTCTCCTAAAACAGACTGACCTGGAATCTGTCCTAAACCAGGACACAGTCACCTGATCCCACTCACGTTACACCTGGAATCCTAAACCATGAATGTTGTTTCTGTTTGGTCAGCGCTTCATGACACTGGATCAGTACTTTATTTACTGAACAAATCAAACCTAAAAGAAAAAAAGATGAGGGTTCTACAGGACCTGATGATGTTTTAGTGTTCTCGGCAGTTCAAGGTGTCCTTAAATGTTTCTTTGAGGTTCTGGGGTCCCATTCCACTGGTCCACGATTTCACATGTTGTTGTGTAAAGATATGAAGGTGTGTTCAGGTGAAATGTTACCTGTGTCTTAAAGGAAGTGTTCGTCTGGTCAGTGTGAGCTGCGGCAGTCAGAACGTCTGGGCCGTGGACAGCCGAGGAGTCGTTTACTTCAGAGTCGGAACCCAACCTCTGAACCCAAGCATGATGCTGCCGGCCTGGATCCACATAGAACCACCTGTACAGGTAACACACACACTGGATCCACATAGAACCACCTGTACAGGTAACACACACACTGGATCCACATAGAACCACCTGTACAGGTAACACACACACTGGATCCACATAGAACCACCTGTATAGGTAACTGTGACATCATGTCTCTGCAGCCAATAGGAGTGCAGCTGGTCAGTATTCAGACAAGTCCTAACGATCGTCTGCTCTGGGCGTTGGACAACAGAGGAAGTGTCTTCGTCCGGACTGGACTCAGTGACGAGATGCCCGTGGGGACTGACTGGGAGCTGGTCCCAGGTACACACCTGTCTGTCTGCCTGATCCACTCACCTGTCTGTCTGTCTGTCTGTCTGATCCACATACCTGTCTGTCTGCTCTTTCAGGTTTGGCGGTCAGTCAGCTGGTCCTCAGCTGTCGGACTGTTTGGGTTCGGTGTTTAAACGGAGATCTGGCTCGACGTTACGGCATCTCTGACAGAAACGCCGCAGGAGACTACTGGAAGAAGATCCCCGGGACTGCCAACTGGTTAACTGGTAAGTCGTTGTCTCGGTTGCGTCGTCATTGTCTCAGGTGTGCCGCTGTTGTCTCATGTGTCTCTGTCTTTCTCTTCAGTGACGCCAGAGGATGAGTTGTGGGCCGTAACTCTGATTGGTGGATTGTCCCGGCGTCTAACAAAGCTCCTCCCACAAACTCCCTGTAGACCCCCCCCCTCCGGCCCCTCCCCCTGTGGTGACGATGTCGATGATGAGTGGGAGCTCATCTGACCCATGACATCACTGTGATGTCACCACTGTTTGGTGTTGGTCTATCTGATCTGGATTCACCTGGTTGGACGTCATGATGTCATAGTGACCAGTGACACCATTTCCTGTTTACACATGTCCCTCTGAAGTGACGTGCAGACAGGAAGTGGGTGATGCCACTGCTGGACCGGCACTGAGCAGGCAGGTGACATCACTTCCTGTGACACTTGTTTAGAGGACGGTTCTGTAAAAGATGGCCGCCACACAGGGAGCCCCAGTAGCTGCTGGGAAATGAAGTGAAATGAGACTTTGTTTATTTTTTGTTTTTGTTTTGACTGGAAGCACTTTATTCTGAAAGGACAGCGGACTCCAGAGGGACGGGTTCTGGCTGGTTGTGACTGGTTGTGACTGGTTCTAAATCAGTTTAATGTTTTCTAGTTCAGTTCAGTTCAGTGCAGCCAAACTGGTTATTTGCTGACTCACATTGGTTACATGGGTCCCTTTTCATTGGTTCAGTTCAAACTGGTTCAAACTAACTGTTTTAATTTGTTTTTATGTTTTTATGTAAGTGCAGCGTCTTTTTCTTCAGACTAGTTTAAACTGGTTTCCAGCACTGATTCTGATCCTCTACTGGGACCAGACTGAACTGAACCATGATGACTGACAGTTCTACTGTTACCACGGCAACAGGCAGGAGCCCCGCCCACTGCAGAGCATGTAAAAATGTAAATTTTGGTGATGGACTGAGGTGGACCCCGATGGACTGAGGTGGACCCTGCATTTCGGGTCTGAGGTCTGAATTGATCCTTTAAACTCGCCTCCCTCCCGCTTCCTCTTCTCTGACATCGTTGCCATGGAAACTTGAGAATTGTGATGTCATCCTGCTGTCAGCTGATTGGTTGGATGTAAACTCACTTAATAAACATGTTTAAACACTGAACAGCGTCAGTTATTGATCATCTATTATGAGAGCTGCATCCAGCAGCAGTGTGACTACAAACTTTAATGCAGATAATGACTAAATGTAGATAATAATAATAATAATGTTACGTAAGTGGAAGAATGCAGTCCTTGAAATTTGTTTTATGTGGACATTAAAACTGTTCTTATGGAGAAAGTCACACAGCTGATTGGCTACAGCTTTCTCAAGTATCTTAGAGAGAAAGGGAAGGTTTGATATCGGTCTGTAATTGGCTAAAACCTCTGGATCTAGAGTGGGCTTTTTAAGAAGAGGTTTAATTACAGCTCCTTTAAAGGACTGTGGTACATGTCCTGATAATAAAGACAGATTAATCATATCCAATACAGGTTGACGGCTTAGATGAAGAAATTATTGAAGTTATTTGGTTAAGGTCGATGGAAGAAAAACAGTCTAAATATATATCAGGTTAATATATATATATCAGGTTTGACAGCTGTTTCTAAACTTCAACAATGCAGCCTGCAGACAAAACTCAGGGCTGAAAAAATCTTTATTGATCAATATTCTATGAAACACAAAAGGTCCCAGCTGTCAATCAAACACAGCAGATAACTTCTGTCCGTTATTGATCAATGCGATCTGATTGGTCGACAGTCTGTGTTACATGACTCACTGAGGTAGAAACATTCATCAAAACCTCGTATCAGCACCTTCTGGAGATACCAGGTTTTTACCTGACGTTTTTATTTACATTTTATTTACATCATCAACATGCTGTCCAATCACAGCAGTCCTCAGTGTGTTGGCTTGGGGACAGATGACATCACTGCCAGCTGTGCAGCTGCAGGAAGTCAGGCAGCGTGGCAATCTGATCCGGTCCAGACTGGGCCAAACACCTGAGCGCCTGCAGCAAGAGGGGGGGCGGGGCCAGACCGCACAGCCAGCTGAACACTTCATCTCCCAGCAGGCTTTGCCAACGATGCGGTTCATCCCGCAGGTGCTGCAGTGCGGGCGGTCTGGGCAGGAAGAGCAGCAGGAGGTCAAGGCAGCGTTGCACGTGGCGTCGCTCCGTCGTGTCGGACATGATGAGTCGCTGAAGGGCAGCGTCGAGTCCGTCAGGCTTCGCACCATGAGTCAGTAGTAGCAGCAGACAGTCAGGTCGTGACAGCTCCACCGCCAGCTGCACCGCCGTCTTTCCTGCGTCCGACACATGCGAGCAGCCGCTGTGGCCATCTAGGAAGTCCTGACGGCTGCTCTGCGGGTCACAGTCCTTCAGAGTCTCAACCATCGCGCTGAGGATCGACACGCGGTTGTAGCGCACTGCTACGGACAGGTGCGGTGAGCCGCTGCCACGGCAGCAGCAGAAGCTGTAGCGCTGTGCTCTGAGTGCACTCACTGAGTACCTGTTGAGCAGGTAACGTGCGTAGTCCTGATGGTCGTGTACGACCGCGTACAGCAGCGCCTCAGATGGCAGGAAGGCTCGTGGGCGTCCGTCCTCCCAGCAGAAGACCTCCATACTGCGCATTTCCTCCAGAGTCCAGACCGGCAGCTGCTCACGCACCGCGCAGTAGAAGGAGAACGCGGTACGCTCGCACTGACGCTGCGACGGCGACGAGGACAGACAGTCGAGCTGAGAGGACAGCAACCACGGCATGACAAAGCACCTGGACTGAGGAGACACTCCTGGTCTGAGGAGACACTCCTGGTCTGGAGGAGACACTCCTGGTCTGAGGAGACACTCCTGGTCTGGAGGAGACACTCCTGGTCTGAGGAGACACTCCTGGTCTGGAGGAGACACTCCTGGTCTGAAGGAGACACTCCTGGTTGAGGAGTCACTCCTGTTCTGGAGGAGACACTCCTGGTCTGGAGGAGACACTCCTGGTCTGAGGAGACATTCCTGGTTGAGGAGTCACTCCTGTTCTGGAGGAGACACTCCTGGTCTGGAGGAGACACTCCTGGTCTGAAGGAGACACTCCTGGTCTGAGGAGACCCTTTAAACTGTCTGATCCTGGTTCAGAGTCACAGTCTGTCTCTCAGTCAAACCTCTGTCTTCAGCTCCTTCACACTTTTATAGCTTCTCCGTCCTCCCCACCTCCTCCCCGCCTCCTCCACGCCTCCTCTCTCCCAGCTCTCTCCATCTGGTCTTTCCGCGCCGTCCCGCCCCGCTCCGCCTCCGTGCACTCCTCCGGTCGGTTCAGCTCCATGTGTGGATGTTTGTTTTGAAGTCTGGGACGGGGCAGGCGGGCGGGCGGATCGAGTGTCTCACATAGCGAACATAGCGACCCTCAGCTAGCGGCTGTTACATCATGAAGACTGTAAACAGACACCAGATCAGATTATCGATCCATGTGTGTGTGTGTGTGTGTGTGTGTGTGACAGCTCACTGTAAACAAACCTCTGTGTCCTATTTAAGAAACACACACACACACACAGAGAGAGAGAGAGAGAGAGAGAGAGAGAGAGAGAGAGAAAAGAGATCACCTCATCTTTTTTTCAAACTTTCAAGTCACAGAATCCATGAAAAAATAATGATCTGTCTATATGTACATCGAGAGCAATTTGTAACCTACACCTGTAAGTACACCTGTAAGTATACCTGTAAATACACCTGTAAGTACACTTGTAAGTACACCTGTAAGTACACTTGTAAGTATACCTGTAAGTACACTTGTAAGTACACTTGTAAGTACACCTGTAAGTACACTTGTAAGTACACCTGTAAGTACACTTGTAAGTACACCTGTAAGTACACCTGCAAGTATACCTGTAAGTAAACTTTAAGTACACCTGTAAGTACACCTGCAAGTATACCTGTAAGTAAACTTTAAGTATACCTGTAACCAAAGATGCAAGAATCCATCAAAAATGCAAGAAAGCGCCAAAGAATATAGGGGTTATGATTGATGACCAACTAACCTTTTCCAATTATGACGCCTCAGTTGCCCGGTCATACCGCTTTGCACTTTACAACATCAGAAAAATCAGACCTTACTTAACTCAAAATGCTACTCAACTCCTGACACAAACTGTCGTCATCTCAAGACTAGACTACTGTAATGCCCTCCTGAGTGAAACCTCTTCAGATGATCCAGAATGCTTCGGTGCGCCTGGTCTACAACCAACCCAAAAGGTCACATGTTACCCCGCTGCTCATGGAGCTCCACTGGCTACCTGTTGCAGCCTGCAATAAATTCAAATCGCTAATGCTTGCCTACAAAGTTGTCTCTGGTACTGCACCTACCTACCTGAACACCCTTATACAGGCATATGCTACCTCACGACTGTTGCACTCCTCCAATGAATGACGCCTGGCTCTGCCACCTGTTCGTTCAAGGCAATCCAAACTTTTCTCGTTTGTTGTTCCCCGTTGGTGGAACGCACTACCAGTTCCTACCAGATCAGGGGCGTCCCTCTCTACCTTTAAAAAACTCCAGCTCTTCAGAGAGGACCTCCTCTACAACATTACCAACAACTGGACATGATAAATCTATCCCTTTAAGAATTGTCATTATTATTGCTGCACTAACGCTTTCTTATCGCACTATACCTTGATGAATCCACTAAAGATGCAAGAATCCATGAAAGACCCAAGAATCCACCAAAGATGCAAGAATCCACTGAAGACGCAAGAAACCACCAAAGGCGCAAGAATCCATGAAAAACCCAAGAATCCACCAAAGACCCAAGAATCCACCAAAGATGGAAGAATCCACTGAAGACCCAAGAAACCACCAAAGACGCAATAATCCATGAAAGACCCAAGAATCCACCAAAGATGCAAGAATCCATGAAAGACTCAAGAATCCACCAAAGACCCAAGAATCCACCCAAGGCCTAAGAATCCACCAAAGATCCATGAATCCACCAAAGATGCAAGAATCCACTGAAGACCCAAGAATCCACCAAAGACCCAAGAAACCACCAAAGACGCAATAATCCATGAAAGATGCAAGAGTCCACTAAAGATGCAAGAATCCATGAAAGACTCAAGAATCCACCAAAGACCCAAGAATCCACCCAAGGCCTAAGAATCCACCAAAGATCCATGAATCCACCCAAAGATGCAAGAATCCACTGAAGACCCAAGAATCCACCAAAGACCCAAGAAACCACCAAAGACGCAATAATCCATGAAAGATGCAAGAGTCCACTAAAGATGCAAGAATCCACCAAAGACGCAATAATCCATGAAAGATGCAAGAGTCCACTAAAGATGCAAGAATCCACCAGACCCAAGAATTCACCAAAAAGCAAGAATCCACCAAAGATGCAAGAATCCACCAAAGATGCAAGCATCCACTGAAGACCCAAGAAACCACTGAAGATGCAAGAATCCACTAAAGATGCTACAATCCTCTGAAGACGCTAGAATCCACCAAAGATGCAAGAATCCATGAAAGACCCAAGAATCCACTAATGATGCAAGAATCCATGAAAGACCCAAGAATCCACCAAAGATGCAAGAATCCATGAAAGACCCAAGAATCCACCAAAGATGCAAGAATCCACTAAAGATGCAAGAATCCACTGAAGACGCAAGAAACCACCAAAGATGCAAGAATCCACTTAACATACAAGAATCCACTGAAGACGCAAGAATCCATGAAAAACCCAAGAATCCACCAAAGATGCAAGAATCCACTGAAGACCCAAGAAACCACCAAAGACGCAATAATCCATGAAAGACCCAAGAATCCACCAAAGATGCAAGAATCCACTGAAGACGCAAGAAACCACCAAAGATGCAAGAATCCACTAAAGATACAAGAATCCACTGAAGACGCAAGAATCCATGAAAAACCCAAGAATCCACTGAAGACCCAAGAAACCACCAAAGACACAATAATCCATGAAAGCCCAAGAATCCACTAAAGATGCAAGAATCCACCAAAGACACAATAATCCACTAAAGACGCAAGAATCCACCAAAGACCCAAGAATCCACTAAAGACCCAAGAATCCACCAAAGACCCAAGAATCCATGAAAGACCCAAGAATCCAGTAAAGACCCAAGAATCCACCAAAGACCCAAGAATCCACCAAAGACCCAAGAATCCATGAAAGACCCAAGAATCCATGAAAGACCCAAGAATCCACCAAAGACCCAAGAATCCACTAAAGACCCAAGAATCCACTAAAGACCCAAGAATCCACCAAAGATGCAATTAATATTTCATGGCTTTATGTGAAGCTGCTGTTTATCGTTTCTTTGTATATTTGTGTTGATTTCACAGCTGGTTTGATGATGCTGGTTTATATTTTTATGGATTTTTTGAAAATAAAGTTGAAAAGTAACAAACATGGTTCAAACTGAACTTTATTTATTTATCTAAAATTTAATATTTGAAAACAGCTGATTACTTTTTCTACTGTTGAACATCTCATTATCATATTCACACACACAGTAACACACTCTCTCTCTCTCTCTCCTACACTCACACACACACACACACACACACACACAATCTCTCTCTCTCTCGCTCTCTGATCACTCTTAATCTCGTCCTAGTCGGACTGATCGATCTGATCGACCTGACCATTCCTTCTCGCCGTCTTCGTGACCGTGAGTCTTTCTGTCGGTGTCGGTCTGGTCGGATCTGGTTCGTTCTGGTTCCGGCTGCTTCCGTAACTTTTGGGACTCGGTGTGGAGCTTGGGTGTGTTAGCTGTTAGCTTCATCATCGAGCTTCAGAATCGATCACAGAATCGATCACCTCCTCTTCAAAGTCGCTGCTTCAGTCCGGAACCTGCCGCTGCTCTCCGGACCAACTGTTCGCTCAGCTCCGAGGCTCCTCAGCCGGTCCGGTTCTGTAGCAGGGCAGCTAGGCTAACTAGCTAATTATTAGCCCGAGTTAGCAACTAGCAGTTAGCCCGAGCTGCCTCCGTCCTCGTCATGCCGGCTATGCTGGAGAGAAACTCGGAGGCTCCGGGGAAGCGCAGAGGTAGAGCCCCGGCGGGCAGCAGCAGCAGCGGGCCCGGAGCAGCAGCGAACCCCGGCGGGAAGAGTCTGTCCGGTAATGGAACCAGCTGCTGGGAAGACGGAAGTTCAGGATCTAGCAGCGACGAGGAGCAT
This sequence comes from Argyrosomus regius, assembly GCA_946959425.1. Lineage (NCBI taxonomy): Eukaryota > Metazoa > Chordata > Actinopteri > Sciaenidae > Argyrosomus > Argyrosomus regius. The sequence continues at coordinate 414,416 of OX336887.1, read as the reverse complement.
GGTGGGTAGCCTCGAACACTGAAGTCCAGCTGTGTACTCTGAGTACTTTTACTGAGTACTGTGTGTTGTGTGTGTGTGTGTGTGTGTGTGTGTGTGTGTGTGCGCGCGCGCGCGCGTGTGCAGGTGGAGGAGGGATGCGGGTCGGACCGCAGTACCAGGCCGTGGTTCCGGACTTTGACCCGGGTAAGAATCTAAACACGGAGTGGTAGCCTCGAACAACAAGAGCTCTAACTTAAGTTAATGATACTGGATCCAGACCGGGCCTCTTTAACTGGCCCCAGTTCTGTGATAGACCCGTTCCACTGGTTCCAGTTCAGTTCTCGAGACATTTAACGACTTTTCTAAAAACAAAAGACCTGATGAGACACGTGGACCGGCTGAGTATGTCCATCAGAGGACTGTGTCCTCATTACTGATCCTGGACCAGATGTGAACTTTACTGACAGACCAGAGAGAGGTTCTGATCCTGTCAGAACTGACCTTGTGTCATCGTCATGTCATGTTCCAGCACGAAAAACTTCGTGCAGGTCACGTGATGATCGTCACACACGCTCGCTGTCTGTAGGTGGCGCTCTGACTGTGTTCAGGCCTCGACAACTTCCTGTTTCATGTCAAAACATAAAAATTCAAAAGGTCATTGATGAGGATGACCTCATCTGAAGTCGGTCTGATTGGTCGTAGAAACGCCTGTAAATGGCACAGTAAATTCAAAATGTCTGACTTTCTGTTGGGTTTGATACATGTGACTCCTGAGTCCCTACAGAGGGCGCTACAGAGCCTTCTGGCCTTGTCCAATCACTGCAGAGCGTGCAGACTGTGCTCATCTCCACGGGTTTGATGTAATATGATGATGTCATCTAATTACGTGCAGCTCACTCTGTAACCATGACGACGTGTCTGTTTGCAGAAGTGGCTCAGGCAGCCCAGCTCAGAGAAAACCTTGGCATGTTGGTTTGGATCCCCAGCAGCTGTCTGAACCAGAACCAGCGTAAGAACCGACTCTGAACAGTCCACGACAGACAGGAAGACCAGAACATGACAGATCAGAACGTGACAGATCAGAACGTGACAGATCAGAACGTGACAGACCAGAACATGACAGACCAGAACATGACAGATCAGAACGTGACAGACCAGAACATGACAGACCAGAACGTGAAACAAACATGATACTGATGTTGATGATTCTGATTTCTGTTCCAGTGGACGAATACATCGCCATCGCCAAAGAGAAACACGGCTACAACATGGAGCAGGTAAACCTGAGAACCCTTCAGACTGTTAGTCGTCTCTCTGATGAATCTGTCTTCAGACTGTTAGCCGTCTCTCTGATGAATCTGTCTTCAGACTGTTAGCCGTCTGTTAGCCGTCTCTCTGATGAATCTGTCTTCAGACTGTTAGTCGTCTCTCTGATGAATCTGTCTTCAGGCTCTGGGGATGCTCTTCTGGCACAAACACAACATTGAGAAGTCTCTGGCAGACCTTCCAAACTTCACTCCGTTTCCTGACGAGTGGACGGTGGAGGACAGAGTCCTGTTTGAACAGGCCTTCAGTTTCCACGGAAAGAGCTTCCATCGCATCCAGCAGATGGTATGTTCCCACTAAAACCAGTCCACACATTCAAAACAATGACCAGTACACAGTCCGCGTTCTGTGACCAGTACACAGTCCGCTGCTACATCATCTGTTTTTCTCTGCAGTTACCAGATAAGTCGATGGCCAGTCTGGTTCGGTTTTATTACTCATGGAAGAAAAGTCGCAGTAAAACAAGTCTGATGGACCGACAGACACGAAAACATAAGAGAGAGAGAGGAGACAGGTGAGCTTCAACCTGCACAGGTAACACTACAGGTAACACTACAGGTAACATGACACTACAGGTAACACTACAGGTAACATGACACCACAGGTAATATGACACTACAGGTAACATTACATGTGAACTCTGTATTCAAACTCTGTTTCAGTGACGATGAAGTTGAGGACGGAAACGTAAATCCTCCCAGTGACTCAGAGTTTGACCCAAATAAAGAGGAAAAGAAGGAGGTAAATGACTGTTTACTATTTGCTGACTGTTTCCTGTTTGTTTACTGACTATTTGCTGACTGTTTCCTGTTTGTTTACTGACTGTTTACTGTTTGTTTACCGTTTACTGACTGTTTACTGTTTGTTTACTGTTTACTGGCTGTTTACCATTTACTGGCTGTTTACCGTTTACTGACTAGTTACTGTTTTTTACTGACTGTTTACTGTTTGTTTACTTACTCTTTGCTGACTGTTTACTGTTTGTTTACTGACTGTTTACTGTTTGTTTACTTACTCTTTGCTGACTGTTTACTGTTTGTTTACTGACTGCTTACTGTTTGTTTACTTACTATTTGCTGACTGTTAACTGACTGTTTACTGTTTGTTTACTGACTGTTTACAGACTGTTTACTGATTGTTTACTGACTGTTTACTGTTTGTTTACTTACTATTTGCTGACTGTTAACTGACTGTTTACTGTTTGTTTACTTACTATTTGCTGACTGTTTACTGTTTGTTTACTGACTGTTTACTGATTGTTTACTGACTGCTTACTGTTTGTTTACTTACTATTTGCTGACTGTTAACTGACTGTTTACTGTTTGTTTACTGACTGTTTACAGACTGTTTACTGATTGTTTACTGACAGTTTACTGTTTGTTTACTTACTATTTGCTGACTGTTTACTGTTTGTTTACTGACTTTTTACTGATTGTTTACTGATTGTCTACTGACTGTTTATTGATTGTTCACAGACTGTTTAATGATTGTTTACTGATTGTTTACTTACTATTTGCTGACTGTTAACTGATTGTTTGCTGACTGTTTACTGTTTGTTTACTGTTTGTTTACTGACTGTTTACTATTTGTTTATTGTTTGTTTACTGACTGTTTCCTGTTTGTTTACTGATTGCTTACTGACTGTTTCAGGTGAGTTCTGGATCAGAGAGGTCAGAGGCCAAACCAGCTGCTGGACTGAAGGTAAGAACACAAAGCTAACGTTAGATAGCTAATGTACCTGTCTGCGGCTGACCTGTCTCTCTCTCTATGTGGCTGACCTGTCTGTCTCTGTGTACCTGTCTGTGGCTGACCTGTCTCTCTCTCTCTATGTGGCTGACCTGTCTGTCTCTGTGTACCTGTCTGTGGCTGACCTGTCTCTCTCTCTATGTGACTGACCTGTCTGTCTCTGTGTACCTGTCTGTGGCTGACCTGTCTGTCTCTCTGGACCTGCAGACAGGCAGTAAGGCGTCCCAGCGGCTGAAGAAGCGTCCTCCCAGAGGAATGTTTCTGAATCAGCAGGATGTTGTCTCACTGTCGACGTCGTCTCCTCAAGGATTCATCAGACAGCTGGACTGTCAGCTAGTGTCCATCAAGAGACAGGTCTGTCTGATCACCCGCCTGTCTCTCCTCACCTGTCTGTCTCCTCACCTGTCTGTCTCTCCTCACCTGTCTGTCTGTCTCTCTCTGTTTCAGATACAGACCATTAAACAGTCAAACAGCTGTCTGAAGGAAAAAATCAGTTCAGGAGTTGACGAGTTCAGACAACCTGAGGTAACCATGGCAACACGGCAACACAGAGACTCTCCTGTCTGTAGTCTGGTTGTCTGTTGATGAAGTTGCTGTTTTTTGTTTCAGATGAATCAGAAGTTTAACACTCGTTGGACCACAGAGGAGCAGCTGCTTGCAGTACAAGGTAACACCAGAACCACCTGTAACCAGGTGAACTGACGCACCTGAACTAACATACCGCCTTAATGCAACCTTTGATTACTTTAATAAAATTTGTGACAGTGACTCTCCCTCTTGTCCAATCACACACAGCCATCAGGAAGTATGGGCGGGACTTCCAGGCGATCTCAGATGTGATTGGTAACAAGTCAGTGGTTCAGGTAAAGAACTTCCTGGTGAATTACAGACGGAGGTTTAACCTGGATGAGGTTCTTCAAGAGTGGGAGGCCGAACATGGGATGGAGGGGGGAGATGAGGGAGGAGGAGAGGACGACAAGATGGAGGACAAGATGGAGGACAAGATGGAGGTGTGTCCTGCTGAGGAGGAGGAGGAGGCTGCGACTAAGGAGACAAAGGAGGTGAGGAGAAGTTTTCTGTACTACAAGACCCAGAATCCTCTCTGTCTGCGTGCTTATCAGTTTTGTTATTCTGAAGCACTGACGTCTTTGAATCTTCCTGTTTGCTACTGAGAGAGTAAATAATAACTGTGACTCGTCTGTGACTGCTCTGACTCGTCTGTGACTGCTCTGACTTGTCTGTGACTCCTGACTCGTCTGTGACTTGTCTGTGACTGCTCTGACTCATCTGTGACGGCTCTGAATCGTCTGTGACTTGTCTGTGACTCCTGACTCATCTGTGACTGCTCTGACTCGTCTGTGACTCCTGACTCGTCTGTGACTCCTCTGACTTGTCTGTGACTGCTCTGACTCGTCTGTGACTGCTCTGACTTGTCTGTGACTGCTCTGACTCGTCTCTGACTTGTTTGTGACTGCTCTGACTCATCTGTGACTGCTCTGACTCATCTGTGACTGCTGTGACTTGTCTGTGACTGCTCTGACTCGTCTGTGACTGCTCTGTGACTCATGACTCATATGTGACTCATCTGTGACTGCTGTGACTTGTCTGTCACTTGTCTGTGACTCATGACTCGTCTGTGACTGCTCTGACTCATCTGTGACTGCTCTGACTCGTCTGTGACTCCTGACTCGTCTGTGACTGCTCTGACTCGTCTGTGACTTGTCTGTGACTGCTCTGACTTGTCTGTGACTTGTCTGTGACTGCTCTGACTCGTCTGTGACTTGTCTGTGACTGCTCTGACTTGTCTGTGACTTGTCTGTGACTGCTCTCACTTGTCTGTGACTGCTCTGACTTGTCTGTGACTGCTCTGACTCGTCTGTGACTCGTCTGTGACTCGTCTGTGACTGCTCTGACTCATCTGTGACTGCTCTGACTCGTCTGTGACTGCTCTGACTCGTCTGTGACTTGTCTGTGACTGCTCTGACTCGTCTGTGACTGCTTTGACTGCTCAGACTCGTCTATGACATGTCTGTGACTCCTGACTCGTCTGTGACTGCTCTGACTTGTCTGTGGCTTGTCTGTGACTGCTCTGACTCGTCTGTGACTTGTCTGTGACTGCTCTGACTCGTCTGTGACTTGTCTGTGACTGCTCTGACTCATCTGTGACTCGTCTGTGACTGCTCTGACTAGTCTGTGACTTGTCTGTGACTGCTCTGACTCATCTGTGACTCGTCTGTGACTGCTCTGACTTGTCTGTGACTGCTCTGACTCATCTGTGACTGCTCTGACTCGTCTGTGACTGCTCTGACTCATCTGTGACTTGTCTGTGACTGCTCTGACTCATCTGTGACTCGTCTGTGACTGCTCTGACTTGTCTGTGACTGCTCTGACTCATCTGTGACTACTCTGACTCATCTGTGACTGCTCTGACTCGTCTGTGACTGCTCTGACTCATCTGTGACTTGTCTGTGACTCCTCTGACTCGTCTGTGACTTGTCTGTGACTCCTGACTCGTCTGTGACTGCTCTGACTCGTCTGTGACTTGTCTGTGACTGCTCTGACTCGTCTGTGACTTGTCTGTGACTCCTGACTCGTCTGTGACTGCTCTGACTCGTCTGTGACTGCTCTGACTCGTCTGTGACTGCTCTGACTCGTCTGTGACTCGTCTGTGACTCGTCTGTGACTCGTCTGTGACTGCTCTGACTCGTCTGTGACTCATCTGTGACTTCTCTGACTCGTCTGTGACTTGTCTGTGACTCCTGACTCGTCTGTGACTGCTCTGACTGCTCAGACTCGTCTGTGACTTGTCGGTGACTCCTGACTCACCTGTGACTGCTCTGACTCGTCTGTGACTGCTCTGACTCGTCTGTGACTGCTCTGACTTGTCTGTGACTGCTCTGACTTGTCTGTGACTTGTCTGTGACTGCTCTGACTCATCTGTGACTCCTGACTCGTCTGTGACTGCTATGTGACTCCTGACTCGTCTGTGACTTGTCTGTGACTCCTGACTCATCTGTGACTGCTCTGACTCGTCTGTGACTGCTCTGACTTGTCTGTGACTTGTCTGTGACTCCTGACTCGTCTGTGACTGCTCTGACTCGTCTGTGACTGCTCTGACTCGTCTGTGACTTGTCTGTGACTGCTCTGACTCGTCTGTGACTTGTCTGTGACTCCTGATTTGTCTGTGACTTGTTTGTGACTGCTCTGACTCGTCTGTGACTTGTCTGTGACTCTTGACTCGTCTGTGACTGCTCTGACTCGTCTGTGACTGCACTGACTTGTCTGTGACTTGTCTGTGACTCTTGACTTGTCTGTGACTGCTCTGACTCGTCTGTGACTGCTCTGACTTGTCTGTGACTTGTCTGTGACTGCTTTGACTTGTCTATGACTTGTCTGTGACTGCTTTGACTTGTCTGTGACTTGTCTGTGACTCCTGACTCGTCTGTGACTGCTCTGAGTCGTCTGTGACTGCTCTGACTCGTCTGTGACTTGTCTGTGACTGCTCTGACTCGTCTGTGACTGCTCTGACTGCTCAGACTCGTCTATGACATGTCTGTGACTCCTGACTCGTCTGTGACTGCTCTGACTCGTCTGTGACTTGTCTGTGACTGCTCTGACTCATCTCTGACTCATCTGTGACTGCTCTGACTCGTCTGTGACTGCTCTGACTCATCTGTGACTCGTCTGTGACTGCTCTAAATTGTCTGTGACTGCTCTGACTTGTCTGTGACTACTCTGACTCATCTGTGACTTGTCTGTGACTGCTCTGACTCATCTGTGACTCGTCTGTGACTGCTCTAAATTGTCTGTGACTGCTCTGACTTGTCTGTGACTACTCTGACTCATCTGTGACTGCACTGACTTGTCTGTGACTGGTCTGTGACTCTTGACTTGTCTGTGACTGCTCTGACTCGTCTGTGACTGCTCTGACTTGTCTGTGACTTGTCTGTGACTGCTTTGACTTGTCTATGACTTGTCTGTGACTTGTCTGTGACTCCTGACTCGTCTGTGACTGCTCTGAGTCGTCTGTGACTGCTCTGACTCGTCTGTGACTGCTCTGACTCGTCTGTGACTTGTCTGTGACTGCTTTGACTTGTCTGTGACTCGTCTGTGACTGCTCTGACTTGTCTGTGACTGCACTGACTTGTCTGTGACTTGTCTGTGACTCCTGACTCGTCTGTGACTGCTCTGACTCGTCTGTGACTCGTCTGTGACTGCTCTGACTTGTCTGTGACTTGTCTGTGACTGCTTTGACTTGTCTGTGACTCCTGACTCGTCTGTGACTGCTCTGACTCGTCTGTGACTGCTCTGACTCGTCTGTGACTTGTCTGTGACTCCTGAGTCGTATGTGACTTGTCTGTGACTCCTGACTCGTCCGTGACTTGTCTGTGACTCCTGACTCGTCTGTGACTGCTCTGACTCATCTGTGACTGCTCTGACTCGTCTGTGACTCGTCTGTGACTGCTCTGACTTGTCTGTGACTGCTCTGACTCGTCTGTGACTTGTCTGTGACTGCTCTGACTCGTCTGTGACTTGTCTGTGACTGCTCTGACTTGTCTGTGACTCCTGACTCGTCTGTGACTTGTCTGTGACTTCTCTGACTTGTCTGTGACTGCTCTGACTCGTCTGTGACTGCTCTGACTCGTCTGTGACTTGTCTGTGACTGCTCTGACTCGTCTGTGACTTGTCTGTGACTGCTCTGACTCGTCTGTGACTGCTCTGACTCGTATGTGACTTGTCTGTGACTGCTCTGACTCGTCTGTGACTGCTCTGACTTGTCTGTGACTCCTGACTCGTCTGTGACTTGTCTGTGACTTCTCTGACTTGTCTGTGACTGCTCTGACTCGTCTGTGACTGCTCTGACTTGTCTGTGACTTGTCTGTGACTGCTCTGACTCGTCTGTGACTTGTCTGTGACTTGTCTGTGACTCCTGACTCGTCTGTGACTGCTCTGACTCATATGTGACTTGTCTGTGACTGCTTTGACTCGTCTGTGACTTGTCTGTGACTCATGACTTGTCTGTGACTGCTCTGACTCGTCTGTGACTTGTCTGTGACTCCTGACTCGTCTGTGACTGCTCTGACTCGTCTGTGACTTGTCTGCGACTCCTGACTTGTCTGTGACTGCTCTGACTCGTCTGTGACTCTGCTCTGTTGCAGGACTCGTCCTCTCCAGTGGACTCACAGAAGGCACCACCCTCCTGAGACCATGTGACCTCTGACTCCGCCCCTCTAGTTTTATGACGTCATCGTGTGTGTTATGTTATTTGATCAGTTCCTATGTTGGACTCTTATCGATAAGTTGATCAGGTGTGAGGTTTGTCTATTGTCACTGCTCTCTCTGGACCAATCAGAAGTCAGACCTGGCATGTCAATCAAAGTGGACCTGTTTTTTTTTTCTGATTTTTATTTGACAAAAATGTTTGTTTGTTTGTGTGTGTGTGTGTGTGTGTGCGCGCGTGCACGTTTGTGTTTGCGGGGCAGCAGCCATGTTGGATGATGTCACTCAGGTGATGATGTCATCCTGTTTTGGTGATTGGAGTGTCAATAAAACCAAAGGTTATCAATAAATCAGTTTCTTGTTGTTTGTTTGTAAAAATCAGATAATCAATAATAATGATTCATACACTATCTATCAATAGTTTATCAAACCAGCTGTTTGTTTTATTTTTTATATTAACTGTTAGCTAATGTTAGATACATATTGACTCTTGTGCAAATGTGCATTGTGAAAACTTAAATGGGGAGAGTGCAATGATGCATCCATGATTATGTCCATCAATCAAATGAGCTGTTCCAGAGTGAGTCTGCTGCTCTGCACAGAGGGGAGTCATCATACAGAGTGACAGCAGGTGGTAGGAATGACTTCCTGTGGAGCTGAACCTGCTCTGTTGTTTGAGCAGGAGGTCATGCAGTGGGTGAGAGTTATTGTCCATGATACTGAGAAGTCTGTGGAGCAACCAGCTGCAGGAGCTGCAGAGCATTATATCATATTATCGGCTCTGTTTCCGGGAAACAGCGCCTCCGGTGGCCGGCTGTGTCTCCTCCGCTGGCCGGCTCGGTCTCCGGGAAACAGCGCCTCCGGTGGCCGGCTGTGTCTCCTCCGCTGGCCGGCTCGGTCTCCGGGAAACAGCGCCTCCGGTGGCCGGCTGTGTCTCCGGGCAGCTGGGGGATTTCCTGGGCGGAAGCAGCGGAGGGGGTTTCCAGTGTGATCAGCCCAGTCCTCCCCGCTGGATCTCTGAACTGGATCCCAGTGACTTCTCTCGTACACACAGGACAGAACCACGGAAAGCCCGCTACACCCTGAACCCTGACCATGAGGAGTCCGCCTGAGGCCCGGAGGCTCGGAGGCAGTGGCAGCGGCAGGTTGACGGTTTGAATCCGCAGAGAGTCCGCCGACCCGAGGAGCTGCTGGGCTGAGCTGAGCTGTGGCCTGCGGAGGAGATTCATGTGAGTCACACTATCGAACCTCAGTAGAACCTCAGTAGAACCTCAGTAGAACCTGACAGAAGCTGCTCGAAGCCGAAAACATGTTAGCTGTGTGTGTTAGCTCTCTACAACAGATGCTACAGCTAGCTCTCTCTCTCTCTCTCTCTCTCTGTGTGTGTGTGTGTGTGTGTGTGTGTGTGTGTGTGTGTGTGTGCGTGCGTGCGTGCGTGTGTGTGTGTGTGTGTGTGTGTGTAAATGATCTTTATTGAACAAACAGCACAGAAACAAGAAGCTAACAGACTAACAGAGGCTAACACAGTGATCAATACATGATTACATGATCAATACATGATTACATGATCAATACATGATTACATGATCAATACATGATGATTACATGATCAATACATGATGATTACATGATCAATACATGATGATTACATGATCAATACATGATTACATGATCAATACATGATGATTACATGATCAATACATGATTACATGATCAATACATGATTACATGATCAATACATGATGATCACATGATCAATACATGATGATCACATGATTACATGATCAATACATGATTACGTGATCAATACATGATTACATGATCAATACATGATGATCACATGATCAATACATGATGATCACATGATTACATGATCAATACATGATTACATGATCAATACATGATGATTACATGATCAATACATGATGATCACATGATTACATGATCAATACATGATTACGTGATCAATACATGATTACGTGATCAATACATGATGATTACGTGATCAATACATGATTACATGATCAATACATGATCAATACATGATTACATGATCAACACATGATTACATGATCAATACATGATTACATGATCAATAAATGATGATCACATGATTACATGATCAATACATGATTACGTGATCAATACATAATTACATGATCAATACATGATTACATGATCAATACATGATCAATACATGATTACGTGATCAATACATAATTACATGATCAATACATGATTACATGATCAATACATGATCAATACATGATTACGTGATAAAAATACATGATCAATACATGATTACATGATGATCACATGATTACATGATCAATAAATGATGATCACATGATTACATGATCAACACATGATGATTACATGATCAACACATGATTACGTGATCAATACATAATTACATGATCAATACATGATTACATGATCAATACATGATCAACACATGATTACGTGATCAATACATAATTACATGATCAATACATGATTACATGATGATCACATGATTACATGATCAATACATGATTACATGATCAGTACATGAAGAATCAGATTGAGAGAATCAGACTTGAATAATCAAACTCAGAAAGAAAATTCCACCTTAAACTCCATATTTAAGGTGGAATTGTTGAGTTAAAACAGAGATTCTATTTTTATTTTTTCTGAATCTGGTTTGAACCATTTTTAATTTTATAATCGATAACTATGGTAAACAACGACATAAAAACTGTTTAAAGACTGTTTGAAGATTGTTTGAAGACTGTATTACAAACAGTATAAAGACTGTGTAAAGACTGTTTAAAGACTGTTTGAAGACTCTTCAAAGACTGTTTAAAGATTGTATTTCAAACAGTATAAAGACTGTGTAAAGACTGTTTGAAGACTCTTCAAAGACTGTTTAAAGACTGTATTACAAACAGTATAAAGACTGTTTAAAGACTGTTTAAAGACTGTTTGATGACTGTTTGAAGACTGTTTAAAGACTGTTTGAAGATTGTATTTCAAACAGTATAAAGACTGTTTGAAGACTCTTCAAAGACTGTTTAAAGACTGTATTACAAACAGTATAAAGACTGTTTAAAGACTGTTTGATGACTGTTTGAAGACTGTATTTCAAACAGTATAAAGACTGTTTAAAGACTGTATTTCAAACAGTATAAAGACTGTTTAAAGACTGTTTAAAGACTGTTTGAAGACTGTTACAAGACTGTATTACAAACAGTATAAAGACTGTTTAAAGACAGTTTGAAGACTGTTTAAAGACTGTTTGAAGACAGTTTGAACACTGTTTAAAGACTGTTTGAAGACTGACTGGTGCTATGGATGAGTAACGTCACCTAGATAGAAATATAGATGTAGACATGTAGATGTCTTTGCAGAGAAATTAAACCTGTGCTAAGAAGTTAAACATGTTAAGAAGTTAGAACAGGCTAAGAAGTTAAAACATGCTAAGAAAATAGAACATGTTAAGAAGTTAAACCATGCTAAGAAGTTAAAACATGTTACAAAGTTAAAACATGCCAAGAAGTTAGAACATGCTAAGAAGTTAAAACATGTTACAAAGTTAAAACATGCCAAGAAGTTAGAACATGCTAAGAAGTTAAACATGTTAAGAAGTTAAAATATGTTACAAAGTTAAAACATGCTAAGAAGTTAAAACATAGTAAGAAAGAAGTTAAAACATGTTAAGAAGTTAGAACATGCTGATGTTAGAACATGTCAAGAAGTTAGAACATGCTAAGAAATTAGAACATGCTAAGAAGTTAGAACATGTTAAGAAGTTAGAACATGCTAAGAAGTTAAAACATAGTAAGAAAGAAGTTAAAACATGTTAAGAAGTTAGAACGCTAAGAAGTTAGAACATGTTAAAAAAACATTAAGAAGTTAGAACATGCTGATGTTAGAACATGTAAAGAAGTCAGAACATGCTAAGAAGTTAGAACATGCTAAGAAGTTAAAACATTTTAAGAAGTTACAACATGTTAAGAAGTTAGAACATGTTAAGAAGTTAGAACATGCTAAGAAGTTAGAACATGCTAAGACATTAGAACATGCTAAGACGTTAGAACATGTCAAGAAGTTAGAACATGCTAAGAAGTTAGAACATGCTAAGAAGTAAAACAGTTAAGAAGTTAGAACACAAGACATTAACATGCTAAGAAGTTAAAACATGTAAGAAGTTAGAAATGCTAAAAGTTAAAACATGTTAAGAAGTTAGAACATGCTAAGAAATTAGAACATGTTAAGAAGTTAGAACATGCTCAGAAGTTAGAACATGCTAAGAAGTTAAAACATGTTAAGAAGTTAGAACATGCTAAGACGTTAGAACATGTTAAGAAGTTACAACATGTTAAGAAGTTAAAACATGTTAAGAAATTAGAACATGCTAAGAAGTTAGAACATAGTAAGAAAGAAGTTAAAACATGCTAAGAAGTTAGAACATGTTAAGAAGTTAAAACATGCTAAGAAGTTAAAACATGCTTAGAAGTTACAACATGCTAAGAAGTTAAAACATCAAATCAAATCAAATCAAATTTTATTTGTATAGCCCAAAGTCACAAAATACATTTTGCCTCGGAGGGCTTTACAATCTGTACAGGGAGTGACACCCTCTGTCCTTAGACCCTCTGTCCTTACACCCTCTGTCCTTAGACCCTCTGTCCTTAGACCCTCGGTTCGAGTGAGGAAAAACTTGCCCACAAAAAACTTTTAACAGGAAAAAAGGTGGAAGAAACCTCAGGAAGAGCCACAGAGGAGGGATCCCTCTCCCAGGATGGACAGACGTGCAATAGATGTCACGTGTACAGTCAACAAGTCAACAGAAACATTTTGTATAATTACAATGAAAAATGACAATGGATTACAATGAATGATAAAATGATTACAGTAGCAGTGGAACCTGTGATAGAGATAGAGACACACAGATGCACAGCAGCAGTAAATCATTAACTAACTATAAACTGTAATAGTTAGTTGGAGATATGGTAACATTAATGACAGTAATAATATATGTAGGCACAACCCTGAAAGAGAGAGAGAGAGAGAGAGAGAGAGGGGAGGGAGAGGGAGTCCCCCGGCAGTCTAGTCCTATAGCAGCATAACTAAGGGATGACCTGAGCCAGCCCTAACTATAAGCTCTATCAAAAAGGAAAGTCTTAAGTTTACTCTTAAAAGTGTTGACCGTGTCTGCCTCCAGAACCCAAAATGGTAGTTTGTTCCACAGAAGAGGAGCTTGATAGCTGAAAGCTCTGGCTCCCAATCTACTTTTGGAAACTATAGGAACTACAAGGAACCCAGCATTCTGAGAGCGCAGTGTTCTAGAGGGGTAGTAAGGTACTATGAGCTCTTTTAGATATGATGGTGCCTGACCATGAACATACTAAGAAGTTAGAACATGTTAAGAAGTTAGAACATACTAAGAAGTTAAAACATACTAAGAAGTTAGAACATGCTAAGAAGTTAGAACATGTTAAGACGTTAAACACAGGCTCACGTCTATGCATAGCACTGGATCTGGACCCAAAGTCCTGGAGAGGGGCTTGGTGCCTCCGGCTGAGCGCCGCTGTGTTGGAGTTCACCCCAGATAATGAGACGGTCGCCTCCGTGTGACGGAGAGTCTCTGTGAGGAAGTCTGTTGACTGTGTTCATGGACCAAACCGAGTATCCAGACTTCATCGGGTCGCTGGGCACCGTCCTGAGAGGGTTCATCTGTGGCGACATGGAGAAACCTGGAGGAACGTCCTGCCTGATCTGGGACCTGCTCCAGTCATGGACTGGCAATAACAAACACCATGTTCAAGCAGAACCAGAACCTCAGAGAGCTGAGAGCTGGATCAGATGGTGGGGACCCAGACCTCGAGTGACCTCTTCAAATCCTCCATTGTTGAGGCGGCTGGTAGGAGCTGTGGTCATGAAGGAAGCATCACGCTAAAGAAGGAGGTGTCACGCTAACAAAGGAGGTGTCACGCTAAAGAAGGAAGCATCACGCTAAAGAAGGAGGTGTCACGCTAAAGAAGGAGGCCTGCCAGGGCTTGGTTCGTCCAGACAGTAGACAGGTAGCAGGAGGTGAGACGGTCAGCAGCTTTAGTGGTCACTGAGGCAACAACCAGGTGTGGGAGGAGTTTGGGTCAGTCCAAGTGTCTCCAAGTGTCAGACAGGTGAGCAGAGACAGACAGGTGAGCAGAGACAGACAGCGTCCTCTGGCGTGTTGCTGTTGTGACTCGGTGGAAAACCCCTCTACTGCTGTTAGTTTCTGTTTCTGCTGCTGAATCATGTGACCACACTGATGATGTCATCATACAGGTGAACTCTGTGTAGTGTGTGTATATAATGTGTGTGTAATGTGTGTGTGTGTGTGTGTGTGTGTGTGTGTGTGTGTGTGTGTGTGTGTGTTAATGATGCAGTCAATGGAAAAGCCCCTAACATCCCCACAGCTGAGCCATGACAGGAAGTGAAATTTCTATTGTGTGTGTGTGTGTGTGTGTGTGTGTGTGTGTGTTGTCATGGTGAAGGTCAAAGGTCACGTCTATTTATGTTTTTTTATTTGTTTTTAAATTAATTCATATTAATGAATTGACTCCTCATTAAATCAGGCCACGCCCCTCTGCTGGCCTCCACTGAGCATGTGCAGAGTGTGTTTAACTGTTAACTTGTTACCTGCACTCAGGTCATGTCAGCGGGGAGGAGTGCTGACGGGAGGGAGGTGCAGATTCCCCTCCAGCAGGTGGCGCCCTCCCTGGCCACGCCCCTCTCAGTGGCTCCACCCATCACACCGCCCTCTCACCGCCCAGGCAATCCCTGGCCTCCCAGCGACTTCACCGCATCACAAGGTAAACACTTCCCACACCACCAGCTGGTCTGAGCTTGTGCACTGTAATTGGCTGTCAGGTTGAACAGGTGTGTCTCTGCGTTCAGGTGTGCCTGCAGGTTTCCAGCCTCTTCACGGAGGATTCAGAGATCACTTCGTAGAAACGCCAGAGGCCAAATACTGCTGCGAGGCCTGCAGGCTGGTCCTGTGTCAGCCACGACAGACAGAGTGTGGACACCGCTTCTGTCAGAGCTGCATCAACGACATCCTCAGGTGAGACACAGGTACACATCCTCAGGTGAGACACAAGTGGACAGGAAGTGCTTTCACCTCTCATCTTAAAGGATCAATGACAGGTTCCTGCCGTGAGGTCATGTAACAGGTTCACCTGTTAACCTTCTGTCTTCTCTCCTCCTGCAGTCATCCAAACCCGGTATGTCCAGCTGACATGGAGCCTCTGTTTAAAGACAAGGTGAGCAGGAAGTGACATCATAGAGGTTGTTGTGATTGGCTGTCATTGGTCAGCTCCTGAAGCTGTGTGTGTTACAGATCTTCAGAGACGTTTGCTGCCATCGGGAGATCATGGCGCTGAAGGTTTACTGTCGCAGTGAAGCTAACGGCTGTCAGGAGCAGATGAGTCTGCAGCAGATACCTGTGAGGAAAACAAACGTTCATACCTGTCTGACCACAGAATCCTGCTCTCTAATTGGCTGTAGAGTGTCCTGAATGAATGCTGATCAATCATGTAAACACCAATCAATGTCCACATCAAGTCCTGCCCTATCTGACCGTTTCTACAGGAAACACGTGAAAATGAGGAAGTGAACAGTACTCTACTTCCTGTTTCATGGAGACTTCATTATCTCACCTGTCTGTCTGTCTCTCCCTGTCTGTCTGTCTCTCCTGTCTGTCTGTAGGACCACCTGAACGTGTGTCCGTTCTTCGAGGTGCCGTGTCCGTTGGGTAAATGTAAAGAGCGAATGATGAGGAAGGAGATCCCGGACCACCTGAGCTGGAAGTGTAAACACAGAGAGACCAGCTGCGAGTTCTGCATGACCAAGATGCCTCTGACCGACCTTCAGGTGAGGGGGGAGGGGCAAAGGTGTGTTTCTATACCTGCTGAATGTAACCGCTGTGAAACAATCAGGAAATAACTTTTTATTTCTCTGTCTGTCTGCCTGCCTGCCTGCCTGCCTGTCTGTCTGTCTGGCTGTCTGTCTGTCTGTCTGTCTTCAGAAACACAAAGAGACGGTGTGTCCGGCATTCCCGGTCTCGTGTCCAAACCACTGCTCCTTCTCCTCTCTGCCCCGGAGTGAGGTACTGATCCAGCTTATCTTCCGCCGTCCAATCAGAAGAAAGCTCTGTGTGACAGCAGTATTGATGATACTGATTGGTCGGTTTTGTATTTCAGTTGTCCAATCATCAGCACGACTGTCCCAAAGCTCAGGTGAGCTGCCAGTTCCACCGCTACGGCTGCACCTTCAAGGTAACTTCGTGTTCTTCATGTACCACCATGTACTGTGTACTGTATGTACTGTATGTACTGTATGTACTGTGTGTACTGTGTATACTGTATACTGTATACTGTGTACTGTGTATATTGTGTACTGTGTGTACTGTATGTACTGTGTGTACCGTGTACTGTATACTGTGTACTGTATGTACTGTGTATATTGTGTACTGTGTGTACTGCATGTACTGTGTGTACTGCATGTACTGTGTACTGCGTGTACTCTTACATTTTCTCTGTTTCAGAGTTTAAATCAGGACATGAGGCAGCATGAGTCCACCTTTGCAGCTGAACACCTGAGAATGATGGCGAACAGAAGCTCCACGTTAGAGGGCAAGGTAACCATAGCAACCAGCGTGAGGTGAGCACGGTGGCAGGTTCAGTGTCTGAATTTACCTGAGCAATGTCTGTTTTCCAGGTGGAGGACGTTAAAGGTGAGCTGTTAGAGAGGTGTAAGGTGCTTCCTGCTCTCAGCAGTCGTTTGTCTGAACTGGAGAACCAGAACGACGAGCTGAGAGAGAAGAACCGACAGATGGAGCAGAAAATGGCCACCATGCAGGTAAAACATTCATAAGACAAACATGGTAGACGTGTATAAATATGTTACATTTCTTTTTTGTTTTATTTCTATTGAGGCAGAATCAGTCCTGACAGCAGTTCTCTCTTGACTCTGTCCACACTGAGCAGCTCTACACCGACTATAATATATACAGACTCAATTCACCATGAGCAAGAAAAACCTCCTTTAAGAGGCAAAACCTAGACCATGGTGGACCATGATGGGTCATGGTAGACCATAGTGGACTGTGGTGGGTCGAGGTGGGTCGAGGTGGGTTGTAGTGGGTCGAGGTGGATCGAGATGGGTCGTGGTGGGTCGTAGAGGGTCGAGGTGGATCGTGGTGGGTCGAGGTGGATCGAGGTGGGTCGAGGTCAATTGTGGTGGGTCGAGGTGGACCGTGGTGGGTCGAGGTGGGTCGTGGTCAATTGTGGTGGATCGAGGTGGGTCAAGGTGGATCGAGATGGGTCGTGGTGGGTCGAGGTGGGTCGTGGTCAATTGTGGTGGATCGAGGTGGGTCAAGGTGGGTCATGGTGGGTTGAGATGGGTCGTGGTGGGTCGAGGTGGGTCGTGGTCAATTGTGGTGGGTCGATTGTGGTGGGTCATGGTGGATCGCGGTGGGTTGTGGTCGATCGAGGTGAGTCGTGGTTGATCGAGGTGCGTCATGGTCGATCATGGTGGGACGAGGTAGATCATGGTGAGTCGTGGTTGATCGAGGTGCGTCATGGTCGATCATGGTGGGACGAGGTAGATCATGGTGAGTCGTGGTGGATTGAGGTGCGTCATGGTCGATCGTGGTGAGTCAAGGTAGATCGTGGTGAGTCGTGGTAGATCGAGGTGCATCATGGTCGATCATGGTGGGTCGTGGTGGATTATTGGTTTCACGTCATTTAGCATTGACCCAAAAACACAAAAACTAAAGAAGTCCCCATGAAATGAACTGATGTTCAGTGTTTTTATCTACAACACAACAAAAAAGTTGTAGTTGACAAAGAGCTTTATTTGTAGTCCAAGACGAAACCTGACTCAGTTTTTACAGATGAAAAGTAAAGGTGTGCAGTGATGCAGTACTGTATACTGTGTAGTACTGTATGTAGTACATGATATAGACCATATGACCCTAAACCTGGACGGACAATCATCTCTCTTCCTATAGAAACTCATGAGCTCTCACTCAGAGAAGCTCCTGGAGGTGGAGCTGGAGCTTCGTTCTCTCCGTGTGCTCAGAGATGAGGTGGAGAACCTGAGAGGGACACTGGAGAACGTCCGGACAAGACTGAATGCTCTGGAACAAGGGGGACGCAGCGGGACTGGATCCACAACACACACTCTAGGTCAGACACACAGAGGACAGGGTATCACGTTCTGGTTCTGGGGACTAGTTGTAGAAGTCTGGGTACTTACACTGTCAATCAGTATCTCGTTAATTAATATCAACTTCTCTATAGCATCCCTGGAAACTCAGCTAAGTCGACATGATGACATGCTGAGTGTCCATGACATCCGATTGGCCGACATGGACCTGCGTTTCCAGGTGCTGGAGACAGCAAGCTACAACGGGACTCTGATCTGGAAGATTCGTGACTACAAGAGACGGAAACAGGAAGCAGTGGCGGCAAAGACACTGTCGCTGTACTCGCAGCCATTTTACACGGGTTACTTTGGATACAAGATGTGCGCCCGTGTGTACCTGAATGGAGATGGCATGGGCAAGGGGACACATCTGTCACTGTTCTTCGTGGTGATGAGGGGCGAGTATGACGCCCTGCTGCCCTGGCCCTTCAAACAGAAGGTACTGACTGGTTACTGCCTGGTTTACTGACTGGTTACCTATTGATGAAGGGGGGCTGCAATGCTTAAACCTAACCCGTCTGTCTCCCTGTCTGTCTGTTAGGTGACTCTGATGCTAATGGACCAGGGTCCGTCAAGGAAACACTTAGGCGATGCCTTTAAGCCTGATCCAAACAGCAGCAGCTTCAGGCGTCCTGCAGCTGAGATGAACATAGCCTCTGGCTGTCCTCTCTTTGTGTCCCAAAGCGTCCTGGAAACCGGCAGCTACATCAAAGACGACACCATCTTCATCAAGGTGAAGACACAAAACAACTCGGTTGTGCTGCTCTTCTTCTTGTTTCTACTCTTGTTGAGTGTGCCTGAAAGAGCACACTATATACTATTCACCGGGCTTATTATTATTGAGTGTGCCTGAAAGAGCACACTATATACTATTCACCGGGCTTATCCCCTTTGGGCATTCACACTATTGTTCTTCTAAGTGCCATCTTTGTACGTTTTTTGGCACCTAACCACAAATCCTGTCCTACAAATATAAAAATTATATCACCAGGTGCAGCTCATTCAGGACATGATGGCTATTACTTTACAAATCTCTACTATTAATACTGTACAAATTATTCAACATTTTCTACAAATTTCCCACCATAAGAATGCATTGGAAATCCTCAAATCTCTCTGCAGACCCACTACACTTTAAACAACAACTGCTACTGCATACTTTGTACTACAGACTTCAAATTACTACTTGTACACGATCTTAAACTATTAACCTTGTACTCAACTTTTAAAAATCTTTTACGTTTTTTTTAAAATATCAAAGCTTAAAGTTGAGCAGGTTTTTACTCGAAATTTGCGTTTATAATGGGTGTGTATTTCGCCTGCTAGAGTGAATGACGTCAGCGCTAGAGTGAAGGAACAGAGACACTCCGTCAAAAAATAAAACAGAAAAGTCTCCCGTGGCCACACATTTCATGCTACAGACATAATTTTACCATCAAATCGTAGGAAACTCTCTACCTACGCAGTGATACCACTACTGAAGCTGTCAGCCTTACCGTTTTGGTGGTGTGAGCTTCAAAGCACTAGCTACCTCAGGAAAGCCTCGTGCTACTAGTGGTCAAGTCGTTTCAGTGATAGTTACAACGGTTTGGCTGCTACAGGACTTTCTCTGTCGGGTAGGTTCTGCCGTGCTCTCTCCCTCTGCGCAGTACTAACTGTCAGTCTGACACACACACTGCTCTAATTAGGGCCCGGCAGATGGCGCTGGTTGTTTGGCAACCTCCAGCTATTGTCACTGTTTTTATGTAATACTCTCCGTTTTTCAGCTAATCTCACACTTTGCTTTAATATCCTACAAATTCATACAATATTCAGATCCCTGGTGCAAACAGCAATATACATGCAATGTAAAACATACAATATAAAAATATATATACAAGTTAAAAGATATCTAAGAAAAGAATGTGGCAAATCTAACAGATATAAACATATAAATATGGCACATATAGGAAGATTACTCATCATTTTTCAGCTTATTTCACACTTTGTTAGAATGTTCTACAAATTTATACAAGATTTCAAAATATTCTTATTGTTGATCCTACTTCTTCTTCTTGTTCCTACTCTTCTTCTTGTTCCCACTCTTCTTCTTCTTGTTCCTACTCTTCTTGTTCCCACTCTTCTTGTTCCCACTCTTCTTATTGTTGTTCCTACTTCTTGTTGTTGTTGTTTCTACTCTTCTTCTTCTTGTTCCCACTCTTTTTGTTGTTCCCACTCTTCTTCTTCTTGTTCCCACTCTTCTTCTTCTTCTTGTTGTTCCTACTCTTGTTGTTTCTACTCTTCTTGTTGTTGTTCCCACTCTTCTTGTTGTTCCCACTCTTCTTCTTCTTGTTCCCACTCTTCTTCTTTTTGTTGCTCCCACTCTTCTTGTTGTTGTGCCCACTCTTCTTCTTCTTCTTGTCCCCACTCTTCTTCTTTTTGTTGCTCCCACTCTTCTTGTTGTTGCTCCCACTCTTCTTTTTGTTGTTCCCACTCTTCTTCTTCTTGTTCCCACTCTTCTTCTTGTTGTTGTTCCTACTCTTCTTCTTCTTGTTCCCACTCTCTTCTTTTTGTTGCTCCCACTCTTCTTCTTGTTGCTCCCACTCTTCTCCTTGTTGTTCCTACTCTTCTTGTTGTTGTTCCTACTCTTCTTGTTGTTGTTGTTGTTCATACTGTTCTTCTTCTTGTTCCCACTCTTCTTCTTCTTGTTCCTACTCTTCTTCTTCTTGTTCCTACTCTTCTTCTTCTTGTTCACACTCTTCTTCTTCTTGTTCACACTCTTCTTATTATTCCTAACTTAACAGGTGAGCTAACGCTAACATAGTGTTGTTTGGTTTGATCGGCAGGTTACCGTTGATACCTCTGACCTTCCTGACCCGTGACATTGCGACCCCTTTGACCTCGCTGGTCTCAGATCAGCTCACCTGTCCATGCCCCAGAAGAGCAAAGGATGATGGGAAGGATCAGTGGCAATGGAGGATACTCGTCTATCACAGAGCAACGCTGACAGAAGAGGAGAAGAAGAGGCAGACAGGACGCAGCCAATCAGAGTGAACTTTATAGAGACTGAAGGGCAGGTGCTCTTCTGATTGGCTGATGGACTACAGAAAAGTGTGTGTGTGTGTGTGTGTGTGTGTGTGTGTGTGTGTGTGTGTGTGTGTGTGTGAATGGATCAGTGTTACCATGACATCACCATGGTGATATCACTCAAAGCCAATGTGGCCGCCGCAGCGAGAACATTGTTGCTGCTCATTACTGATGCCGTGCATCAAGCTTTACTTCCTGTTTATTACCTGTTTACCAAGGCATGCTGGGAAATCCACTGCAGCCACAGAGGATCTCAGAAAACCGGTCCAGAACCCGTTTCTATTGTAACGCAGGAGAGACCCAGTACAGACCCAGGACACAGCATGTGATCACACTAATCTAACATTAATGGTTAATTTTTTTATAACGAGAGCCCTGTCAGTCGATTCAGTTCCTGTTTCACCTGTCAGTTACCTGTCAGTTACCTGTTACCGGGTTGAACCAAGTAACATCTCATTTGTATCTGAACCGTCTGTGAGAAACCTGTTTTAATGAGTGATGTTATAATGAGTTCTAGAATTTGAACCTGAACCACAACCTGAAGCAGCTACTGTGCTGACCACGCACAGCAGTAAGACAGCTAACAGTGAGACAGGTAATAAAGATTAACTAGTGGCCTCCCGAGGAAAGGTCAACCTTTCAAAAGAGATGATTCAAACGTGACCACAGAATAATTCCCAGTTCAGATTCCAGAACAGTAGAGTCCAGTAGACGTTCCCAGTGAGTTCCTCTGTGGCTTCTGAGTTTTCAGTGTGGACAGAATTCATCTGACTCATTTGATTCATTTGCACAGTTTGAATGTTTGTTAATGTGTGAAAATAAAAAAAATAGAATGAAAACAAAAATCTGTTTTTATTTCTGGAAATCTGAACCAAGCCTGGATCAGAACCTTACCGATTTATTGTTTGTGATTCTGTACTGGAAGACAGAAATTATATGGTGTTCTGTTACCTGTCATCAGAGAGACGGAGAGGATCAAACCAGGACGACTACAGTCAGGACTCTAGGAGGCCAGTCGCTGAAAGTTGGAATTAACAGACATGCAGCCAAATGATGACCTGGACTCAGGTTCGAATCCCTGTTTGAATCATACAAGTAGCCATCCATCCATTATCTGTAACCTCTTATCCTCAATAGGGTCACGGTGGGGCTGGAGCCTATCCCAGCTGACTTTGGGTAAGAGGCAGGGTACACCCTGGACAAGTCGCCGGGCACATAGAGACAGACAATCATTCACACCTACAGGCAATTTACAGTCACCAATTAACCTGTTAAGTGCATGTCTTTGGACTGTGGGAGGAAGCCGGTGAGAGAACCCACACACCCTAAAAACTTTTTGGGCCAAAATGCAGTACTATTGCATAGTAAATTTCCATCCATTTGAATTACATAGTTTTAATATAAATTAACTAATAAACGTAATGTCTGGTTTTCAATCAACCCAAAAGGTCACACGTTACCCCGCTGTTCATCAAGCTCCACTGTCTACCTGTAGTCTCCGGTTCTGCACTTACCTATTTGAATGCCCTTATACAGACATGTTACCTCACGTCCGCTGCGCTCCTCCAATGAACGACGCCTGGCTCTGCCACCCGTACGCTCAGGACAATCCAGACTTTTCTCGTCTGTTGTTCCCCGTTGGTGGAACGTCCTACCAGTTCCTACCAGATCAGGGGCGTCCCTCTCTACCTTCACAAACCTCCTGAAGACCTCCAGCTCTTCAGAGAGGACCTCCTCTACAACACTACCAACAACTGGACATGATACATCTGACCCCTTAGTACTGTCAGAGTACTTATTGATGCACTAACATGTCCTAGTTGCACCTTACCATGATTGTTTCCCTTTTTTGTAAGTCACTTTGGATAAAAGCGTCTGCTAAATGACTACATGTAAATGTAATGTGAAGCAAGTAATACAATTTATATAATAGTAGGGTTAGGGTTAGGTTATGCATTCAATATTAATAAAGCCAATTTATTTGCCCAAACCCAACAGCGAAAATGAATGCAGTCATATTGAGTTTATTAGTACTAGTACATAAATCTTATTACTTGCTTCACATTAAGTTTGTTAGTTAATTTATATTAAAACAATGTAATTCAAATGGAGCCAGACTCCACACAGCTTCTTGATGTGAGGCGACAGTGCTAACCACTGCACCACCGTGCTGCCCGTAATCAAAGAAGTGAAAGTTTTTAATTAATTATTATGAATGAAGTTCAATTCTACATACAGACGAGTGCTGAACTCAAAAACACATAATGACGTCAGAGTTTCTTACTCAGAGTAACTGAGTTTACTGGTTTTACTACATTAGTCTCTTATTTATGACACATGTAGACATCAGTATATGAAACATGTTTAGAAGACACAAACAGGTCATAGTACAAATAAATTTAAATATTTAAAAAATATTTTTTCATTTTGTTTTATGTTCACAGCTGCATCTCAGACTTTAAAAAGGATCCAGATAAACGTGACACATACAACATGTATAACACTTCACTGTACTTCATTGTACTTAACTTCACTGTACTGCACTGTACTGCATTGTACTTAACTTCACTGTACTGCACTGTACTTCATTGTACTTAACTTCACTGTAGTGTACTTCACTGTACTTTACTTCACTGTAGTGTACGTAACTTCACTGTAGTGTACTTTACTTCACTGTACTTAACTTTACTGTAGTGTACTTTACTTCACTGTACTTAACTTTACTGTAGTGTACTTTACTTCACTGTAGTGTACTTTACTTCACTTACTTTACTTCACTGTACTGTACTTTACTTTACTGTAGTGTACTTTACTTTACTTTACTGTAGTGTACTTTACTGTAGTGTACGTAACTTCACTGTAGTGTACTTTACTTCACTGTACTTAACTTTACTGTAGTGTACTTTACTTTACTTTACTGTAGTGTACTTTACTGTAGTGTACTTAACTTTACTGTAGTGTACTTTACTTTACTGTACTTAACTTTACTGTAGTGTACTTTACTGTACTGTACTTAACTTTACTGTAGTGTACTTTACTTTACTGTACTTAACTTTACTGTAGTGTACTTTACTTTACTGTACTTAACTTTACTGTAGTGTACTTTACTGTACTGTACTTAACTTTACTGTAGTGTACTTTACTTTACTGTACTTAACTTTACTGTAGTGTACTTTACTTTACTGTACTTCACTGTAGTGTACTTCACTGTACTCTACTTCACTGTACTTCATAAGAAAGAATTTGAAGCATCAGAAGCAGAAAACAGATTTTATTTCAGGTCTTTCATGTCACGCATTTGGTTTATCAAACAGGAAGAAGAACACATTCTCATCAGACTGTTAATGTTCAACACAGACTCGTCTCCTCTCGCCTCCTCTCCGTCTTTCCTTGATGCTTTCCTTGATGCTTTCCTTGATGCTCTTTCAAGAAGAAAAAACAGACCCGGTCCAGTTTCCGGGTTCTGGTTTGTTGTCCGGTGTGAACGCTGTATTCTCTCCGCCGCGTTCAGGTTTTGTAAACAGGGTTCTTTATCACCATGCCAACAAATGTCTGTCCGTTACCACCGTCACAGTTGCAGCAGCGTTCAGGAGTTTGTCCTCCGGTCGTCACGGAGACGAATAAAAAAACAAACAAAGAAAACAAAACAGAAACTTTCCCTTTGAAACAGACAGAGTGAGACAGACAGAGTGAGACAGAAAGAGAGAGTGAGACAGGCAGACAGACAGACAGACAGACAGACAGAGTGAGACAGGCAGACAGACAGAGACAGAAAGAGAAAGATAGTGAGACAGGCCTTCCCCAAAACGAGGTCAAAGTCCGAGACCTTCCGGAGTTCCTGATTGTCACCGGTCCAGTCCGGTTCACGCTGCATCGTTGTCCAGTCCGGTTCGATCAGCGCTGGCCGGTGTAAGCTCTGAACCAGGAGGTGACGGAGGCAGCAGCAGACGAGATCATTCCTCCAGTGTTAGCAGCGGGCTGAGAAACCTGCAGTGCACTCTGGGAAAGATCCATGGACTGTAGGAGGAGAAGAAACAAGAAGTTCCGTTTGTTTTTCAGATCAGATCAGAACCTGGTCTGACAGGTGTGTCTGGTGTGTCTGACAGGTGGACCCGGGGTGTTTACCTGTGATGGGATGTCACAGAATCGTGGACTTGGCACCGTCTCCCAGTCCGTCCCGAGGTCCGTCTCCTCATCCGTCACCGCCTCGTCTCCGCTCTCCTCCGCCGGGCCCGCGGCCTCCGGCTCCACGAACTCCATCGACTCCTCCAGGTCAGCGCTCACCTCAAACGGACCGGTCCTGGACCAGAACCAGAACAGACAAGTCAGGTAAAAGGTTCAGTAGAGGAGCAGGAAGTGAACGCCTCACAGCTCTCTGACCTCACCTGCCCAGGTCGTTGTTGTCGGGGGAAACCAGAAACATGATGTTCCTCAGAGTGTGATGAGGGTGGAGCTTCTCGCTGTCCACATGCTGCACAAAGTTAATGTAACGTTAATCTAACGTTAACATTGGAACAGCTGCAATCACTCAGAGGTTGAAATTTCGTATTTCACGTTTTCTCTTCAGTTTGAATCATCGACGCGTGTGCATGTGGGCCGTGGCCTGGTGTTGGTGTAGGTGTGTCTCACCTGCCTTCTCACCTGTATCACCTGTGAGTGTGTCTCACCTGTGAGAAGCAGAGGTGGAGGATGTTGGTGTTGAGCTTGCTCAGCGCTCTGGTGAACCGGTACCGGCTCAGATTCTCTCCGCAGAACTCGCTGAGGAACAAACAAACGTAAATGAGACACGTCACAGACACACACGCTCAGTTTTCTTGACGCTGGTAAGGGGCAGTGAAGGCAGCGGCAGGTCTGTCCTGTCTCACCTGTTGCACAGCTTCTTGGGCAGGTTGACATCCAGGATGTGAGACAGGATGGTGATGAACTGTGTGGCATAACAGAGGGCGGCGCTGATGGTGTGAGCCGGGTTGATGTGGTCCAGTTCTGCAGGTCAGGTGTCAGAGTGTTAGTACTTCAGTAATCTGATTACGTCCTCAAAATGTTGCTGAAGTCCCACCCCCTCCCTCCTCACCTGGGCCCTGATTGGTGCTCTTCTCCTCCACCCAGCTGTAGTAGGCGGAGCAGTCTCCGTTGCTTGGAAGGGTGACAGGCGGTCCGGTGATGCTGATGCTGGTCTCTCCATTCTGGTCGTCCCAGATCCAGCGACCCGACAGGTAGGTGGTCCGCCGGGCCTCGGCCAGCTCGCTCACCGTGCTCGAGGTCAACGCCGGGTCGCACTCCGCCACCACGTCTGCGGGGTCTCTGAGCGACAAACACAGGGGCAGAGGACTCATTCATAACGAGACACAGTTTATGACGCGTTCCCTGTCAGACAGGAGAGGAGCTGTGTGTGTGACGAAGTCTGGCCAGGTGTGTTCAGTCAGTTCAGGTGTGTTCAGTCAGTTCAGTCAGTTCAGTCAGTTCAGTCAGTTCAGGTGTGTTCAGTCAGATCAGTCAGTTCAGTCAGTTCAGGAGTGTTCAGGTGTGTTCAGGTGTGTTCAGTCAGATCAGTCAGATCAGTCAGTTCAGGAGTGTTCAGGTGTGTTCAGTCAGATCAGTCAGTTCAGGTGTGTTCAGTCAGTTCAGTCAGTTCAGGAGTGTTCAGGTGTGTTCAGTCAGTTCAGGTGTGTTCAGGTGTGTTCAGGTGTGTTCAGGTGTGTTCAGTCAGTTCAGGTGTGGTCTTCACCTGCCCTGTTTCTCCTCCTGTGTGGGGAAGATGTGTGTGGTGAGCTCCAGGATGTGTTCTCGTCTCAGCGCTGCGAGCTGACTCAGGCGGCTCTGCAGCTCGCGGCTGCGTCTCTCCATCAGCTCGCCCAGACGGCGGTTGTGACGCTCGATTTTATCCCGTTTGTCCTGATGGCGTCCGGCCCGGCGCTGCAGCCGCTGACTCTCCTCCTGAGAGCGCAGCAGGAGCTCTTTGTCTGCAGGAGAGACATCTGTGAAATATCTGACCCAAACTGAACCAGAACCTTCAGAGACCGGCGTGACCCAGCAGATGGACTCACCGCTCTTCACGTCCTCGTTGCCCCCAGCGACCGCCTCCTTCAGCTGCTCGATCTTCATCTTACACGACATGATCTTCCACTTCTGAGGAGACATCACAAACCAAGATACAAAGTTTCATCAGGGTCAGGTCTGATCAGGTTATGTGGGTGGCTGTGGCTCAGGACGTAGAGCGGGTCGTCCACTAATCAGATAATCGGCGGTTTGATTCCCGGCTCCTGCGGTCGGCATGTCGAAGTGTCCTTGGGCAAGATACTGAACCCGAAGGCTGAACCATCAGTGTGTGAATGAGATATGTAGTGTAAAAGAGCTTTGAGTGGTCAGAAGACTAGAAAGGTGATATATATATATGTATATGTATGTATACATATATACATACATATACATACATATACACATATACATATACACATACTGCTGCTGTGGTCCTGCATGACGTCCACTACATATATTATTACTGTCATTAATGTTACCAGATCTCCATTACAGTTTATAGTAACTTAGTTAATGATTTGCTGCTGCTGTGCATCTGTGTCTCTCTATCTCTATCACAGGTTCCACTGCTACTGTAATCATTTTATCATTCATTGTAGTCCATTGTTATTTTTCATTGTAATTGTACAAAATGTTTCTGTTGACTTGTTGACTGTACACGTGACATCTATTGCACGTCTGTCCGTCCTGGGAGAGGGATCCCTCCTCTGTGGCTCTTCCTGAGGTTTCTTCCACTTTTTCCCTGTTAAAAGGGTTTTTTGTGGGCAAGTTTTTCCTCACTCGAACCGAGGGTCTAAGGACAGAGGGTCTAAGGACAGAGGGTGTAAGGACAGAGGGTGTAAGGACAGAGGGTCTAAGGACAGAGGGTCTAAGGACAGAGGGTGTCACTCCCTGTACAGATTGTGAAGCCCTCCGAGGCAAAATGTATTTTGCGACTTTGGGCTATACAAATAAAATTTGATTTGATTTGATTTGATATATATATATGTGTATATGTATATATATGTATATATATATATATATATATATGTATATATATGTATATATATGTATATATATATATATATATATATATATATATATATATATATATATATATATATATATATATATATATATATATATATATATATATATATATATATATATATATATATATATATATATATATATATATATATATATATATAAATATATAAATATAAATATATATATATATATATATATATATATATATATATATATATATATAATATATATATATATATATATAAACATATATATATATATATATATATATATATATATATATATATATATATATATATATATATATATATATATATATATATATATATATATATATATATATATATATATATATATATATATATGTATATATATATATATATTTATAGTAGTAGTAGTAGTAGTAAGTAGTAAGTAGTAAGTAGTTATAGTACAGTCCATTTAACTTCACTCACCATCTCATCAGCCTGCAGCTTCCTGTCCATCGCCTGGATGACTCTGAGAGGACAAAGGACAAATATCAGTGTGTGTCTAACATTGATGTCAGGTAGTGTCGTGTTCGTTGTTTTGAGGAAGGACGTTACAGGAAGAGTCGTCCTTCTTTTATTTGAGAGAATAAGTAAATGACACAGCTGTGGGTCTGATCTGCTTCACTCCAAAGCTCCGCTGGATCAGGAGCACAGTCTGCTGCCTCTTTTTAAGTTTGTTATTCTGGGTATCATCTTTCTGATTGGTACATGAGTCAAATCATTACGTTAAGACCAGAGTCCATATATCACTGCACTGTGTATTATCATAGTGTAAACACAAAGACTTCCCAGGCTTGAGGTAGCACTCAGAGTTTGACTGAGTTAGCCGGGCAAAGAGTGCGCTTGCTTACAGTGTGTGCTCCATCAGTTATTGATTCTTTGATTTGATTGAGTGAGTTAGTGATTAAAGCTCAGTGTGTTGTTTATCTCGGGGAGACTGTTCAGAAATCCTGCAGACAAAACATCATGAAGATGAACAGGAAGGTTCTGTGATGTCAGCAGAACATCTCTTTGTCTAGTGTTCGTCAGACCACACTCAGCATAACAAACCATTTCCATGTTTCATTGAACGAATATGTCACAGTAGATGTACGGGTGATAAATATGAAGCTGTGATGGGCTCAGTTTGATCGTGGTGGTGCGGCTCGGTTCGGCTCAGTCCACCTGTGCTGCAGCTGCTCCTTCTCGTCCTTCAGCTTCTTCAGACGCTCCAACTTCTCCACAAACCTGCAAACAAACATCAGAAACATCTTCAGACTTCAGACGAGCTCATTGTTACCCTGTTAATGTCTGCTGGAAACATCTCAGACCCCCAGAGAGGTCCAGAGAGGTCCAGCGAGGTCCAGAGAGGTCCAGAGAGGTCCAGCGAGGTCCAGAGAGGTCCAGAGACCCCCAGAGAGGTCCTGGTCCTGTGACGTGGAGCCTCTGAGCTCACAGTTATTTTGGGTGTTCATGTAACTGTAGCAGGTTAGCTAACAAACAGAGCTGTTTGAACCGAACCGAACCGAGCAGGTTCTTCGTATTATACTTCACAGAACCTGAAATGTTCCGAAACTGTCTAAGCTTCTTCTATTCTATTCTATTCTAAGCGTGTATGTGAGGTTCGGTTCGGTTCGGTTCGGTTCGGCAGTGACAGGACGGGTTCACCGACTGAAGGCTGAACTTTACCTCTCTCCGGTCCTCCCGTCTCCGGTCCTCCCGTCGTAGTACACGAAGTCTCCGGCCTGGACGCAGCGGGCGCAGGTCAGTCTGCGGCGGGACGTGCTGCACAGCGGGCACCGCTCCACCGCTACGTACAGACCCTCCGCGTCATCCACCGACTCCACCATCACACAGCCCGGGGCAGAGTGAGCCGGATGGGGGTGATGGGAGCGGAGGGGCGGCCTCCCTCCGGAGTACAGGCCGGAGGATGAAGCAGCTCGGTCCGGGTCGAGCGGCGGGAGTCCCGCTGAGGACGTCATGGAGCTAACAGCTAACTATGCTAACAGGCTAATGTGACGTCAGAGCTTCGCACAGACCTCTAACGCGTCATGACGACCCTCTGACGTTATTTACCGTGATGACGCATCAAGTCTCTAAAACTGCACGAGCTCACCGACCGACATGTTTTTGTTTTGATCAGACGAGTGCCACTTCCGGTTTCCTCTGAACACGTCACGGAGAGACGCTTTGTTTACGTCATGACGTAAGGCCGTGGGCGGAGTCAAGGAAAGTTGATGATGTCATATCTACGGAAGCCCAGCTCAGCCAAACAAAGATTCAATACATAAATACGGCTGCCCCTAAATACCTTATAAATATACTGTATAATATAAAAACTATACTGTGGTTCTGTTATAAATATATATTATAAATATAAAAAACTATACTGTGGTTCTGTTATAAATATATAATATAAATATATAAAAACATACTGTGGTTCTGTTATAAATATATATTATAAATATAAAAACTATACTGTGGTTCTGTTATAAATATATAATATAAATATATAAAAACATACTGTGGTTCTGTTATAAATATATATTATAAATATAAAAACTATACTGTGGTTCTGTTATAAATATATATTATAAATATAAAAACTATACTGTGGTTCTGTTATAAATATATAATAAATATATAAAAACATACTGTGGTTCTGTTCTAAATATATATTATAAATATAAAAACTATACTGTGGTTCTGTTATAAATATATAATATAAATATAAAAACATACTGTGGTTCTGTTATAAATATATAATATAAATATAATAATAATGTTCGTACAGACCAACGAGCTCCACTGCTAACTGCCATTTTGTATGCACTGACTTTGAGTCATCGCTGTAAACAACAAAACACTGAGTACAAAGAACAGTCTGACATAAACAGTCAGAAAACAGTCGGACATCAGTGAGTAAAGTTTCTAAAAATGAACAAAGTTTTTGTGGTTTTAATTTATTTTTTGTCACATTAAAGCATCAAATGATTCAAATCAAAGATTCAAACAAACAAAGACGTCAAAGTTTGTACTGGACAAACATTTTCTGAGCGTTTCTTATTAACACAAATTAAACATGTACATATGAACAGGAAGTGACATCACAGGCCGCCCTCACTGTTTCCTGAAGCCTCTCAGGATCGGATAAATGTTCTCGAATGCTTCGTAGATCTCAGCTCGCTCTTTAGCTCCTGGAAGTCAATACATGTTATGAAAAGAGAGCCTCTGGAAACAGACTGCACTCATCAAAGCCTCTTTATTATAATTATGAACAAAGATGTGTGTATGTGTGTGTGTGTGTGAGTGTGAGTGTGTGTGTGTGTGTGTGTGTGTGTGTGTTGGGGGTCTGTGGGCATAAGAAAGAGAGGGAGAGAGATGGGATGTGCAAAATGTGATGAGCAAAAAAGAGTTTCTGTTTTCTGTACACACGTACACACACACACACACACACACACACACACACACACAGGTTGAAAAGTTATTCATATTTTTAAACATGTTTTCTGCTTACATTAGAGTAGATCAGACTTTATGTTTTAATGGGAGTCAATGGTGCCAAAAATGTCTGAAGGGTAACAGGTGGAAGTTTGTTTTCTACACAGAGTTACAGACATGTCATCAGATCTGAGGCTGGAATTTAAAATCTGATTAAAAAAAACTGAAAAAAAACTGAAATCCAAAGTTTTGTCACTGACATCAACACAGGCAAAATTATTATTTATAATTTATTTATAATTTATAATTTATTATTTATAATTATTATTGAGTATTTTTAATTGAAAAATGCAAAACAAATGTACCAAGGGCGCACGAGGGTTATGTGCTAAAATGCTAACTGTAAACTGCATTTATTATTATTTAGTTATTTGCACTGATTTGTGCTGATGTTTTGTTACTATTTACTTACTTACATAGTTTTGAGTATGCCTTTGAATTTTGAGCCATCTGTGTTGCCGTTGATGTTTTTATGCGGCTTACGTACAAAAAAGCAGGAAGTGTTGTTAGTGAAGAACGTGGTGAATACATGAGAATATGGCAGAGCAACACAGTTGTTTTACCATCTGTGTCGGCACCCAGCCAGCTCAATGAGTAAAACGGTCTCTTGTCATTTCTCGCGTGGTTAAAAGAGTAAGAAATGAAGAACGAAGAAAAGAACGTAAGATAGCCACTATACTAACTAATTTCTGAGGTGAGAATTCCTTTGATACTTCATAATTCCATATTTGTATCTCATAATAACTAAAAACTGCTTGTCAATTACACTTAACACAGAAATATATCCATTAGCATTTAACTACAACTCTGAATGAGTTTTAGCTCAATGCTAACTGATGTCATGATTCATTATTTGGGTTTCATTACCGGTCAGAACCACTTTTCCAGACACAAAGATGAGCAGGACGATTCGAGGCTTCACCATGCGGTAGATGAGGCCTGGAAACAGTTCTGGTTCATAACTGTGGAAATACAAAAAGAGTCTGTGTGTTCAAATGAAGCTTTTTATCCTCAATAATTCTAATAATAATTATATGAAGTGGCTCATTCCAGACCAAATTTCATTTCTGTGACGAGTTCATTCACAGGCTAACAGTTTCCCCCGTTTCCAGTCTTGCATGCTAAGCTAGGCTAACAGTTTCCCCCGTTTCCAGTCTTGCATGCTAAGCTAGGCTAACAGTTTCCCCCGTTTCCAGTCTTGCATGCTAAGCTAGGCTAACAGTTTCCCTCTGTTTCCAGTCTTGTGTGCTAAGCTAGGCATTGCTACCTGCTGAACTGTTGGTGTGTCAGGACCAGTCCTTCCAGTCTGATGGGGAAGCAGACGTCGCAGCTCGCCACCATGTTCTGGATCTTAAAGTCCAAGAAGCGGGCGGGGAAGCCAAGCTTCTGCACCACCCGAGCATACTTCCTCGCAGCCAGCCGTGACTGCTCCTCACTGCACGCGCTCAAACACACAGGTGTAGGAGAGAGATGTAACTACAGACAGAACCACAGACAGACAGAACCACAGACAGACAGACCTCTTGGCTCCAGTACAGACCATCTTCCCTGAGCTGAAGATCAGTGCCGTGGTTCTTGGCTCACGGATTCTCATGATGACCGCCGCAAAACGCTGAAACAACATGAGAACCAAAGGAGCTCCTGAGACGTTCCACCAACCATCAGTCCGTGTTTACACATATTACTGAGCCCTTTACTCAGGTACTGTACTGCATGTGTTTTACTGCAGTATTTCCTTTGCAGTATTAAGCTACTCGTTAGTGGTGGAGGAGGCGTGGTATCATGTACAGTATGTATATGTTCAGTTGCAGTCTGCCTTATGTCTGATAAAGTGTGAGACTGGGTTCAGTACCTTTGGGTTGTACTCAGCATTTCTGGCTTGGAGGGCGATAAACTTCAGATCCAGAGGACAGCCGAGGTTCACCGTGGAGACGATGTTCCTGCACACACACAAAACTATGTGGCCGTCAGATGACATCGTACTGTGATCAGTACTACAGATGAAGTGTCAGTACTACAGATGAAGTACATTTATAGATCAGTAACTTACTGTAACTGTGGGATGATTCCTGACCTCTCAGTCACAGGGGTCATGGGGGTCATCGGGGTCATGGGGGTCATGGGACAGAAGGGGGAGGCACCTGTTCCCAGCCCCAACATGGATGAACTTTGCTGGGGGTCAACTGATACTGCTGGTGTGGAATCCTGGGAGCTGTAGTCCAGACAGATGCCGCTGTCCTGAGACACGTCCAGAGCTGTGGCCTGACTCTCAGCTGCAACAAAAGTCAATTTTATTTATATAGTGCCATATCATAACAAAAGTTGTTGTACAGTCTGATGTCCAGGGAGATGGAAGAGTTCTTCAGTCTGTTGGTGGAGTAGGACATGGACAGCAGTTTGTCACTGAACACACTACTCTGCTTGATGAAGGTGTTGTGCAGAGGGTGGTGGGCGCTGTCCAGTATGAACAGCAGTTTGTCCACAGTCCTTCTCTCTGTGTCCACCACTGAGCCAGCCCTCCTCACCAGTCTGTCCAGTCGAGCAGTGTCCTTCTTCAAACCACAGCGTAGAAGAGGACGCTGGCCACCACAGACTGGTCAAACATCTACAGCAGTTTGTGGCAGATGTTGAAGGACCCCAGCCTTCTCAGACTCTGTCCTTTCCTGTGGACAGAGTCCATGTTTGCTGCCCAGTCCAACCTGTCATCCAGCTGCAGCTCCAGATATTTGTAGGTCCTGACCACCTCCACATCGACCTCCTCAGGTTGGAGATGTGGTTTCTTCCTTCTGAATTCCACCTCCATCTCCTTGGTCTTGGAGGTGTTCAGCTGCAGATGGTTGGACCTGCACCACCTCACAAAGTCCTCAACCAGGCTCCTGTACTCCCCCTCCCATCCATCCTTGATGCCAACTATCGCAGTATCATCTGAGTATTTCTGCATGTGGCTGTACTGTAAGTCAGATGTGTACAAGGTGAAGAGTACGGGAGAGAGCACGGCCCCCTGTGGGCTCACTGGGGTGTTTTGTCTTAGGAACCGGGATGAGACATGAAGTCTTCTACATGGATGTTGATGGATGTTGTGTTTTTGGTTACCTGATGTGAACGTGCTGTATCTGTCTCATATATATATATTCCTGTTGATCAGCAGTGACATCATACCTGTGTTGTGTTGGCGACTGGGCTCTTCCTGTGTGCTGAGCTCATCAGGCAGGAAGCTGAGGTCGAGCTCGTCCCCCAGTTCTCTGCTGGGCCCCGCCTTCATTGACAGGAAGGAGGGGTCCTGCTGAGAGAGGAGGGGGTCATGTGGGGTGTGGGCGGGGCTCTGGAGCCCAAGCCCCTCCCCCAAAATGAAGCTGGAGTCCTGCAGGTGAAAAAAAACAAGATGGTGGATCAGAGTTCAAAGGTCAGCCGACCAGGACTCAAACCCAGAAAACTGTTGCTGTAAGGTGAAAATGATTTCCATGGACGACACTCCTCTGAGGTTCTTTGAGTTAAATCTTCATGTGATTCAGCTCATCAACACAAACTAAATTCCTCTGAGTTCCTCTGAGTTCCTCTAAACTTCATCTCTGCAGAGCGTCACACATTTTCTAGAAACAACAATATTCAGATGTCTCTGAGATGTCTTCACATTTGAACATTTTTAATTTTTGGTCAAATTTAAACGTGATGAGTCGAACAATAAAAGTTCAATCAAAAGAATAATGAAGACATTCATGTTTTTGAGCGAACATCTAATTAAAGAAAACTCACACATCTACTCAC
Organism: Argyrosomus regius; assembly: GCA_946959425.1. Lineage (NCBI taxonomy): Eukaryota > Metazoa > Chordata > Actinopteri > Sciaenidae > Argyrosomus > Argyrosomus regius. The sequence continues at coordinate 378,504 of OX336887.1, read as the reverse complement.
ATTTGCAATGGAGTCATCAAAGTAACGCTCCAACGCCGACTCGTCCATGAGTGACCTGATCCAAGACCTTCCAGGAACTGTTTCCAGGCAGAGCTGCACAGCTGCTTCTAATCCTGACCTGATCAAACACTCAGAGGCAGCTGCTGTGTCCTTCATGTCCTTCATGTCCTTCACCTCCTTCAGGTCCTTCACCTCCTTCATGTCCTTCACCTCCTTCATGTCCTTCATGTCCTTCATGTCCTTCACCTCCTTCAGGTCCTTCATGTCCTTCGCCTCCTTCATGTCCTTCACCTCCTTCACGTCCTTCACCTCCTTCAGGTCCTTCACCTCCTTCATGTCCTTCACGTCCTTCATGTCCTTCACGTCCTTCAGGTCCTTCACGTCCTTCATGTCCTTCACCTCCTTCATGTCCTTCACGTCCTTCACCTCCTTCATGTCCTTCACCTCCTTCATGTCCTTCACGTCCTTCATGTCCTTCACCTCCTTCAGGTCCTTCATGTCCTTCGCCTCCTTCATGTCCTTCACCTCCTTCACGTCCTTCACCTCCTTCAGGTCCTTCACCTCCTTCATGTCCTTCACGTCCTTCATGTCCTTCACGTCCTTCAGGTCCTTCACGTCCTTCATGTCCTTCACCTCCTTCATGTCCTTCACGTCCTTCACCTCCTTCAGGTCCTTCACCTCCTTCATGTCCTTCACCTCCTTCATGTCCTTCATGTCCTTCACCTCCTTCATGTCCTTCATGTCCTTCACCTCCTTCATGTCCTTCACCTCCTTCACGTCCTTCACCTCCTTCACGTCCTTCACCTCCTTCATGTCCTTCACCTCCTTTAGGTCCTTCACGTCCTTCATGTCCTTCACCTCCTTCAGGTCCTTCACGTCCTTCATGTCCTTCACCTCCTTCACATCTTGCACATCCTGTGTCGAAGTACTACAGTATAGAAGTACTCTGCCAGAAGTAAAAGTAAACATCATATATCATTGGATTCAATGTGTACATTAACTGGTAAATATTTTACTTTATAAACTGCTGCGACTTTAACAACAACAAAAACAACAATAATGATGATGATGCTGATGAAGATGATGATGATGAAGATGATGGTGAAGATGATGATGATGATGCTGATGAAGATG
>OX336887.1:269870-372370 GCA_946959425.1 Argyrosomus regius | reverse complement strand
CCTCGACGAGCTGCCGGAGCTCACCGATGACGTCGAGCCGCATGTTTCCTGGATGAGCGCCGCACTCGGTGAGTTCACCACTGAGCATGCTCAGAACCTGTCACCTGAATCTAGCACGAATCACCTGTACATGAGTCACATGATATCTGTTGGTATTTTGATTGGCTTGTTGAATTCAAACTGACGAATCAGATCAGAGACCAGCACCACCACTTCCTGAAACGTTCTAATAATGTTCTGATAACATTGAGGTGATGAAACTACAACTGCTGCATCTTTTTACTGTTGGACTGTTCATACGATGTCACCCAGACACCTGGAAACACCTGGAAACACCGTAAACACCTTAAACACCTGGAAACACCTGGAAACACCGTAAACACCTGGAAACACCTGGAAACACCGTAAACACCTTAAACACCTGGAAACACCTGGAAACACCGTAAACACCTTAAACACCTGGAAACACCTGGAAACACCGTAAACACCTTAAACACCTTAAACACCTGGAAACACCTGGAAACACCGTTTTGTGAGGATGGAGTGGAGTGCGTGTGTGTGTGTGTGTGTCTGTGTCTTGTGTCTGTGTGTGTGTGTGTGTGTCTGTGTGTCTTGTGTGTGTGTGTCTGTGTGTGTGTGTGTGTGTGTGTGTGTGTGTGTGTCTGTGTCTGTGTGTGTGTGTGTGTGTGTGTGTGTGTGTGTGTGTGTGTGTGTGTGTGTGTGTCTGTGTGTCTTGTGTGTGTGTGTCTGTGTGTGTCTGTGTCTGTGTCTGTGTGTGTGTGTGTGTGTGTGTGTGTCTTGTGTCTGTGTGTGTGTGTGTGTGTGTCTTGTGTGTGTGTGTGTGTGTGTCTGTGTGTCTTGTGTGTGTGTGTCTGTGTGTGTGTTTGTGTGTGTGTGTGTGTGTGTGTGTGGTGTGTGTGTGTCTTGTGTCTGTGTGTGTGTGTGTGTGTCTTGTGTCTGTGTGTGTGTGTGTGTGTGTCTTGTGTCTGTGTGTGTGTGTGTGTGTCTGTGTCTGTGTGTCTTGTGTGTGTGTGTGTGTGTGTGTTTGTGTGTGTCTTGTGTGTGTGTGTGTGTGTGTGTGTCTTGTGTCTGTGTGTGTGTGTGTGTGTCTTGTGTCTGTGTGTGTGTGTGTGTGTCTGTGTCTGTGTGTCTTGTGTGTGTGTGTCTGTGTGTGTGTTTGTGTGTGTCTGTGTGTGTGTGTGTGTGTGTGTGTCTTGTGTCTGTGTGTGTGTGTGTGTGTCTTGTGTCTGTGTGTGTGTGTGTGTGTGTGTCTTGTGTGTGTGTGTGTGTGTGTGTGTGGTCGGGCTGTTTCAGTGCTGTGGCTCGAACAGGTTGTTTGAGCAGAGGTGGCTTTGAGTTGTGTTCCAGTGTTTTGGACAGAAAGGGGAGATCAGAGACGGACTGACAGTGTGACATGATGTCGGGGTTGTCCAGGTTTGTGAGGATGGAGTGACAGCAGCCAGCGCTGAGGGAGGAGCTGATGATTTCTGTGATGAGTGTGGAGATAGATGGTTGATGAGGTGAGATGGGATGGGGTCCAGGACACATGTAGAGGTTTTCATGCCTGTCATGATTTTGAGCAGCTCCCCTGGTGACACGGGGGAGAACTGAGACCAGGTCTTGTTATAAATGGTGTGAAAGAAAGGAGGTGTCAGTGGTGAATGAGTTGGAGGCAGAAATGTATTTAATGTATGTCGCAGGGTTCTTTCTCTAACCTTGCCGCTTGTTCCAAAAATCCAGGCTTAGTCGGAAAAATGATTGTGATTTTTATTCTCCACCTCACCAGGTGCAAACAGTGCCAATATTTACAAACCAAAAAAAATAAAGTGAATGAAGGGGGGGGGGGGTGTAGTACGTGTGTGTCTGTGTGTGTGTGTGTGTGTGTGTGTGTGCTGGCCGCAGTCAGTGACAGAGCTGCTCCGTCACACTGTAGAGAAAAGAGAGTATGAGGTGAGAGCAGTAGGTGGACCGGGTAATACTGAAAGCGTCCTTGTACTGCTGCAGGTAATCTGTAAGTTTGGAGGTGAACCAGGAGCAACACGGTGAATTACACCAGAACCAGCTGAGAGAGTGTCGGTCAGCTGTGGGGGAGATGAACTATATACTAATACTATACTAATATTCATATATTTATATTATAGATAATCGATATATGATGGATGTTTAATATATATATATAAATAATATTCATATTTTCAATATTTATTATCTTTTAATTTGTATTTTAAAGTGAAGAAGAAAGTTTCAAACTTCGATGATTTCTTTCATAAATCTGATGTTTTCTTTTCTTCATGAACTTTAATAATAAATATTTGTTTTGTTTTTTAGGAAAGTCTCCAGATGCTGTTAACTTTTGGCTCGGAGAGGAGAGCGCCATCACGTCCAGTAAGACCTGAACGCAACACGACTTGAACGCAACGCGACCTGAACAACTGCAACATGTCAATGTTTAATATTTAATGTGTGTGTGTGTGTGTGTGTGTGTTTCAGTGCACAAAGATCACTATGAGAATTTGTACTGTGTGATTTCTGGAGAGAAAAACTTCATCCTGCTGCCGCCCACAGACCGACCCTTTATCCCCTACGGTAACCATAGCAACCACCTTGTATAACCCTATGGTAACCATAGTAACAGTCACACTGTGCTCTGTAACCATGCTAACACGTTTGTCTGTCAGGTCTGTATCAACCAGCTGTTTACCGTCAGCGGGACGGCGGTGAGTTTGAGGTCGTTGATCAGAGTGGCTCTGAGAAGGTGCGTTCAGGTGCAGTGGCGGCTGGTGAAAAATATTCTAGGTGGGGCTGTGCCATATTCAGTCAGTTTCAGAAACCTCCCATCCTGATATGATTTAACACAAACCTTTTTAATACCTTCTAAATATTTTTTAAAACCTCAACGTAACTTGCCTCGAGTCATATAGCAAAAACAGGATGGATAAATGTTAGGTCACGCACACTGTTACTGTCACTCTCAGTTATTCACATTTAGTCATTTAGCTGACGCTTTCATCCAAAGCGACTTTCAGAGAAGATGCGATGGCTGCAGTGGAAGTTTGACTGGTGGTGGACTCAACTGAACACTGTAGATAGATCAACCACATCAGCAGTGTCCAAACTTTATTTAAAGAGATTTGACAATGTGAAGATGCTCGGGGGCCAAACTAACATTAGATGAGACAATTACCAATAAAAGTTACAAACAAATGTTCTCTAACAGTTTTATTTTAATTGTCACAATTAGATTTTTTTTTAAATGTCAGTGTCACCAAATCTAAACCAGTCAGGCATGAACAAATCTAAACAGCAGTTCTTCTTTCTTTCACATCTGGAGTCAGATAACAGAATAAACTGTATGAACACGTTAAACTGAATGAAGCTGATACAAATCTGAACCTCATGTTCATTTCAAACATGACTTATTATGAGTAATGCAAAGTCTGTTAACATTTCAGTTAACACGTTTCACTCTGTCTCTGCTCTTTAACAAAGTCACATTTAGTGTCACAGCTACAGATATATAACAGCAGCAGTTATGTCCTTAAAGCTTCAGGTGCTTCATCATGTCAACAATAAAAGACAAACAGTCATACAGTGTCTGACAGCAGGACATAAATAATATATTATAAACATGAAGCTGAGGGCCGCATGACATCTGACCGCGGGCCGGGAATGGCCCCCAGGCCGTACTTTGGACATCCCTGATCTACATAATTTGAGTTACGTTACTTGATATCTGCTAAAGAAATGAAACAATGCCTAAGAGTTCAGCACTCCACACATAACCATGTTCTCTAATGAAGACATCAAGTATATTTGACCAGCAGTGTTTCACAGCAGGATGATCTGAACAGCTGTTCTACTCACACTTTTCTTTTTTGTCTTTTCAGTCGATGAAATCAAACTTTTTATTTTACTCCAGCATCAACCATGTACAGACCTGTTCAGTACTCAGTGATGTTGTACGGTCATACTAACTGCAAACTTCTTGAGAATTTCAGGGCGTTCCCGTAACCATGGTAACTCACGGTGCCGGAGGAGAGGGAGCGATGCTGAATGACATTTTTACACGTGTCCAGGAGTCGTTGTTTCACACATGAAGCAACAACAGGAGACTCTCTGTGTCAGACGTGTTCTCACATGTTGACTAAACTTTATAAGTAATTATTTTATATATATAAAAAATTGAGGCATTCTTCTACAAAAATAAACACTGCACAAACACAAGCTTTACATGTGAAACAGAACTTTAAACAATTGACGTATCAATTCTAACAAAGCAGAACATGTTGCTAACATAACAAGGCTGTTGACTTTTACACCTGTGCCCCCTGTGACAGGTGATCAGCTGTGACAGGGGTGATCAGCTGTGACAGGTGATGACAGGTGATCAGCTGTGACAGAGGTGATCAGCTGCTGAGCACATGAACCGGTGCCGTTAGTAGTTAATAGGCAGCACAAGAGGCATACCGTCAGAACAATAACACAATAACATACAATTATACAGATTAATAAATGTTTATATGAACTCTTACGCTGTATAAAGGATGTATAATATAGAAATGTATATCAAGTGGTTGAACTCAAACCTTAAATATACAGTATTAGCTTCCCTTTTTTATGGAGGACTAAAAGTGCCAAAATTAAATAAATAAATACACCATTAAATAATTACTTAAATGTGTCATTAATTCATTAAAATACTGATTCATTTTATGTAAAAAACATATATAATCATTTCACTATTTAATTCATTTACATTTACGTTTCATGGTCCTGTGTTGCAGTGCTTCATGAATTGTCTAACTGTCAAACTCGCCCATCAAAGTTGGTAGGCGGATCCTAACGCCTGATTGGTTACCCTGTGCATCAAGTCAAGGCAAATCAATTCCAGATAATGGATTGATGCAGAGCTAGTGAACATACTCCAATACACTGGGTGGCGCTATTCACCTCTACGTTGGTTTAGATAAAATCAAGGGGAAGACTCGCCCTCTATTGGCCAGCCGTCACTGTTCAGGTGTCTGTAATTCTCAGCGCTCTTTTTAAAACGCTGCAGTTCCATCTGACCCCCCCGCCCCCTCCTTTCAGGTCCCGTGGATCCCTCTGGACCCTCTGGACCCAGACCTGGACCGGTACCCGCAGTACCAGAGAGCTCGGCCCCTCCGATGCAGTGTTAAGGCCGGAGAGATGCTGTACCTGCCATCGCTGTGGTTCCACCACGTCCAGCAGTCACACGGCTGCATCGCAGGTACAAACACCTGAACGCACCACAGGAGACTGAACCCTGACAGGACGTGTCCGGATGTTTCTCTGGTCGGGGTGTTGTTACAGACACGTGATGAGGGACAGCGCAGGGAGCTTTAGTTTACTTCAAACTGAGAATGTGTTTATTTTGGAACGTTCTGTCAACGCTACAGAAACACTGGGTAACTTAAGTATGATAAGGTTGTCTGAATGTTAGTTATTGGTTTGATAATGGTTGTGTATTGATTACTGACAGTGGCTGATCAGGTTTATTATCAGCTGATCGTGTTCAGTTTCTAACAGCAGACGAACATCAATATAACGTTAAAGTAACGTTTTGCTCCCCGTGCGTCTTTTTTTCTCTGTTGCAGTGAACTTCTGGTACGACATGGAGTACGACATCAAGTACAACTACTTCCAGCTGCTGGAGACACTGTCTGAGGTCAGAGGGTCCACGTGACATCACAGCAGCTGTGTGATGTCAGAGGGTCCACGTGACATCACAGCAGCTGTGTGATGTCAGAGGGTCCACGTGACATCACAGCAGCTGTGTGATGTCATAGTGACTGCATTAGTGTTTGTGGGTAAATAAAGTGAAGGAACTGAAATGTGTTTGATGTATTGAAGATTTAAAGACGAAGCAACCGTGTGTGTGTGTGTGTGTGTGTGTGTGTGTGTGATAAATAAACAGGGTCTTTGGTGTTTGAACCAATCAGAAAGCACTTTTTCTTTATTAAAGCCACAAACGTTTTTCAGCCGCAGAAACTTAAAAAACAAAAATCTGAAGGTCAAAGTCTTTTTTTTTATTGCATCGACTCGACTGAAGGCCACGTCCCATTCCCTTTGACAGACTTAAAGGTGATTATCTCTCAGCTGATCAGACTATGTACAAATGTAAACAAACAAGGTGCAGCGTTAACTCATTGGGCCCTCTGAAGCCCCGCCTCCTCATAGCTCGTCATCCAATGAAAAACAACGATGATGTCAGAGCTGATCAATCAGCTGTTCAGATAATCAATCACAGGATGTTCTTAAACACGCTGTCATGTGATCAGTGAGCATTAAATATATAACATGTATGTAATGTATATGTATCGTATGGACATGAGGTTAGAGAGTCCTGGCCGGGACACTTCCTCCCTCAGCTAATCGTCATTAAGGAGCTGCTGATGAGATGAACGATGCTGATTGGTTGTCTAGTGGCGGCTGAGGAGATGTCTGAGCAGCAGGGGGCGCTGAAGGACAACAGGAAGCAACTCAGGTGAAGATTACCCTTCAAAATAAAACCAGCTGTTTGTTTGAAGGAAAATCTCACCTGCTCTCACACACTCACAGTCACACACACACTCACAGTCACACACACACACACACACACACTCTCAGGCGTCGTTGCGGCTCCTCCGGTAGATCGGCACATTGATGCTGTGGAACGCCGGCACCCAGCGGTTGTCATGGAGACCCACGTTGCAGCCAGGCGCGTCCCTGTGGACACCGTGGCAACACATCCAGTACCCGGGCCCGTACGGCAGCGCCTGGCAGTACGGCTTGTGGTGCCAGCGGCACAGTGACACGTCGCCGCGGCCGTACCGCTTCTTGCACTGTTTGCAGGGGTCGTCACGGTAACGGGGGTCGGACACCCACAGCGAGTCGGCGGGCCGCACGCCGTAGTTGTCGATGATGAACTTGAAGTAGCGGCAGGTGCACTTGAGCGCGGCAAGGCTCTGCGTGGGCAGCAGTAGCAGGATCTTCAGCAGCAGGTGGTGCGGCAGCACCGACAGGTACGGCTGAGGCTCCAACAGCTGCTGCAGGCGCTGACGCAGCTCCAGGAAGTCCTGAGACGCCGACGCACGGCGGCCCAGAGGCACCACGGCGAGGGGTGGAGTCATGCTGACCTCCTCCTGAATCCAGTCAACCTTTCTCCTTCTCCTCCTCTTCTCTGATTGGCTGCCGGAGTCAGAGCGAGCAGGAGGGGGGCGGGGTTCTCTGGGGAGAGGGGCGGAGTCAGTGCAGGTCTCTGAGGCAGCAGGAGGCGGAGACAGAAACAACAGGCCGGGCAGAGGCTCCGCCTCCTCCGACGGAGGGGGCGTGACCTCTTGACACTTGTCTTCAGGTGGGGAGGGGTCAGGTGAAGGGGGCGTGGTCAGGGCTGGGGCAGGTGTCTCTGCGCAGCTGGTTGGCTCCCTGCCCGCTACTCCTGGCAGTGATGATGATGTCACTGATGACATCGTTGATTGTTGTGATGCAGGCTGGCAAGGGGTGGAGCCTTGGTCTCCGGCAGCGAGCAGGACTCGTCCCACCGTCCTCCTCAGGCTGTTGCTCCTCGACAGATCTCCTTCTGTCCTCCTCCGCAGACACTCCGACTCCAGCCTCGCCACCATGTCTGACACCTTGATGCTCTCTGGCTCCTCCCCCTTGATCTCCGGGGGCGGGGCTCTGGACAGCGTGATGGTGGTGGAGCTCCTCTGGAGGGCAAGCAGAGGTTTGGAGTCTAGCTGCTGCTCATTGACTCTCTGCTCCAGAAACGCCACCATTTCTACCACAGACACCTTCTGTTCCTGCTCCTCCTCCTCGCCTCCACGCCGCACGTCGCCTGGCTGCTGAGTCCAGTCCGGCCGCTGTGGAAACGGTTTGTTTGTGTGTTGCTGGGTCATCTGGTCCTGCTGGAGGTTCTGGTGGTTTCCTGACCTACGGCGTCGTTTGGCGCTGCTGTTTTCCTCCCAGCTGCCCTTCGCCTTCACGGCCCGAAACAGCCCCGACATGGCGGCGTGGTTCGAACACAGTGCTGCTGTCCTATCGGAGGTGTGCTCGCTGTCCCTGGTGCCATTGGCCCGGCCCGCATCTGAAGCAAACATGGCGATCTTCTCGCGGACGTGTCCGGGCTTGATGACGGTCCAAATGTCCAATGGCGTGTCGGCGTCCTCCGCGGCGGTCTGGTAAAGTCTGAGCGTGTCATTCTCGTAACCCATCGGAAGAGGGAGGAGCTGCAGGGTGGCGGTGGGCGGCACCTTCAGCCGGAGCGCCGCCACGCCGCCGCTAACGCTGCTGTTGTTGCTCACGCTGCTGCAGCGCATCATGTTGGTGGAGATGACACTCAGCGGGATACGGCTGCTCATGTTGGCATGGTTACTGCCACAGGTCCTCAGCAGCGCCCCCTGCTGGGAAAACGTCTGAACGCCGACCACGTCCAACCGCAACTCTGAGCGGACGAGCTTCGGATACGACGTCAGGTGCATGACGGCCCTGAAAGAGAGGTTAGCAGGTAAGCACAAAGGTTAGCATGCTAACACAGGTTAGCATGACACTTCACTACACACACACACACACACACACACACACACACCTTTACCTGCACGCTGTGTGCTGATTGGTGGCTGGAGGTGGTGGGGGCGTGGTCCTGGTTTGAGTGACAGCTCCACTGATCCTTCAGCTTCACATTTCTCAGACTCAGACTGATTCCTCCCACACAGGAAACCAACCACAGGTATGTGTCCTCTGGCTCCGCCCCCTCAGGACGTAACACACACTGCAGAAAGCACGCGCACACACACACACACACACACACACACACACAATAATCAATCAGCTGGATCAGACAGGTAACCTCCAGCTGTGCTGCAGGTCACTGACCGACCAGCTGCAAAGCTAACAGGTAAGCTAGCTCACAAACAGCTGCTGTGCGTAACACATCAATGCTAATGTGAGTTAGCATGTATAAGAGCGACCACAGCCGGTCTGTTGACAGACACTTCCGAGACTAGTCGCCAACTTTGCTAGCCGCAGCGCTAACTAGCATGCTACTAGCCGCGGTCGTCTGAAGCCATAATATACCGGGCTAACTGACTAGCCTCAGGTGCTAACTAACACAGAGCTGCGTGGAAGGTAAACAGCGCGTGCACGTGACAACAGTCACCTGTAATAAATGTGTCCGTGTTTCTGTCGGTCTGTTTCCACAGACACTGTTAGCTCCTGATGCTAACAGACACACAGACACAGTTAGCGTCAGGAGCTAACAGGCTAGCAGGCAGGCCGAGGGTCAGACTAACCTGAGGGAGGAAACCTCTCCGTCTGGCCGCTGGAGACAAAACGCTGCTGGCAGCGATGACAAACACGTATCTCCTGTTTTCCCGGTTCGTCCCGTTAATCGTTAACACTCCAGCTGTCGGTTCGGTCCGTTAGCAGCCGGTTAAATGTTGTTTTAAAGTGTTAAACGGCGGTTTGAACGGAGCACAACAGAACCTGTCTGTTCCGGAGCGGAGCGACGTCCAGCTGAGCTGTGCGTCATGACGTACGACGTCTGCCAAAGACGTCTACGTTAAAACAGAATAAACAAACTTCTTCTTCTTATTGTTATTATTAGTAGTAGCAGCAGTAGTAGCAGCAGCAGTGGTAGTAGTAGTAGTAGAAGTAGCAGTAGTAGTAGCAGTAGCAGTAGCAGTAGTAGTAGTAGCAGTAGTATGTAACCCACATTAAATATAAATAAGAATAAATAGCTTTAAAAGTTGCATAAATATGTTTAAAAAGTTGGAATTGATTAATTTGATGTTAATTCATCGAGATTGATTTTAAATGTTAGTACAACAATGATTTAATGTTGAAAGATTAAAAGTATGCCTATATAAATTCATGTAACCGCCCCTTTAAGGGAGTAGTCACAGCAACGGGTGACGCTGCACGCGCACCTGAGGAGGAGAGCACGCGGCATCAATTAACGGAAAAAAAAAACAGATTCAGGACTTATTAAATTAAACTTATCTGGTCGGGAATCGAGAGAGAAAGATCAAAAATAAGCTACACCGGTTTTGGTGAGTTTTATGTTTTTACCTTGTTTTATGAAGAGCTAATGCTAAAAACGTAGCCGTTATAGCCGTTGGAGCTTCGTCATAAACGGTTTGCCGGTTGGTATTTTGAGTTTATGATTGCTGTGGATGTTATGGAAATGTGTGTATAATATGATATGTTCAGTTGTGTGGAGAAAAAAATCACTGTACCACTGTAAAACATTTATTTGTGTAATTTGAAAGATTTATTTTGTTTATTTGTTACACAGGTCAGGTTTTTTGCTTGGTTGGAAGCTCAGTAGGAGTCCAGATTGATCTGCAGTGTGCGGGCGTGCACACAGGCGGGAAACAGGATGGCGAGCCAGACCCAGACCTTCACATCATCTTCACTCCATCGCATTTCTGGGAAATCCTCAGTGTGGTGACTCGCTGCCAGAGCGGTAGGAGTGTCGGGGTTATGAACTGAACTGAACTGAACTGAACTGAAAACAGTTGAACAGCTGATTGGAAGTGTCATACTTTTATTGATATCCTGTTCATGATTTTGAATGTGTGATCCACTTGATTGATTTGATTTGATTTGATTTGAATTTGATATTGATATTGTTTTACCTGTAAAACAAAAAATAGAGTTAACTCAGGGAAAATATGGGATTTAAAATAGGTTTAACTTATCTGTTAAAAATTATTAAAAAGACTGGTCGAATTTAATAAAAATAGATTGACTAAAATAGTTGATAACCTAGGTATAGTATTAAGACCTGCAGGGTATTTTATTTTGTGTTTTGTGTACCGTTTTTTTTTATATGTTGTATATTGTTAGTAAATTGCCAGCCTCTATATTTAAAGCTGCGGTCTCTGGTGTTATCATTCTTTGCTCCCCACTCCTTAGAGCCTAGAACGGGTCCAGTGGCGCAGTAAGTGGGTTGACACCAGTGCTACAAGCAGTAGTAGTAGTAGTAGCAGTAGTAGTAGCAGTAGTAGCAGTAGTAGTAGTATGATATCACCCGTGTTCTATTTTGTATTTCCTTTCATAAGATTTGATTGTATAATTAGATTTTTCTGGTTGTTCATTATTGTATCATTAAGACTTGATATCAATCACAACTTATTTATTGAGTGTGCCTGAAAGAGCACACTATATGTTATTCCCCATGACTATTATTATTGAGTGTGCCTGAAAGAGCACACTATATGTTATTCCCCATGACTATTATTATTATTTTTCTTACGCCCTTTTTTTGGCTCGCTACTCCTCCCGCAGTTTTGGTCGCACATACACAAAAAGGTATCAAAACGTGCGGCTCGGCCGGGAATCGTGAGCTATGACTTTTCTAAGGGTTTCGGCAAACGGTTTTGCCAAAAATTGCCAAAAACCACGCCAAAAAATGAATGGGTGTGTATTGGTAGAATGTTTGCGAGCTACAGTTGGTGACATCATCGCTAGAGGGCAGAGGGAGAGAGAAATTCGTCGAAAAAAAATTGTAAAGCGAAGGACACAAATGTCATTCAAGAAATAATTTTTTAGAAACAATTTGTGCTGGTCGAGGAAACACTGCTGAAGCTGTCAGCTTTATAGTTTTGGCCACACCAAAACGCAGCAACACCCATCCACAGCCCCATAGACTGCCATGTTAAAAAAGTGGGAAAATTTCTGGAGGAGAGCAGAAGTAACGTTTCTTTGAATCGCTCGTAGAGGGCACAATTCTTCATGTTATCACACAAAACAGTAATGTAGACTTTCAGGAAGGGCTCACGATGCTCAAAATGAAGTCGGTTCAATGATAGGCCAAATGGTTTGGTCAGGAGTCCTTTCTGTTCGAGGGGTGACTTTCAGCATTTTGTCTCTCTCTCTGGGCATTTCCAACTGACATTCTAACAGGTGCACCTAACTGCTCTGCTGATTAGGGCCCGGCAGTTGGCCCTGGTTGCTTGGCAACCTCCTGCCTGAGGGAGCAGAGGGGGGAGGGGCTGTTTTCACTCACACAGCTTGTTGTATTAATACTGAATTTGCTGAGCAGTGTCAATAATAATGTATGGGGGCGACGGGGCCAGAGTCAGGCACACTCAAAATTTCTTTAGAAATTTTCTAGTTTATAGTTACTCTCTCTGTACAGCAGCGTGACATGAGAGAGAAAAAGAGACCTCCTGTCCACTAATAATCTATCTGAGGCAACTTCAAAATCCTCCTCTTCCTCCTCCTCTGCCTCCTCTTCCTCCTCCTCTGCCTCCTCTTCCTCCTCCTATGCCTCCTCTTCCTTCTCCTCTGCCTCCTCTTCCTTCTCTTCCTCCTCCTCTGCCTCCTCTTCCTCCTCCTCTGCCTCCTCTTCCTTCTCTTCCTCCTCCTTCCTTCTCTTCCTCCTCTTCCTCCTCCTCTGCCTCCTCTTCCTTCTCTTCCTCCTCCTCTGCCTCCTCTTCCTTCTCTTTCTCCTCTGCCTCCTCTTCCTCCTCCTCTGCCTCCTCTTCCTTCTCTTCCTCCTCCTCTGCCTCCTCTTCCTTCTCTGCCTCCTCTTCCTTCTCTTCCTCCTCCTCTGCCTCCTCTTCCTTCTCTTCCTCCTCCTCTTCCTTCTCTTCCTCCTCTTCCTCCTCCTCCTCTGCCTCCTCTTCCTTCTCTTCTTCCTCCTCTGCCTCCTCTTCCTTCTCTTCCTCCTCTTTCTCCTCTGCCTCCTCTTCCTCCTCCTCTGCCTCCTCTTGCTTCTCTTCCTCCTCCTCTGCCTCCTCTTCCTTCTCTGCCTCCTCTTCCTTCTCTTCCTCCTCCTCTTCCTCCTCCTCTGCCTCCTCTTCCTTCTCTTCCTCCTCCTCTGCCTTCTCTTCCTTCTCTTCCTCCTCCTCTGCCTCCTCTTCCTTCTTTTCCTCCTCCTCTGCCTTCTCTTCCCTCCTCTTCCTCCTCTTCCTCCTCTCTTCTTCCTCCTCTGCCTCCTCTTCCTTCTCTTCCTCTTCCTCTGCCTCCTCTTCCTCCTTTCCTCCTCCTCTGCCTCCTCTTCCTCCTCCTCTGCCTCCTCTTCCTTCTCTTCTTCCTCCTCTGCCTCCTCTTCCTTCTCTTCCTCTTCCTCTGCCTCCTCTTCCTTCTTTTCCTCCTCCTCTGCCTCCTCTTCCTTCTCTTCCTCCTCCTCTGCCTCCTCTTCCTTCTCTTCCTCCTCCTCTGCCTCCTCTTCCTCCTCTGCCTCCTCTTCCTTCTCTTCCTCCTCCTCCTCCTCCTCCTCTGCCTCCTCTTCCTTCTCTTCCTCCTCCTCTGCCTCCTCTTCCTTTTTTCCTCCTCTTCCTTCTCTTCTTCCTCCTCTGCCTCCTCTTCCTTCTCTTCCTCCTCTGCCTCCTCTGCCTCCTCTTCCTTCTCTTCCTCCTCTCTGCCTCCTCTTCCTTCTCTTCCTCCTCCTCTGCCTCCTCTTCCTTCTCTGCCTCTTCCTTCTCTTCCTCCTCCTCTTCCTCCTCCTCTGCCTCCTCTTCCTTCTCTTCCTCCTCCTCTTCCTTCTCTTCCTCCTCTTCCTCCTCCTCCTCTGCCTCCTCTTCCTTCTCTTCCTCCTCCTCTGCCTCCTCTTCCTTTTCTTCCTCCTCTGCCTCCTCTTCCTTCTCTTCTTCCTCCTCTGCCTCCTCTTCCTTCTCTTCCTCCTCTGCCTCCTCTGCCTCCTCTTCCTTCTCTTCCTTCTCTTCCTCCTCCTCTGCCTCCTCTTCCTTTTCTTCCTCCTCTGCCTCCTCTTCCTTCTCTTCTTCCTCCTCTGCCTCCTCTTCCTTCTCTTCCTCCTCTTTCTCCTCTGCCTCCTCTTCCTCCTCCTCTGCCTCCTCTTGCTTCTCTTCCTCCTCCTCTGCCTCCTCTTCCTTCTCTGCCTCCTCTTCCTTCTCTTCCTCCTCCTCTTCCTCCTCCTCTTCCTCCTCTTCCTCCTCCTCTGCCTCCTCTTCCTTCTTTTCCTCCTCCTCTGCCTCCTCTTCCTTCTCTTCTTCCTCCTCTGCCTCCTCTTCCTTCTCTTCCTCCTCTTCCTCCTCCTCTGCCTCCTCTTCCTTCTTTTCCTCCTCCTCTGCCTCCTCTTCCTTCTCTTCTTCCTCCTCTGCCTCCTCTTCCTTCTCTTCCTCCTCTGCCTCCTCTGCCTCCTCTTCCTTCTCTTCCTCCTCTTCCTCCTCTCTGCTGTATCACATTATTTTCTGCTGAACATGATACAACCATTAGCTTTTAGCTACATGATTTGCTCTTGCCCATCTAACATCTACCTGACACCAGCTGCAGTTTGTAAGTTTCAACAAGAAAGAATCATTTCTGTCTGTCACGTCTGACAGGAGGAGGAGATAGGAGAACAGAACCAGGATCAGTCCAGTTAAAGAGGATCTTACAGAGCGTGAGGAGTTTTTATGTCTTTAGAGGACAAATGATGGAATAATAACACATTGAAGATGAACTCTTTATTGATACCAGTTACAATGACACATTACAAAAAGGGATCCACTGAACGTTTTTTGATGTTTTTTAGGTTCTAGTGTTTAAGAATGAATCTATTGTGGCTCTTCATTAGATCTATAGATGATCCCTAGTAGATCTCTTGTGGATCCCCAGTAGATTTCTGGTAGTCTTCTTCAGGGTAAAGTCTCCATGTTGAACTTGGACAGGGTGAGGTCGTTGTAGATGTGGATGCTGTTGATGGAGCGTAGGTTGGTGATCCGGTGTTGGTACGTCAGTAGGTGAGAGTTGTTGACAGCCACCTTAAACTCTCTGTTGGTGCAGAGAATCTTCATCTGCAACAAGAAAACCACAAACTGCCATCAGTTGGAATTTAGGGACTCTCACACAGGGTTTGGGTTAGTCTGATACTGTACATTCAAATGAGCACTGAAATCTTCTGAGTGGTAGGAATCAAATATTCGACCTCGAACGGCTGTCCTTGAACGAAGGGGAAGCGCTGCAGCTCCCTCTCTTCTTTCCCCCACTTATCATTGATACAGCTGTTCCTGACGATCACCTTCTTGCCTTCCTCATTGAAACGAGGGTTGAAGTGGAAGGCCAGATCACGTGATGCGCCTATATCCACAGTGATCCTGAAAACACCAGAGACCAGCACTGATCAGCTGGGTCCACTAGGTCCATGACCTGTACTACAGATGGTCTTTGGAGGTTAGAGTTGAATACACAGTCATCATATTCAAGGTTCAGTGATTATTACATATAAATGCGTGACATTCAGAGGTGCGTCTGTAAGACAACACGTTGGAACACATTCAGTATGTTCAACATCACAAAGAAACACCTGCAGTTTGTGACTTTTAAAATGTAACAATGACTCAATTCCATCCAGCCATCCATCCATCCATCCATCCATCCAGCCATCCATCCATCCATCCAGCCAGCCATCCATCCATCCAGCCATCCATCCAGCCATCCATCCAGCCATCCAGCCATCCATCCAGCCACCCATCCAGCCATCCATCCAGCCAGCCATCCATCCATCCAGCCATCCATCCATCCATCCATCCAGCCATCCATCCATCCATCCATCCAGCCATCCATCCAGCCATCCATCCAGCCATCCAGCCATCCATCCAGCCACCCATCCAGCCATCCATCCAGCCATCCATCCAGCCATCCATCCACCATCCAGCCATCCATCCATCCAGCCATCCAGCCATCCAGCCATCCATCCAGCCACCCATCCAGCCATCCATCCAGCCATCCTTCCAGCCATCCTTCCAACCAACCAACCAGCCAGCCAGCCAGCCAGCCAGCCCTTATTGAAATGTTCATACTGACTTGTCAGCATTGGGTTTGATGGTTCCACCGATGGTGATAAGCAGTTTGTCATAAACTCCATTAGGAAGACTCTTACCAAATGGGATCGCCTGTTGACAAGGAAACAACTATTAACTCCATCCATCCATCCATCCATCCATCCATCCATCCATCCATCCATCCATCCATCCATCCATCCCTTTGCCTCACCAGATTTGTTTGGGCTGCAACAGGGATTGTAGGTCCAGGTCCAGGTCCAGGTCCTACTGTAGGACTGGGCCATCCTCCAGGTGCAGAGGGTCCTCCACCTCCAGCCTGACCTCCAGGCCAGACTCCTCCACCTCCAGCCTGACCTCCAGGCCAGACACCTCCACCTCCAGCCTGACCTCCAGGCCAGGTGGGGTTAGCGGGCTGACCTCCAGGCCAGGTGGGGTTAGCGGGCTGACCTCCAGGCCAGGTGGGGTTAGCGGGCTGACCTCCAGGCCAGGTGGGGTTAGTGGAGGGCTGACCTTTTCACACAAACACACCTGGTCATTTTTATCAAAGCATAGTCAAATTAATTCATATGTCAGGTTCTGGATCCAGACTTTGGACACAAGAAGACCTCTAAACTGCACCATCTACCACCAGATCATCAGAAGTATTTACAAATAAAAACTAATAGAAGAATATGAAAGATGATGTGATCACATGAAACTGATGATGAAGATGATACCTGGCCAGACGTTACCCCCTCCTGATTGGTCGCTTCCAAGAGCATCCTCCAGCTGCAAAAGAAGATACAGGAAGTGTGAAACTCTGTGTTACGCAGCACAGGAACAGGACTCAAATGCAGCACTCGGGACGCAGGTACAAGAGGTAAGCAGTCTTTAATGACAATCCAAAAGGGCTGAGGCAAAGGCGAGATACGAAAACTGGTAACTACATGATGGACACTAACAATCCGGCATAGGGGGAAGAGAACAATGGCTTTAAATACACTGGATGATGGTGGGTGATTAAGGAGGGGACAAACACAAGGTGGGAACTGTAGTGGCTGTTAGAGGAACTGCAGCAGTTGGTCAGGTGGGCCATACATGTAAATGTGGAGAGGTGGAGTGATGGGCAGCCACATAGCAGTGCTCTGGGAGCAGTTAGGGGTTTTTGCTGTCTTGCTCAAGGGTACATTGGTAGTGCCAAGGAGGTAACTGGCCTCTCCAGCTACCAGTCCACGCTCCATCCATACCATATTGGTCTGTGCTGGACATGAATCTGTCACCTTGGGTTCCCAAGCCAAGTTCTTACTGACTGAGCCCTGACTGTCGACTGTTAGTACGCACGTGTTCAGCACTATGAATTATGATGATTATGAATTATCACATTATCTATTGAAGATTTGGGGAAAAAGGCAATGAAACAGGAAGTAGAACTCATGAAACAGGAAGTAGAGTTAATCAAACAGGAAGTAGAGTTCTGTTTACTTTCTCATTTGTATGGGTTTAACATCCCCGAGTGCAGGATGAGTCATCAACAACTTTTTATGGTTTATCAAGAAGTTCTAAAATATGATGAAGAACACCTGAAACTACCTCAAACGTGACTTTTTGTTAGTGTGGGTCCAGATACCGGGATAAAGGAGAGGACATTATTTATACCAATGTTTAATTTATACATATAGTGTTTCGCATCAGTACAGGTTTATCATCTGCAATAAGAAGACAAACACACCTGCACACAGTAAATAATGACAGCACAGTTTGAGTCTATCAAATGTGAGACACAGTCAATCTGTCTGAGTATCAAAGCTGTCCCTGAATGCAACACAGTCCTCTGTGGTTGACTGAGTTCAGGGCGTGTTGGTGACGGATTCTGCAGGAATGTTCTGCATCAAGTTGTTGATTTTAGAGATGAATGCCACCTTGTTGACTTTCACACTGCAAACACTCAGTAAGTCCACGTGAGACGATCTGAGGTTCACGTGATACATTCAGGATAATAGCATCGCTTGTCTCTAATCGGGTTTCATCCAGATGAAACTTTAACTACTTTAACAGAAAGTCCACTCCACAAAGTCTCACTCTGTAACGCCTGAGCATTAAACCAGGAGGATGGAAACTAATTTATTAAATATAAGTACTGTTTATACTGTTGTATTTTTTTTTATATTTATATTGTATTACATGCCCTTTTGCACCGTGAGTCTGAGAGGACTGAAATTTCATCTGTGCTGTATGTAACGCATATTAGCATATTTGACAATAAAGCTGACTTTGACTTTGACTTAATAAGTTTAACTTAACAAGCTTCAGTCTGAATGTTTCAATCAAAACTTTAAAGACTGTTATAGATATAAACATCTGGTCAGACAATGAAATGTGAATGAACAAACAGACTCACGTTCATCATGTCGTCTGAGATCTGAAACAGAACAAGAAGTAAACAATGTGTGAGGGTGTGGTGGACGAGTCATGACACGACTACAGACACCAAAAGCCAGAAAAACCAGACAGGACTGAGACACACATGTAGAACACTGTTCTAAATAATGTTCTGATTATGTTCTAAATATGTTCTCAACATGAACACTTGTTGTTTTTAATATTTATAGAACTTCTTTTGTGTTTTCTGTTTTGGATGTTGAATTATGGAGAGCAGTGATTTGTCTTCAACTTAATTTATCATAGTCATAGATTACTTAAATGATAATACTTAATAATAGATCAGTTAAATCATAATTATTATTGATGGATTAAAGTCATTCTGACACATCAGGTGACCTGTTCAAAAACACTCTGTGGAACAGCTGTCAGCTCGTCAGCTTGATGAAACCTGATTCTGGCGTACTTTATGACAAACTGATGATGAGTATGTATAAATATAATCCATCCATAACCTCTTCCCATCATGGTCACGGGGGGTGGAGCCTATCCAGCTCATAGTTTAGTTTATTATTGATTAGTTTGTCAGTTCAACATCATACAGTCATAAATTACTCTGTTAACTGTTATTATATTCTTAAATAATCGACGTTATGACACTTTAGACACTCACACGCTCAGTCTCAGTCTGACTTCCTGTTTCTTCTCCTACTTTGACTTCATTGTCTGACTCGAATCAGGAAACAAAAACAAACACAGACAAAAACAAGGAGAGAAAACAGGAAGTGAGAACGTACCTGAGTTCACCTGAGAGAAACGAGCTGCTCACAAACTGACACAACATGAAACATGAGAGGCTTTTAAATGCCTGAACCTCGCCCTGTTCCTACATCCAGACCACACCCACCAACACACACACACACACACACACACACAGCTTTTGTGTATTCTGGGTGTGTGTGTGTGTGTGTGTGTGTGTGTGTGTGTGTGTGTGTGTGTGTGTGTGTGTGTGTGTGTGTGTGTGTGTGTTTGGGATCGTTGCCAAACAAACTTTATTTTTAAAGAAACTTTTTTTCTTCTCACTGACACTTTGGTGTGTCATTGGTTTGTCCTTATGTGTTGCCATGGAAACACACACACACACACACACACACACACACACACACACACACATGACTCATAGTCACACAACACCCCTGTGTTTGTCTGTCTGTGTTTTTTGACTTCAAGTTCTGGCAGTAGTCGTGATCTGGTCCAATATGATTCTTGTTGACTGTCAACTGACAAACCAACTACTGTTACCTGTTACCTGTTTTGTTAGGGGGTCAAGGTCAGGGTTAGGGGGGTTAGGGTTAGGGTTAGGACAGGAAGCGCAAAAATTTCAAACACCGTGTGTGGGTGCAAGGTCTATCTCATATGTGAAAATCAGATTGATAGAAAGCGCTCAAAGAGCTCTACCACATATGTAGGTGGCGCTGTTCTGGAGCAAAGTCTTTAATCAAAAGAGATAGAAGAAGGGAACATGGATATTCCAAAAGGCCTCGACCATATGAACGTGACAATACCCCAAGTGTCCTCCTTCATGTAGCATTTACGCTAATAGAGAGGCTTCCATATTTTCATCTATGATTGCTATGCATATATGAAAATGCGGAGGCGGGAAATTTTCCCTCCTCCACATGTTAATCTATGCAAATCAGGCCACCTCCTGAAGCTTACCATCAATTTTGGGGCACTTCCTGGTGGTCTACATCCACAAAATTTGAATCACTCCATCGTGGGGATGCCGGCTTTCAGACAAAAGTAGTTGCAAGTCTCTACCTCGTCGTACGGCAGAGTACTAGACCCTGTCCATGGACGACCTCTTGACTTTGAAGCTAAATGTGCATAACTCCCCATCCGAGAGGCTTCAGACACAGGGCCAGTTGTTCCCAAAAGCTCTCAAAGAGCTCTATCACATATGTAAGAATCAGCCCTGTAGGTCATTGTTTTGGCCAAAAGTTCCAACAAGGAACTATATATGATGAAACCAATCAATTAACTAAACTCCAAGCATGCCTTAAAGATATAAAAAGTTGGATGACCTTCAATTTTCTGATGTTAAATTCAGACAAAACTGAAGTTCTTGTAATTGGACCCAAAAACATCAGAAACTCTCTTTCTAGAGACTTAGTTACTCTAGATGGGATCACCCTGGCCTCCAGCTCCACCGTAAAGAATCTTGGAGTTGTTTTTGATCAGGATTTGTCCTTTAATGTCCACATAAAACAAATTTCAAGGACTGCATTCTTCCACTTACGTAACATTGCCAAAATCAGACGCATTGTATCTCAAGCAGATGCAGAAAAACTAGTCCACGCATTTGTTACTTCTAGGCTGGACTATTGTAACTCTTTGTTATCAGGCTGCTCCAATAAGTCTCTTAGGACTTTGCAGCTAATTCAGAATGCTGCTGCACGTGTTCTGACAGGAACCAAGATCAGAGATCACATCTCTCCCATTTTGGCTTCCTTGCATTGGCTACCTGTTAAATCTAGAATAGAATTTAAAATTCTTCTCCTTACATACAAAGCTCTTCATGGTCAGGCACCATCATATCTAAAAGAGCTCATAGTACCTTACTACCCCTCTAGAACACTGCGCTCTCAGAATGCTAGGTTCCTTGTAGTTCCTATAGTTTCCAAAAGTAGATTGGGAGCCAGAGCTTTCAGCTATCAAGCTCCTCTTCTGTGGAACAAACTACCATTTTGGGTTCTGGAGGCAGACACGGTCAACACTTTTAAGAGTAAACTTAAGACTTTCCTTTTTGATAGAGCTTATAGTTAGGGCTGGCTCAGGTCATCCCTTAGTTATGCTGCTATAGGACTATACTGCCGGGGGACTCCTCCTTTCAGGGTGATGCCTAGCCAGGCACGGTATTGGTTGAAGATGCAGTCACATCTCCCTTTACTGAAAACCCTCTCTCTCTCTCTCTCTCTCTCTCTCTCTCTCACCATCACCACCACCATCTGTAAACATACATGTCTGTCATACATGAACATTAATGCATGTTACTAACTAAACTTCTTCCCCGGAGTTTCTGTGCTCTCTCGTCCAGCAGGTTCTCGTGGATCGTGACTCCTGCATGACGTCCACTACGTATATTATTACTGTCATTAATGTTACCAGATCTCCATTACAGTTTATAGTAACTTAGTTAATGATTTGCTGCTGCTGTGCATCTGTGTCTCTCTATCTCTATCACAGGTTCCACTGCTACTGTAATCATTTTATCATTCATTGTAATCCATTGTCATTTTTCATTGTAATTGTACAAAATGTTTCTGTTGACTTGTTGACTGTACACGTGACATCTATTGCACGTCTGTCCGTCCTGGGAGAGGGATCCCTCCTCTGTGGCTCTTCCTGAGGTTTCTTCCACTTTTTTCCCTGTTAAAAGGGTTTTTTGTGGGCAAGTTTTTCCTCACTCAAACCGAGGGTCTAAGGACAGAGGGTGTCACTCCCTGTACAGATTGTGAAGCCCTCCGAGGCAAAATGTATTTTGCGACTTTGGGCTATACAAATAAAATTTGATTTGATTTGATTTGATTTGATATCTATATCTATATCTATGTCTATGTCTATATCTATATCTATTCTATATTTATTTGTGATAGATCTCTTTGAGAGCTGTCCACAGGCATCAGTCCCATGTCTCTGAGCGCTTCCCTTCATGAGATATGAGTCTTAACAAGGTGGAAAATGTCAAACTTTGGTGCCCCCTAGCGTCGCACAGAAATGGTTTATATCTCTGGTTCCAAGGAGCCCTCGTCCAGCGCGCCAAGACCTTTCCATAGATGCCTTGGTTGAGGCTCTACGACCTAGTGCAACTGAGCGTGGCCGAGTTGGCTGTTTCTGCCACAGGGTCTGAGGACCTACGAGTCTTGAGGGCTAGAGAATAAAATTTTTTATTTAATATTATATTTGAACATTTTCACACTTGTTGATTCACATGGTTTAACCCTTGTGTCCTCCTCCTCACTACCCTCTGCACACCTTCATGGTAAAAATGTACACGTCCAAACAAACTGCTATAAAATCATCACATCAATATTTATTTCATAAATCTCTGAAACAATAAATGTTTAGAGATAATTAATGTGGTTTGAATGGAAGTCAATGAGACATTTTTGGTCACGATGGTGTCCAGAGGGAGAATCTGACACTACATGAAAAATACTAATGCAATCAAATCAATGTATCTAGATTAGATTATCTACATTAGATTATTTAGATTAGATAATCTACATTAGATTATTTAGATTAGATAATCTACATTAGATCATCTACATCATCATTTGTTTGTGGAGCTAATGCCCCGTGGCAGTGGCAGCTAGTAGTGGCACTTCTGGTGTTGCCAGTATCTGGGGCAGCTGCCACTGCACTGGCGGTGTCTGGGCGGTGCCATGGCAACTAATACTGCTTTGATCATCTGCTTTTATTTTTTATTGATGACGACGATGATGATGATGACGAAGATGACAACAATGATGATGATGACGACAATGATGATGACAGCGATGATGATGATGATGATGACGACGAAGACAATGATGATGTCGATGACGACGATGACGATGATGATGATGTCAATGACGGCGATGATGATGGCGACGAAGACAGTGATGATGATGTCAATAATGATGTCGATGACGACGAAGACGATGATGACAATGACGATGATGATGATGTCGATGACGACAATGATGACGACAACGAAGACGATGATGACGACGACGATGACGACGATGATGACGATGTCAATGATGATTTGTCAATGATGACTTTGTTTGTGGAGCTAATGCCCTGTGGCAGTGGCAGCTAGTAGTGGCACTTCTGATATTAATACTGCTTTGATCATCTGCTTTTATTTTTTACTGATGACAATGACGACGATGATGATGACGAAGATGACAACGATGACGACGACAAAGACTATGATGATGATGACGACGATGATGATGATGACGACGACAAAGATGATGATGACGACGATGATGACGAAGACGATGATGATGATGACAAAGACGATGATGATGATGATGACGACGACGAAGACAATGATGATGATGATGACGACGACGACGATGTCAATGATGATGTCGATGATGTTATGGAATTTTCTATCCTTAGGTTACACAAGGTCACGTGTGGGCCTTGAGGTCCTCAGCAGTATTAGTTGTTTGGCTTTGACTGGGAGCAGTAGGTGTCAGTCTGTCTCAACACTGTGGTGGCCAGGGTCGAAGAGACTATTGCTGCCTTCATAGACATAATAGATAGCTGGCCGTTGACGTAAACAGACATCTGTGTCTTCAGACTACAATATGCTGACAGTAACACCTGCATGGGTAAAAACATTCTCTTTGTCTCATTTGGGGCGTATAGTATTTGTGGTGTTATCTTGAGGTTTAAAGTCTATCCACCAGCACGAGTTCAGGAGAATGTGAGACCGACTCAGGCACTTCTGATGAACTTTGAGAGTGTCTGTAATTCTCCTTGGCCAAGCATCAATAAATATTACAGCATAAGACATCAGAGGCTCCTGAACACTTTCTTCCCGCCTGACCTCACCATTGACCTTTGACTTCAGCAATTTCTCCACAACAGATGACGATGATGGCGATGACAGCCATGATGATGACAACGATGACAATGACAATGATGACAACGATGTCGATGGTGATGTTGATGACGATGATGCCGACAATGACAAAAACGACGATGTCGATGACGATGATGGCGATGACGGTGATAACGTTAATGATGGCGATGAGGATGACGACGATGATGATGATGATGTTGATGACGGTGATAACGTTAATGATGGCGATGAGGATGACGACGATGATGATGATGATGTTGATGACGGTGATAACGTTAATGATTGCGATGAGGATGACATGATGATGATGATGTTGATGACGAATAAAGGCGAAGAAAATGATGATGTTGATGACGGTGATAACGTTAATGATTGCGATGAGGATGACGACGATGACGACTTTTGAAAGTAATCTATTACTTTGAAAGTAATCTATTACTTTTGAAAAAAAGATTACTTTTTCTGAAGTTTTCAGAAATTTTTCAAACATTTTTATGAAAATATTTTTTTTTAAATTTAAACAAAATTTCAATAAAAAATGTATGTAATATTCTTTTACGAAAGTAATAGATTACTTTTGAAAATAGATAACTTTCTGAAATACTTTTTTCAAAAGTATTTTTTCATGAAAATTAAAAATTAAAAATTAAAAATTTTAAAAAACTTTTTCAAAAGTAATCTATTACTTTGAAAGTAATCCATTACTTTTAAAAAAGATGACTTTCTCTGAAATTACATTTTTATGAAACATTTATTATGAACATTTTAATGAAAATAAAAATAAAAAAATTTTGAAAATACATTTGTGTAAAAATATAAGGAAGATAAAGAAAATCACAATTTCATCAAAACAAAGTCCTTGTATGTGAAAACCTGCTTGACAATAAACCTGATTCTGAGTCTGGCTGTGGTTTTAAATTTTTATGAAAATTTTTTAGAAAAAACATTTTAAAAAAGTAATCTTTTTCAAAACTAATCTATTACTTTCAAAGTAATCTATTACTGTCGAAAAGGATTACTTTAAATTTTAGTTTTATTTTAATTATGAAAATAATTTTCATAAAAATGTTTGAACATTTTTAGCTAAAATTGAGAAAGTTATCTTTTTCAAAAATAATCTATTACTTTTGAAAAAAGATAACTTTAATTTTTTTATTTTTATGAAAACAATTTTCGTAAAAATGTTTGAATATTTTTAGAAAAACTTCAGAAAAAGTAATCTTTTTCAAAAGTAACCTATTACTCTCAAAAGTAATAGGTTACTTTAAGAGTATTAACATTAAATTGTTCATTTAAATTTTATTCAAATGTTTAATTTTTATGACAATTGTTTGAATATTTTTAGAAAAAAGTAATCTAGATTACTTTCGAGAAACATTACTTTTTCTCAATTTTTTCTAAAAATATTCAACATTTTTACGAAAATTATTTTCATAAAAATTAAAATAAAAAAGTAATCTTTTTAAAATGTAATCTATTACTTTCAAAGTAATATGTTACCTTCGAAAGTAATAGATTACTTTTGAAAAAGTTTTCTGAATTTTTTCTAAAAATGCCTACATTTTTATGAAAATAATTTTCATATAACTTCAAATAAAACTAAAATTTAAAGTCTTTTTCGACAGTAACAGATTACTTTGAAAGTAATAGATTGCTTTTTCTAAAATGTTTTTTTCTAAAAATTGTTTTTAAACATTTTTTTGACAATTATTTTCATAAAAATTAAAAATGACCACAGCCAGACTCAGAATCAGGTTTGTTGTCAAGCAGGTTTTCACATACAAGGACTTTGTTTTGATGAAATTGTGATTTTCTTTATCTTCTTTATATTTTTACACAAACAATATAAATATATATACACAATATAATCATCATCATCATCATCGCTGCTGTCAACATCATCGTCATCGCCATCAGCATCAACATCGTCATCACTGCCATTGTTGTCATCATCGTCACTATCGTCGTCATTCAAATCAAATCAAATCAAATCAAATTTTATTTGTATAGCCCAAAGTCACAAAATACATTTTGCCTCTGAGGGCTTCACAATCTGTACAGGGAGTGACACCCAGTGTCCTTAGACCCTCTGTCCTTACACCCTCTGTCCTTAGACCCTCGGTTCGAGTGAGGAAAAACTTGCCCACAAAAAACTTTTAACAGAAAAAAAGGTGGAAGAAACCTCAGGAAGAGCCACAGAGGAGGGATCCCTCTCCCAGGACGGACAGACGTGCAATAGATGTCACGTGTTCAGAACAAATCAACACAAACATATTGTACAATTACAATGAATGATAAAATGATTACAGTAGCAGTGGAACCTGTGATAGAGATAGAGAGACACAGATGCACAGCAGCAGCAAATCATTAACTAAGTCACTATAAACTGTAATGGAGATCTGGTAACATTAATGACAGTAATAATATATGTAGTGGACGTCATGCAGGACCACAGCAGCAGTCACGATCCACGAGAACCTGCTGGACGAAAGAGCACAGAAACTCCGGGGAAGAAGTTTAGTTAGTAAGATGATCGTTGTCATCGTCGTCAACATCATCATCGTCGTCGATGTCATCATCATAATTGTTGTCGTCATCGTCGTTGAAAAGTAATCTATTACTTTTAAGTAATGAGTAATAAAGTATCTGAATGGGACCTGGACTGGGACCTGGACTCTGTGGGTTCTGGCTCCATCTTGTTGAAGCAGAAGAAACTCCCAGAAAAGAATCTTGTTAGTCCAAATTAAAAATGAATAAATAAAATAAATAATTTAGAACATGTGACAGACTTATTGATTTACTTTGATTTGATTTGATTTGAATTTGAATTTATTTTGTATGAACTCAAAATGAAGAGTTGAACCCATGACACAGCACAGATTAATTAGATTAACTTCTTTTTAAGTGTTTGAGGAGTCAGAGCTGAGCTGTGATTGGCTGATTCCAGCTCCAGTCATCAGTTTGATCATCAGTTCATCTGTAGAACCAGCAGGTGGCAGCATCCGCCCAGAACTGACACCAACGTGTGTGTGTGTGTGTGTGTGTGTGTGTGTGTGTGTGTGTGTGTGTGTGTGTGTGTGTGTGTGTGTGTCTGCGTGTGTGTGTGTGTCTGCGTGTGTAGATAGTTGAACTGATAAAACAGAGTTGAAGAGTTCAGAGGAGAAACAAAGACGTCAACAAGACTTTAATAAGAGGCTGTAACACACACACACACACACACACACACACACACACTGAAGGTGGAGGCTGGAGAGACCAGCTCTGTGGTTAGACTGGAACTGGACTTTGTTCAGGAACCGGTCTGCTGTACTCCAAACAGCATCCCTCTGAGAGACTGAAGCAAAGTAACTATTCAAACCCAGGTCCGGGTCCAGGTTCAGGTTCAGGTTCAGGTTCAGGTTCAGGTTCAGGTCCAGGTTCAGTCTCTGGCTGTCAGTGTCAGGTCGTCATGAAATCACATCCTGTGTGCTGGAGTCTGTCAGTCTGTGTGTGGAGGTCACGGACAGGTGACAGGTGAGTCAGTAACAGGATAATTATCACTGAGGAGCTTTTAGTGTGACGGCTGCAGGATTTATTGAAACTCTGACCCGCCTCCTGTTCTGGATCTGACTCACAAACAGGAACCTTTAGCCCACACATGATGTCAGCACAGGTCTCAGTTCTTGGATCACTTCCAGACTAACAGGAACCTTCAGGTCAGATTGGGTTGGTTCAGACAGGTGAGTCCTCTGAGCCAGGAACTGGTCACAATGGACCTATTCCACCAGGTCCACAAAGTCTCCACACTAAAGCTCAGAGCCCAAAATTCCACAGGGGCTCTTATCCCAGGACCAACTGGTTCTGTATTCTGCAGGCTATTGTTCCGGGTCCAAAAGGCCCGACCTGCAACAAGATCTTTGATCCAGGTTTAACTCTGAGCTGGTCTAGCTGGTCCAAAACTCAGATCTTTTGGATCAGAACCTCACTGCAGAGGTTCTGATCCAAAAGATCCAGAGGTCTTCCTCTGTGTTTTGGTGTAAGTGCCCTTTAATCCAGCTGTTCCTCTCTGTTACTGGACCCAGTACACCAGAACCAGAACTGACCTGTGATCAATCATTATTGTGATCTTGTTATTTTATAAATGTGTGTTTATATGATGAAACAGCCTAATTAAATATTTAATTAACGATGATTAAAGACTCTTAATTAACATGTCATTAATGAACACAATGACTCATTATGTAATTAACGTGCTTTAAAGGTTAATTAGAGGAAACATTTATTGGATTATAATATATTCAGGTGTTTTAATGGATGATGTTAAAATGATGACAACAGAATGAAACCATTCAGTTATGATGCCCAGGTGAGCCAGCAGGTGAGCCAGCAGGTGAGCCAGCAGGTGAGCCAGCAGGTAGTTCTCTGTGTCCTGGTGCTCATCAGGAGTTCTGGAGAAACTTGTTAGGTGTTAATCAATTAAAATGCGTAATTAACATATAATTAACATATAATTAACACTTAATTGGACACTTTACAACGTTACTTCATCAGTTACATTAAGTGTGTGTGTGTGTGTATATAGTGTGTATATGTGTGTGTGTGTGTGCGCGTGTGTGTGTGTGTGTGGTGTGTGTGTGTGTATAGCGTGTATATGTGTGTGTGTGTGTGTGTGTGTGTGTGTGTGTGTGTGTGTGTGTGTGTATAGCGTGTATATGTGTGTGTGTGTGTGTGTGTGTGTATATACCGTGTATATATGTGTGTATATGTGTGTGTGTGTGTGTGTGTGTGTATAGCGTGTATATTTGTGTGTGTGTGTGTGTGTGTGTGTGTGTGTGTAGACCTGGAGGGTTGGACCTGCAGCAGGAGGAGGATCTCGTCAGTCCGCAGGTCACCATCACCTCCTCCTCGTCCTCCTCCTCCTCCTCCTCACTCTCACTCTGTCTCTCTCCGCTGCTCCTGGCCCGGCTCGGCTCGGCTCGGCTCGGCACGCTTTCACCTGGACCTGGACACACACAGAGCGGGGACAGGACCAGGAGAACAGGACCGGGACCTGCATGATCCGTGTTCCGGCCGCGGGCTCCCGTCATGCTGGGTGCGGTGAAGATGGAAGGGCACGAGGCTCCGGACTGGAGCGGATACTACAGCGAGGAGGTCGGTCACACTCTGCCCGCTTTACCGCCGCTTTTTACGGTCAGACCCGCTCAGAACCCTCCGGATCAGGGTCAAAACCAGATCAGAACCAGGTCCTGAGAAAGATCCAAATTTAAACAGAAAGTTTCTGAGCAGCAAACTTCAACAAAACTATGTTATTATTATTATTATTTTATTATTACTGTCGGATTCTTCTGAAAAAAACAAAATGAGACTTTCAGCAGAACAAACAAACGTTTCTTTGGTTTTATCAGACACGTAGATTATAGATAATACATATGATATATTATATATATGACATATATTTCATATATTATTTATGACATATTATAAATATGATATTTTGTTTACAATAGTTGAATCAGTTTCAATGAATTTCGGCACAAAATGGACAAATCAGGTTTATTTTTTATCTTTTAATGTTTAAAATGACGGAGAGACTGAATAATAATAATAATAATAATAATAATAATAATATCTGGATGTTTGTTTTCTCTCTGTGCTGGTAATAAAATAATAAGTACATGGATAATCAGCTGATCGATCAGAGTTATGAGCTGATTAATTATTAATATGAATGTAACATTTCTGTTTTTATTGACGAACAAAAACTGAATTTAATTCTAATTTATTTAAAGATTTTTAAAAATCATTAAAATGATTCAAGTTTATATTAAAGTTTATATTAAAGTTTAAATTAACGTTCATATTAAAGTTTATATTATATATGTTTTATTATATTTTAATGTTTTATTATGAATTAAAGTCTGTTGACAGAAAAGAGGCTCAAATAAAAAATGAAACGTGATTTTAATATAAAAGAATAATAAAATAAATATTAAAAAAATAATAATATAAAAGAAAATGATAAAGATGAAAATATGATTTATGACAGACAAATCTGTCTGACTTTATTCTTTAAATATCAATAAACTATCAGCTGTTAAAGTTTGACATTTAAAATGATGAAAAAACTGAAATTATCGTTTGTTTTTATAAAAAATGTTCTTTCATTAAATGTTTGTTAGACGTTCATTAAATGTTTGTTAGACGTTCATTAAATGTTTGTTAGACGTTCATTAAATGTTTGTTAGACGTTGGAAAAATGTTGATTAAATGTTCTAAATGAAGTTTCTCTTTTTATCTTTTTTCACACGTCCAGAAGAAAATTTTTAATATTCTGATCAACGATCAATAACATCAGCAATAATATTATAATATACAATAATAAGATTATTATTGGATATTTAATACAAGATATAATCAGAAGATCATATTTAGTATCTTTAATAATAATAATTATGATATAACTGCAACACTGACATCGTTCAGACTTTTAATTTAAACAACAGAAATGTTTTGTTTAATAACATGACGCCAATAATTTGATCATTGATTCAGTGTTAATCTGATATGAAACATTTAATCTGATATTAAACATTTAATCTGATATTAAACATTTAATCTGATTTCATTTATCTCAAATCTCAAACTGATTCTTTGAACTGGAATTTATCCGTTTGTTTCTGACAGAAAATATTCCTCTGCATAATAAGTATAAATATAAAAACATTTGTTTATGAAAATAATTTTCTTTTAATTTGTCAAAGATTTTCAAATTAAAAGCTTTTCTTTTCAAATCAATGGACGCCTCACTGATTCTTTCATCGCAGCAGAGGTCCAACATGGACTTGAACTCAGCAGGCCGGCTGTGGTTCAGGAGGTAGAGCAGGTCGGCCACTAATCGGATGATCGGTGGTTCAACTCCCGGTCCTGCAGTGAGCATGTTGAAGTGAACTGAACGGCTCCTGAAAGCTGAACCATCGAATGAAAGATTAAAACTGATGAACAGAAAGGCCCGATAGATATACGAGACATCTTTTTTAATCTGGACTAACTGTCTGTGGTCCGGTCTAAAATCTGGACCCACTGGTTTAAATAACCAGTTAGACTCCTCCAGTACCAGAACCAGTATAAAATACCAGGTATAACTGGTACTGGTCCAACTGGCTGTAATCTACCTGTTATTGAACTGGTCTGTTCCAACTAGTTTCTAATTGGTTCCAGTCTGGTGTAACTGGTTGTGGTGTAACTGGTCTCTGGTCTCTCTGCAGATGTACTCTCCAATGGCAGGCAGTGGGATGGGTTCTGGTCTTGGGATGGGCTCCATGTCGGGCTACATGTCCAGCAGTGGGACCACTTCGGGCTCCTTCAACATGTCGTACAGCGGGACCGGTCTGAGCCCCGCCCCGGTCGGGGGGATGGGTGGCTCGGCTCCGGCGGCCATGTCAGGTCTGGGCGGGGGCATGGCCTCAATGGGTGGCGCTCTGAGCCCGTCCAATATGAGCTCTGTGTCGGCCCAGCAGGCCTCGATGAGTCTGAACCCATACGGGGGCATGAGTCCCACCATGAGCCCCGGCATGGCGTACGGTGGAGGGGGGCTGAACCGTGGCCGTGACAACAAGGCGTTCAGACGGAGCTACCCACACGCCAAACCGCCCTACTCTTACATCTCACTCATCACCATGGCGATCCAGCAGGCACCAAGCAAGATGCTGACACTCAGCGAGATCTACCAGTGGATCATGGATCTGTTCCCGTACTACCGACAGAACCAGCAGCGCTGGCAGAACTCCATCCGGCACTCGCTGTCCTTCAATGACTGCTTCGTCAAGGTGTCACGCTCACCGGACAAACCGGGGAAAGGCTCGTACTGGACCCTGCACCCGGACTCTGGGAACATGTTCGAGAACGGCTGCTACCTGCGTCGCCAGAAGAGGTTCAAGTGCGAGAAGAAGATGTCACCAAAATCTGACGGCAGGAAGGAGCAGGGTGGAGGAGGTGGAGGAGCGTCTCCCTCTGGGGACTCCATCAAACCTCCAGGACTCCTGGACTCTTCTTCCCTGCCGTCTTCCAGCCAGGCGGCCTCGCCTCCCAGTGTGGACCTGCGGGGAGGCGTTGGCGTGGCGTCGGACCTGAAGGTGTCCGGCTCCCAGCTCCTGTCCTCTCTGTCATTACCCCCCCACTCCATGGCACATGAGTCCCAGCTGCACCTGAAAGGAGACCCCCATTACTCCTTCAACCACCCGTTCTCCATCAATAATTTAATGTCATCTTCAGAGCAGCAGCACAAACTGGACCTGAAGGCCTACGAGGCGCTGCAGTACTCCTCCTACAGTGCTGGGGCGGCGTCTGGCCTTGGGGGGAGAACCATGGAGCCTCTGGAGGCCTCCTACTACCAGGGAGTGTACCCCAGACCACTCCTCAACACCTCATAGTACCCACTGAACTTCCTGTTTGGACTCTTGCTCTCTGCATGCAGCCGTCCTGGACTTCCTGTCTGACTGTGATGAATGGGATCGACCCTGCTGCTGCTGCTGCTGGTCTCTGAACTGAACTCTGCACTGTGACCAGACCAGGACACAAAGAGACCTGTTAACACTCAGCTGTTTAAACTGATCCCAGGTCTGTGGTCTCCTTTTACACACAGAGTCCCAAACAAGGTTCAGAAAAACCAGACCAGGACCACCAGTTGGTCCAGGATCACCAGTTGGTCCAGGACCATCAGTTAGTCCAGAGTCTGTTCTGTGGTGCATAATTTTTCTTTATGTCAGATCAGATCCAGAATTCAGGCCTCTAAAAATTAAAATCGCTTCAAATTAAAAGCACGATAAAGTTAAAAATAACAAGCTGCACAGAAAACTGTCAACCAGAACCAGGAACCAGAACTCAAGAGAACTCAGTGGACCTTTAGGGGCTGTCCAAGTCTCAGAGATGTGAACCTGAAGCCTCCTCAGACCTCCTTAAATCCCGCAGACCCTCAGAGTCTGAGTTTCTGTCTCTTCTGACGATTTAAAGGTCAAAAGTCACCTGGTGATGCTGATGAGGTGGTTGTCATAGCAACAGATTAATTATTATAATTCCTGTATTTTGGTCATAAAACTCGAGGAGCGTTTCTTTCTCCCACGACCTCGTCTGCGTCTCCGCTGACCTCTGGAGGGGTCACGACCCACAGAGTGAGAAACTCCCACAGATTAAAGGGTCACTTCACATTTTCCCGCCTCTCTGTTTGTCGTCTGTATCCGGGCAGATTTCTGATCAGTCCGTCTGCTGAGTCATCGATCTGATCGATTTATTGATTATTGATTTAAAACAGTTTAAAAAAACAAACAAACAGAGAATATTGATGATCGATTGATTAGTGATGAATGAATGCGGCTCCTCCTAATTTAAAATAGCTGATCATCAATAAAGTTTATCAGATGAGACATATTGATGATTTATGAAAGTAAATGAAACAATTATTTATTGATTAATTATTGATGTTTCAGGATTTATTAAATTATTAAACGAGGAAAGTTTATGACGTGAAATGATGAATAAACTGATAACTGCAGTATTGATGAGTAAAATAATGATTATCAGTTCTGATCGATTTCAGAGTATTGATTGATGATTGATATAAAGGATCTTTGTTTGGTGACTCTCACTCTGTATGTAAAAGGAGAAAACACTTCCTGTCTGTTCTCTGACTGTTGATGCGTCTGATGATGAAATCCACTCTTGATCATTAATTATTGATTATTATTATTGATTATTATTATTGATTATTATTACCATGTGCATGGATGACGTGGGAGGTCTTCTTCTTCTTCTTCTTCTCTTTTGTGGAAAAAAATGGAACACTGACCTCCTCTTCTTCCTCTTCATCATCCTGCACCTGCAGGAGGAAGGAAGGAAGGAAGGAAGGAAGGAAGGAGGATTTAAAGAGCCCCCCTCATTGTGTTTGTGTCTCGTGGGTTTTCGACTCTGCTGCATGTTCTTCTTCTTCTTCTTCTTCTTCTTCTTCTTCAGGTTCGTAACTTATTCTGTCATTTTCAAATAAAACATGGAAACATTGATCGATTTGTTCTTATTGATCACGTGTGTTCAGTTTGTTTGATCTTCATATTGATCACTTCTGAAAAACAACAAAACTTCTGGTTCAATGTTCAGAGAAGCTTCCTGACGTGTGAGGAAAACTTGTATCTTTTCAGTTTTTCAGCACATTTATTTGGACTTACGTGGTTTTCACTGGACATCAATCAATTATCTAAAGTTGATCATCACTGATCAGCTGAATATTGATTACTGATGATTACTCATCAAGTTTCTCAAACCTGTTCATAAAAACTATTTAACAATAAATGTCTTTTATTAGAAATACTACAATTTGTACTGCTGGTACTGCAGTTGTATTTGTATAATTTGTTCTGTCTGAATCCTTCTTTGTGTTCAGATGAAGTGACTTCATTTTCATTAATTAATAATTAATGAGTACTTCACTATCAGCTGTTTCCTCATAATTAGATAATCAGAACTGAAAAACATTAGAAATATTTTTATGTTTAAAAAAACAAAGTGTGAATGAAAAAAACTCCGCTGTCAGTGTGTGCGGGTCTGTGCGGGTTCGGGTTCTGGTGGATCTGCTGGATCGAGCTTCTCTGGTTCTGATTTTAAACTAAAATTAATTATTATTGTAATTTTCTGCTTCTCCGTTTTTAAATTGTTTTCTTGTGAATCTTTTTTTTCTTCTTTTGTTTTTTATTTTTCTTATTGTCTTTCTCCGGACTGGTCGGAGCTCGGGTTCGGGTTCGGGTTCGGGTTCGGCCGGCAGTCCTCGGCTCTCTCTAGGCTCTCCCTCCTCCGACATGCTGGTGATCAAGCCGAACACGGTGAACCTCCTGCGGCCTCAAAGCGCCTCAAAGCGCCGCCGCTGTCGCCGGATTTGGAGCCTCTTTGTGGGCTGTAACCTCCGCCGCCGCTCCGTGAACCTGAACACATCCCGACAGATTTCACTTTGATCTGAAGCTTTTTCACCGCGAAATGTCTCTAATGATCCTGTAATTATCCGCTAATTATCCGCCAACATGATCCCCGAAGCGGCGGCACGGAGCCGACAGGAGCGGCCGAAGATTCACGTGAAATCTATAAAAGAAACATTCAAATCTATAAATGAAACACTGTAATGTTTCATTTAAATTAAAACAACATTAAAGCATCAAAATAAAATCCTTGCTGTTTTTGTTTTAAACAAAATAAATAAAATTTAAAAAAAATAATAAAAATAATATTTTTTTTCAGTTTCCGTTTTTTTTCTAAAAGGTAAAATAAATAAACTTGATCACGTGACACTGAAACTTTTCATCAGATTTTATTTGATGACAGACTGACTGATTAATTTATAGAAAATTAATTAAAGCAAAGATTAAACAAATAAAAGTTAATTAGGAGGCGATAATGAAATGTGACGTCATCCTGTTTGTCATAAAACATTTTGATTGTTATTAAAACAGAGTTTTGATTTCTGGTGATGCATTCACTGACAGCTGTTAATAATGTGTCATATGTGCGAAATGTGTCACGTGACATTTGATTTGTGGATCAGCTGCTTTGTGTCGGTGACCTTCATCATTTAAACAAATAGAGAGGCTTTTATTGTGGAAGGGTCACAGCTGTCAGGCCGAGAACAAACCATCAATAATAATAATAATAACAACAACAACAATAACAATAACAATAATAACAACAATAACAATAATAATAACAATAATAATAATAATAATAACAACAACAATAATAATAATAATAACAACAATAATAACAACAACAATAATAATAATAATTAAACACATTAACCTTCTCACCTGTTTAAGGCCACAGTTAAAACCTCGTATCTCCGCGGAGGTCACGTGTCCAGGTCGACCAAATAAACAGAAAATTAAAAAGTGAAATAAAAAAAAAGTTCAAACATGAAAATAATTTCTGTGAATTCAAGATTTTAATATTTTAAATTAGATAATACTGTGACATATATGTGATGTATAGATATATATGTGACAATTAAACAAGATAATTATCATTAATTATTATTAATTATTATAAATTCTCATCATGTTTATTTCATCTTGTTGATTAAACCTGATAATAATAATTAGTTTGAACCAGATGTGATGATGAAAACAAGCGAGATCTCAGATGACATCTCACAAATAAAATATAAATATTACACAAACCAGTATGAGGACCACTGGAGGTACGTGGAAAATGAAATGAATTTAAAAAGATGTTAAACTATCAAAATATATAAAATGTTTGTTTTCATGATCAGCTGTCACATACAGGAGCTCACATGTGACACACAGACAGTAAGAGGAGGTGAAACAAGAAGAAATAAATACTGCTGGTACTGTAGATTATACTGCTGGTACTGTAGTTTATACTGCTGGTACTGTAGTTTATACTGCTGGTACTGTAGATTATACTGCTGGTACTGTAGTTTATACTGCTGGTACTGTAGATTATACTGCTGGTACTGTAGATTATACTGCTGGTACTGTAGTTTATACTGCTGGTACTTCTTTTTAATTTTTTTTAAAATATACTTTATTGATCACATTGAACGTGACATTACTTCTCCGCATTTAACCCATCCAGGCTGGCACCTGTTGGAACACACACATGCACATGCACAGGGTCACACACTCAAATTGACACATGCCAGATTCACTGGAGAGGTGGGCATCAACTCACAGCGCCCGGGGAGCAGATGTTTGGGGGGTACGGTGCCTTGCTCAAGGGCACCTCGACCTTTGAGCAGCGAGAGCGGGGATTGAACCGCCACTACCCACTCTACCACTGTACTGTAGTTTATATACTGCTGGTACTGTAGTTTATACTGCTGGTACTGTAGTTTATACTGCTGGTTCTGTAGTTTATATACTGCTGGTACTGTAGTTTATACTGCTGGTACTGTAGTTTATACTGCTGGTTCTGTAGTTTATATACTGCTGGTACTGTAGTTTATACTGCTGGTACTGTAGTTTATATACTGCTGGTACTGTAGTTTATACTGCTGGTACTGTAGTTTATACTGCTGGTTCTGTAGATTATATACTGCTGGTACTGTAGTTTATACTGCTGGTTCTGTAGATTATATACTGCTGGTACTGTAGTTTATACTGCTGGTTCTGTAGATTATACTGCTGTCTGCTGGTCTGGAGTTGTATTTGTATACTTTGTTCTGTCTGAATTCTTCTTTGTGTTCAGATGAAGTGACTTCATTGTCATTATTTAATCTAATTAATAATTAATGAGTACTTCACTATCAGTTGTTTCTTCATAATTAGATGATCAGAACTAAAAAAACATTTGAAATATTTTTAGTGTGAATGAAAAATGATGGGCAATCTTTAACAAATGTTTTCTGAATAATTCAGCAGCTAAATTCATAGATTATTGTTATTATTATTATTATTATTATTATTATTGTTATTATTATTGTTATTGGACCTGATTCTTTAAAATAATCTGAACTTTGTTTTATTGAATTCTTGATTGATATTTTTACATGTTCTCTTTGATTCATTGATGATTAATCAGGTGATTTTTGATCTTCAGGTTTTATTAAAATCTGTCTTTGGTATTTGAAATTTGTTTTAATTTTTTATTTTTTTTGTTCGTTTGCGGCTCGATTCAAAAGTCAAAGAATTAAAAAAAAAAGACTTCCTGGTAATGGAGTATTTTTACAGTGTGGTTCAGTACTTTTACTTCAGTAAAGTATATGAATACTTCCTCCAACACCGCCAAATTAAAAGCATTCCAACCAGAGAACGTACAGACTCAGAGAGAAGAAGAGTTTGATTAGATATTTATGGATTTAATCATTTGATATTTTTACTTGAACACATTTTTATATTTATGTTTCATATTTTTAGAACTCATTTAAAATAAAGCATGGTCTGTCTTCATGAGATAAACCTGAACCTCTGCCACCCAGTCTGCTGTAATACGAGCCATATGTTCCAGGCGGGGCGGAGCAGGAGTGCTCGGGGCCCTCCGGGGGCCACGGGGCCCCCAGCATCATTTGAGCAAAGCCTCGGCCTCTTTTCTCTCTGCTCGCACCGTATGGAGGAAAATGTCGCCCACAATACGGCGGCCCTCGGCCCCTTTCTTCCCCTCGCCTTTCATTCCCTCCACTAGAAAGCTTCGAACAGGGGCCCCGGGGCCACTAATGCCTTTTGATGGGGATTGAATTAATTATCTCCAATAACATGATTGTGCCCGAGCAACGAAAAGAGCAAAGAAATCCCCTGAGAAGGAGAAGGAGGAGGAGGGGAAGGAGAAGGAGGAGAAGGAGAGGAAGGAGAAGGAGAAGGAGGAGAAGGAGGAGAAGGAGAAGGAGGAGAAGGAGGAGAAGGAGAAGAAGGAGAAGAAGGAGGAGAAGGAGAAGGAGAGGAAGGAGAAGGAGGAGAAGGAGAAGAACGAGAAGTAGATGAAGAAGGAGGAGAAGGAGAAGAAGGAGAAGAAGGAGGAGAAGGAGAAGAAGGAGGGGAAGGAGAAGAAGGAGGAGAAGGAGGAGAAGAAGGAGGAGAAGGAGGAGAAGGAGAAGAAGGAGAAGGAGGAGAAGGAGGAGAAGGAGAAGAAGGAGAAGAAGGAGGAGAAGGAGAAGGAGAGGAAGGAGAAGGAGGAGAAGGAGAAGAACGAGAAGTAGATGAAGAAGGAGGAGAAGGAGAAGAAGGAGAAGAAGGAGGAGAAGGAGAAGAAGGAGGGGAAGGAGAAGAAGGAGGAGAAGGAGGAGAAGAAGGAGGAGAAGGAGGAGAAGAAGGAGAAGCATTAAAATGATACAGAGGAAGTTTATTAGAGCTCTTTCAGGTGGTCATGTGACTCTTTGAGGTGGTCATGTGGTCAGGTAAATGGCAGTGATGTCATAGTTGTTGACAGAAGAGTTTAAATCAGCTGACAGACTCTGACATAGAGCTGATGATGTCACCATTATTGTTATTAATAACAACAATTACAGACCACCACAGACCACCAAAGAACACCACAGACCACCACAGACCACCAAAGAACACCACAGACCTCCACAGACCACCACAGACCTCCAAAGAACACCACAGACCTCCACAGACCACCACAGACCACAAGACCTCCAAAGACCCCACGACCCCAAGATCTCCAAAGACCTCCACAGACCACCACAGACCACCAAAGAACACCACAGACCTCCACAGACCACCACAGACCACCACAGACCTCCAAAGACCTCCACAGACCACCAAAGAACACCACAGACCTCCACAGACCTCCACAGACCACCACAGACCTCCACAGACAATCACAGACCTCAACAGACCATCACAGACCACCACAGACCTCACAGACCTCCACAGACCGCCACAGACCTGCACAGACCACCACAGACCACCATAGACCATCACAGACCTCCACAGACCTGCACAGACCACCACAGACCACCATAGACCATAACAGACCTCCACAGACCTCCACAGACCACCACAGACCACCAAAGACCTCCACAGACAATCACAGACCTCAACAGACCATCACAGACCACCACAGACCTCACAGACCTCCACAGACCGCCACAGACCACCAAAGACCTCCACAGACAATCACAGACCACCATAGACCATCACAGACCTCCACAGACCATCACAGACCACCACAGACCATCACAGACCATCACAGACCACCACAGACCACCACAGTTTGTGTCATTGTACTTTATATTTGTTAGTTTATATTTAAACAATCTGATTGGTTCTTCTATGGTAACGTCATTATCAAACACACTCACTCACTCACACACACACACACACACACACACACACACACACACACACACACACACACACACACACACACACACACACTCACACACACACACACACACACACACAGGTGGCGTTGGTCTTTCAGCAGATTAACGGCTGCAGGATTAAAACCAGGACACCCAAGTCGACCACGAGTGGTCCGCAATCACCATAGCAACCAGTCAGTGGACACACACACACACACACACACACACACACATTCAGACAATCATCTTAATTTTTCTTTTAGTTTCACGTCATACGCATGAAATAATTTGCAGGTTGAGATTTAAAATATTACACAATTATTTAAATATTTAAATAAATCTTTAAATATGTAAATTCACATATTTAAATATTTATTAGTTGTTGACTGAGCTGAGCTGTGAACTGACTCATCAAATATCTGACCTCTTTACTTGTCGCGGCCTCGTCGAGGTCACCGAGCCACAGGTTTGGAACCTGTCCACTCTGGGTTGGTTTGTGCCCTCAGGTTTGTCTGACAGGCTGAACATCATGTGTTCATCAGGAAAGAACTCGTGACGCCTTTTATTTTGACGGACGACTCTTTGTTCGTTTGTTGTTTTTGTGTGTGTGTGTGTGTGTGTGTGTGTGTGTGTGGGCTGCAGCACAGGTCGACCAATCAGTGAGCTCCTCCTCATGTTTGGACAGTGTTAGTATGCAGAGCAGAGAGTGTGTGTTTAATGTGTGTGTGTGCGTGTGTGTGTGTGTGTGTGCGTGTGTGTTTGAATATAAAGTGACTTTTGCCGCTTCAGCAGTTTGTTCAGTCAAACACTCACAAATACTCAGAAGTACATTTACTCGAGTACTTGAGTACTGCACTGAGAAGTTTATTTCACTGCAGTGTTTCTAATGTAATTAATTAATTAATTTCATGATATTAATATGAATTAATATTAATGTGCAGATTAAGATTTTAAATGAATGTTCATCAAACATATAAAGAACATTTAAAGAACATTTAAAGAACATATAAAGAACATATTAAGAACATATAAAGAACATATAAAGAACATTTAAAGAACATTTATATCTAGTTATAATTATATATTAATTGTACTTTTTACGTTTAATGACTTCAAATATGTCCGCTCACCTGTGACACACTCAGGTGAACCCTGATGACCTCATCATGGCTCTTGTCAGTGGGCGGGTCTATCAGGCAGCGGCTGAACAGTTTGTCCTCTCAGTCGTAGAAAAAGAAAACTGGACGAGCGTCAGGACCAGAACCAAACTCTGATGGACAGACAGCCGGGTCAGAACATCTTGTGCAGCGGTCAGTACCGATCAAAAGAGGTCCAAGGACCGGAGACAGGGTCACTGATGGACGTGTGGAGGGAAGGCTGGCCCGTGTGGTCCGATCCAACAGACGAGCTGCTGTAGCTCAACCTGCTGAAGAAGTTCATGCTGGGCGTCAAAAGGATGCATTCATGTTTATCAAACTTTAAAAATCTGTGATGTCATCGTAACGCCATCATAAGTCTGTGGGCGGAGCAGGAACTCGTGGGCGGGGCCAGAAAGGCCAGGAAAACAGAAAACAGATGTCCACATCTCTGAGGACCTCTGCAGGA
Organism: Argyrosomus regius; assembly: GCA_946959425.1. NCBI lineage: Eukaryota > Metazoa > Chordata > Actinopteri > Sciaenidae > Argyrosomus > Argyrosomus regius. The sequence continues at coordinate 331,263 of OX336887.1, read as the reverse complement.
CCATGAACACTTTGACCCGGTCAAGAAGCCTTAGCAGAGACTGAAGAAGGTCCATCATCAGCCCACCATCGAGGCAGTCCAGACCACGTGGACTGTCTGGTCTCCTTCCCTCTGGGAGGCACTGCAGGACTCTCTCCAACTAAACCCCCCCCCCAAAAAAGACTGAACTTTTCTTTCCTCTCCATAAATCATATTTTTTGTAGAGCTGCCTCAGATGGTGTTTATTTATGTTAAATTATTTTCTATATTTAACTAATTCCTTATTTTTTTGTTTGTTTTTCTTTTTATTCATATTGTTTGAACATCGTAAGACTTAAGACTTAAATTAAGATTTTAATCAAGACTTTAATTAGGACTTTCAAATGACAGCTTCACTCTGACTGTTGTTCCTGTGACGATGAAGAGGCTGAACTCATTTTCATCAGTCTGGACGGTGTTTTCTGTTTCCGAGCTGAAACCAAACAAAGCTTCAACGTTAAGGTGACAGTTTGACGGAGTCGTTGAAAGTTGTTAAAGTTAAATTTTAATTTGAAGTTTTTAGAGAACATGAAGTCAGAGCGGCTTCGTTTGTCACCGCGATCCTCGAAAATTAATTTGAGTTTCAGTTTAAAACAAAGAATTTAAAAAAGAAAACCTTAAATCAACAGAAGAACCAAAAGACTGATCTTCAATTAGAGAGGAGGAGGAGGAAGGAAAGGAGGAGAAAGAAGAGGAGGAGGAGGAGGAGGAGGAAGGAGAAGACGAGGACGCGTTTAATCAAAAAGAAAACGTTCTTTAAAGTGTTTATCAAAAACAGGAAAACGTTCTTTAAAGTGTTTATCAAAAACAAGAAAACGTTCTCCAACGTGTTTATCAAAAACATCATTAAAAACACACACACATTCAATAAAAATAAGAAAGTTTGACAGAAGAGATTTAGAGACATGATTTTTTTATTAATCACATTTTATTTTGAGTTGAGACCAAATAAAGCAGAAATCAGAACAAAACATGATTAAAGTACAAAACAATCAAATTTCAGCTGATGACACTTCATTTGTTGATGACATCATCAACACGTCAGAGTCACAGAGCTGTGAATCGTTCAAATCGTCATCATCAAAACATCAAATCAAACAGAGGTCAGATGACGGCTCGGAGACTTCCTGTCCCGACTTTCTTCCTCAAAACCTCGACGAGACGCTCCAACCTGAGGACACAAAGAGAACAACAGGGACTTAAAACATGAAGACTGTCTTTCTCTCTCTCTGCCTGTCTCTCTCTCTTCTGCCTGTCTCTCTCTCTCTGTCTGCCTGTGCAGACTAAATTAAAGTACCTCAGTAATAAGCAGTACATTTCAGTACATTTCGATCACCCTCCTCCTCCACAGAGTAAATATTCTCTCCTCTGTTCACAAACTTGGGAGGCTCTTCAGAGCCGGCCTCCCCCCCCACTGGCAGCCAAATTAGAGCCGCGGGTTTGAGCCCAGGAGGACGGCGCGGGACGCAGGCGGACGACTTAAGCTGTTTTCATCATGAATCTCATCCCTTCATCTTCACACTGATGAGATGAGAAGCAGCAGCAGAAGAAGTCACGTTATTCAGCATCGAGCGCCGTCCTGAGTCGAAATCTGAAGGATTAATTCTTCTGATCAGCTCACACCGCTGAATATGAATCATCACACCAAATCTCTAAAGTCCCACATGCTTAACCAGTCTTTGAACACATCTCAGACTCTCTGATGGCTGCTGCAACATGTTTCTGATGATGTCCTGGTCTCTCTCTCTGGTCTCTCTCACTGGTCACACTGGTCTCTCACTGGTCTCACTGGTCTCTCTCTGGTCTCTCTCTTTGGTCACACTGGTCTCACTGGTCTCTCACTGGTCTCTCTCTCTGGTCTCACTGGTCTCTCTCTGGTCTCTCTCTTTGGTCACACTGGTCTCACTGGTCTCTCACTGGTCTCTCTCTCTGGTCTCACTGGTCTCACTGGTCTCTCACTGGTCTCTCTCTCTCTGGTCTCTCTCTCTGGTCTCTCTCTGGTCTCACTGGTCTCTCTCACTGGTCTCACTGGTCTCTCTCACTGGTCTCTCTCTGGTCTCTCTCTCTGGTCTCACTGGTCTCTAACTGGTCTCTCTCACTGGTCTCTCTCTCTGGTCTCACTGGTCTCTCTCACTGTTCTCTCTCTCTCTGGTCTCACTGGTCTCTCTGACTGGTCTCTCTCTGGTCTCACTGGTCTCTCTCACTGGTCTCTCTCTGGTCTCTCTCTCTGGTCTCACTGGTCTCTAACTGGTCTCTCTCACTGGTCTCTCTCACTGGTCTCTCTCTCTCTGGTCTCACTGGTCTCTCTCTCTGGTCTCTCTCTGGTCTCACTGGTCTCTCTCTGGTCTCACTGGTCTCTAACTGGTCTCTCTCACTGGTCTCTCTCTCTGGTCTCACTGGTCTCTCTCACTGGTCTCTCTCTCTCTGGTCTCACTGGTCTCTCTCACTGGTCTCACTGGTCTCTCTCACTGGTCTCTCTCTCTGGTCTCACTGGTCTGGTCTCACTGGTCTCTCTCACTGGTCTCTCTGGTCTCGTCTCACTGGTCTCTAACTGGTCTCTCTCACTGGTCTCTCTCTCTGGTCTCTAACTGGTCTCTCTCACTGGTCTCTCTCTCTGGTCTCACTGGTCTCTCTGACTGGTCTCTCTCTCTCTGGTCTCACTGGTCTCTCTGACTGGTCTCTCACTGGTCTCTCTCACTGGTCTCTCTCTGGTCTCTCACTGGTCTCACTGGTCTCTGGTCTCTCACTGGTCTCACTGGTCTCTCTCACTGGTCTCTCTCTGGTCTCACTGGTCTCTCTCTCTGGTCTCACTGGTCTCTCACTGGTCTCTCTCACTGGTCTCTCTCTGGTCTCTCTCTCTGGTCTCTCTCACTGGTCTCACTGGTCTCTCACTGGTCTCACTGGTCTCTCTCACTGGTCTCTCTCTGGTCTCTCACTGGTCTCACTGGTCTCTCTCTCTGGTCTCACTGGTCTCTCTCTCTGGTCTCACTGGTCTCTCTCTGGTCTCACTGGTCTCTCTCACTGGTCTCACTAGTCTCTAACTGGTCTCTCTCACTGGTCTCTCTCTGGTCTCACTGGTCTCGCTGGTCTCTCTCACTGGTCTCTCTAGTCTCTAACTGGTCTCTCTCACTGGTCTCTCTCTCTGGTCTCACTGGTCTCTCTCTCTGGTCTCACTGGTCTCTCACTGGTCTCTCTCACTGGTCTCTCACTGGTCTCTCTCTGGTCTCACTGGTCTCTCTCTGGTCTCTCTCTCTGGTCTCACTGGTCTCTCTCTCTGGTCTCACTGGTCTCTCTCACTGGTCTCTCACTGGTCTCTCTCTCTGGTCTCTCTCATTGGTCTCACTGGTCTCTCTCACTGGTCTCTCTCTCTGGTCTCACTGGTCTCTCTCTGGTCTCTCTCTCTGGTCTCACTGGTCTCTCTCTGGTCTCTCTCTCTGGTCTCACTGGTCTCTCTCTGGTCTCTCTCTCTGGTCTCTCTCACTGGTCTCTCTCTGGTCTCACTGGTCCCTCTCTGGTCTCTCTCTCTAGTCTCTCTCACTGGTCTCTCTCTGGTCTCACTGGTCTCTCTCACTGGTCTCTCTCACTGGTCTCACCTTTTTGGAGATGAACTGTTTATTTTTGGTCCCAGATACTCTGCAGCACTACGCAGGACTATTTGTCTGGTTAATTTTTTGTTGGGTCAAGCAAAGATGAGCATCTGGCTTACTAGGAGAAATAAAATGAAGGAGACAGGATCTGTAGATGTTGAACTGATGTTCGGAGGTCTGGTGGCTGCACGTCTTAGGATAGAGTTTGCTTATTATAAGATGGTGTCCGACTTGAACGAGTTTATTTCTATTTGGGGAGGTGGAGATGTTTTATGTTGTGTAATTGATGAATTGCTTATTCTGAGTTTCTGAAACAAAGGGAAAAAAACACCTATTGTTTTTCTTTTGGTCTTGTATGGAGGGGTGAGTGAATACATGTAGGGATGATGTGTATGATTGTATGTATTTAATTTACTTATGATTGCCTATTGTGAATGAAACATTGGACCAACAAAGGGATGGTCAAAGGTCAAAGGTCTCTCTCTGGTTTCTCTCTGGTCTCTCTCACTGGTCTCTGGTCTCTCACTGGTCTCTGGTCTCTCACTGGTCTCTGGTCTCTCACTGGTCTCACTGGTCTCTGGTCTCTCACTGGTCTCTGGTCTCTCACTGGTCTCACTGGTCTCTGGTCTCTCACTGGTCTCTGGTCTCTCACTGGTCTCACTGGTCTCTCTGACTGGTTTCTCTCACTGGTCTCTCACTGGTCTCTGGTCTCTCACTGGTCTCACTGGTCTCTCTCTCACTGGTTTCTCTCACTGGTCTCTCACTGTTCTTTCTCACTGGTCTCTCACTGGTCTCTGGTCTCTCACTGGTCTCACTGGTCTCTCTGGCACTGGTTTCTCTCACTGGTCTCTCACTGGTCTCTGGTCTCTCACTGGTCTCACTGGTCTCTCTCACTGGTTTCTCTCACTGGTCTCTCTCTGACATTCAGGCCCATCAGAACTGCTTCTACCTGTCTGTCAGGTGAGTCTGATCACAGATGATTACAAAAAACTGAACCTGTCCAGGTGGACACTCTGATGATGTCACTCAGAACCTTTAAACTAGAAGTTCATCAGCCAATCAGACGTCATCGTGCTGTGTGTCTGTGTGTACATACATCAAGTGACCTTTGATACATACCAACAAGCCTGTTGACATGTTAGTTTACACACACACACACACACACACACACACACACACTGACCTTTCTAACTTTCTGTCAGCTCTTTGACTGTCTGATCTCTGACTGGAGGTTTCATGTTCGCTCTCAGCTGTTACTGAGATATTGGTGTTGTCATGACGACCGCGGGAAAAATGACGTGATCATGAAAAGAAACCATCCTGATGCTCCATGCTCAAACCGAAAGCTGACTCATCACTCTCATCGGCTCGTTAGCGGCTCTGTGTCAGCGGTTGAAGTCGTGGTTTTACTTTGAATGATTCTTTATTGATCCAGAGGACGCTGACAGACAGAAACATGATGACAGGTGTGGTACAAAGTCTCACCTGCGGACTCTCTCGCTGGCCTCTCGCTCCGCCTCCTGACAGCGCTGAAGCTCCGCCTCCACGCTCTGCTTCTCCTTTGACAGCTGCTGCACCTGGACCAGCAGGGGCGGGGCCTGAGGCGGCAGAGAGACATCGTCACCGGGCGACGAGGGTGGAGCGGTGAGGAGGTCATGAGAGCTGAGAGAAGGAGACGAGGAGGAGGAGTTTTGGTTGAGTGTAATGAACAGCTGGACAAATCATTAATAACATTATTCAGGTATGACCTGACATGCAGACATATTTGTAGTCCATTCAGCTCACAGCACCTTTGAGCCACAAAGCTAACGCTATGCTAATGCTATGCTAATGCAGAGGGACAGGCTGACGTTTAAATAAAGTGCAGTTGTGTCAGCTGGAGGAAACAGCTGGTCTCTCTCTGGTCTCTAACGTTTCAGAGACTCGAGGACGCCATGTCATCCAGGAACCATTCACCAGGACATCGACCTGTTCACCAGAACTCCTCGATCCGACTCATCAGGTATGGACACGCCCCAAAACCTGATCTGACGTGAGATCAGCTGACCTGATCGCTAATCAATCAGTGTTAATTAAAGGTAAACAGAGCAGACGGGTCGTCATGGCCCACTCTCATTCGTTCTTCACTTCTTATGATGACAGGTTTCCATGGATACCATCAGATTCTGGATCGGTCCAGGCTGGACTTGGGTCTTCCTGGAGTTTTAACTTTAGAATGAGTTCAAAGACTGAAGAGCTCAGGAGAGACTGCAACGTTAACAACGTTTAAACAACGTTATAATGATGTTATAACCTCGTTATAACAATGTTTTCTAAGTGAAATCAAACAAAGCTTCTCTCACAAACATCAACAGGAGGAATTCGTTTGTATTGTTTCCAAAAAAACTCTGAAATGAATCTAAAATCCGGAGCGCCCCCCGCTGGCTGATCCCCCTCCTGCTCCTCTGCAGGCGTCCAGCATCAATCCTGATGATGAATGGACGCTCACAGTTCAGACGGCGTGGACAAACAGCACCGCCGTCCAGATTTAAATCTTTGTCTTCACACTGCGTCAACGTTTTGGTGAAGTCTGATCGGGTTTGTTCTCCGACACAAACAAACAAAGTGAGTTTATGAAAACATGACGATGATGTCAGAGCCGCTGAACGACGCCCACTTTAACCTTTGACCTGCTGGACGATGATGACAGCACGTCAGGGGTCATGACCTGCCAGGCATGGCCTGAAAGAAGCACCATGAACAGTGTGTGTGTGAGGTGCTTCCTGTTTGAACAGTGTGTGTGTGAGGTGCTTCCTGTTGTATTGATTGGTACTCTGCTCTGATTGGCTCTCAGGGCGCCGCAATGATGAGTAATTTGAGCTGAGGCTTCCGAGTTTCAAAAGTCTCACCTGTGATTGGCTTGTAGCACCTGTAGATCCGCCTCCAGCCGCCGCTTGTCCTCCATAGCTCCGCCTCTCTCTCTCTGAAGCCTCAGCAGCTCCTCCTGATTGGACAAAACACACCTGTCAATCACATTTACCTTCTGAGAGTCAGCTCATTTAAATCCACAGCAGAACACACAACGAAGACTGTCTTACACTGGTCTTACACTGGTCTTACACTGGTCTTACACTGGTCTAATCCTCTCTGTTTGTTCATCCTGATCTCAGTGCAAGCGTCTGTTTAAATAAAGGATTCATTAACTAATCGATTAATTAACCATCGTGAGTGTCAACACACTTCATAACGAGGATTTAATGTTCAGCTCCTCGTTCACTACGACATCACACATCAGCACCTCCAGGTGCATTGTGGGATAGCGGGAACACTTCTGACATCACCAGGCTGGCTAATTATTAATTCATCATTTAATATGAATATTAATGAACCTAATTACAAAACATTTAAATCTTTCTGTAAACATAAAAGGACGAGGAGGAGGAGCAGGAGGTGTTAAACACTCAGTGGACATGATGTTCACCTCCTCACCTCCTGTCTCCTCATCTCCTATCACCTCGTCACCTCGTCACCTCGTCACCTCTCCTGCTGCAGGGATTGAACCTGTGGCCCGACAGTGACAGGACGGTGAACTCCAGCAGGGATTGCAGACCTGATCCTGACCTCCTCCTCCTCCTTCCTCTCCTCCTCTTCCTCCTGCTCCTCCCTCTCCTCCTCCCTCCCTCCTCCTCCTCCTCCTCCTCCTCCCTCTCCTCCTCCCTCTCCTCCCTCTCCTCCTCCTCCTCGTGTTAATTAAAGTGAGACATGAAAAGAACCTGAACCCGGAGAGTCAATATGTGACTTCTCCAGCCGGGCCGGACGAGCCGCTTCAAAAGAACCGACGACTTATTAATCAGAACCGCTTCCAAATGAGGAGATCAGGAAACAGAGCGGCGCCGGGCTGACCTTTAACATGACGAGTGAAGGTCAACGAAGGAGGGGAGGACGGGGGAGGAGGAGGTAACCAAACTAACCTGTCTGCACCGTTAACGGGACGAGTGAAGGCAGAGGGGAGTGGTGAGGAGGACAGAGGGGTGAGGAGGGGTGAGGAGGACAGAGGGGTGAGGAGGACAGAGGGGTGAGGAGGACAGAGGGAGAGGAGGACAGAGGGATGAAGAGGGGAGAGGAGGACAGAGGGGTGAAGGGGACAGAGGGGTGAGGAGGAGGGAGGAGGGACAGAGGGGTGAGGAGGGGGACAGAGGGAGGAGGACAGAGGGTGAGGAGGACAGAGGAGGACAGAGGGATGAGGAGGGGTGAGGAGGACAGAGGGATGAAGAGGGGTGAGGAGGACAGAGGGATGAAGAGGGTTGAGGAGGACAGAGGGATGAAGAGGGTTGAGGAGGACAGAGGGATGAAGAGGGGTGAGGAGGACAGAGGGATGAGGGAGGACAGAGGGATGAAGAGGGTGAGGAGGACAGAGGGATGAAGAGGGTGAGGAGGACAGAGGGATGAAGAGGGTGAGGAGGACAGAGGGGGAAGGGAAGAGGGAGAGGACAGAGGGATGAGGAGGGGTGAGGAGGACAGAGGGGGGGTGGGGACAGAGGGATGAAGAGGGTGAGGAGGACAGAGGAGGACAGAGGGATGAGGAGGGGTGAGGAGGACAGAGGGATGAAGAGGGTGAGGAGGACAGAGGGGTGAAGAGGGTGAGGAGGACAGAGGGATGAGGAGGGGTGAGGGGAAGAGGGATAGGGAGGAGGACAGAGGGATGAAGAGGGGTGAGGAGGACAGAGGGATGAGGAGGGGTGAGGAGGACAGAGGGGTGAAGAGGGGTGAGGAGGACAGAGGAGGACAGAGGGATGAGGAGGGGTGAGGAGGACAGAGGAGGACAGAGGGATGAGGAGGGGTGAGGAGGACAGAGGGATGAAGAGGGGTGAGGAGGACAGAGGGTGAGGAGGACAGAGGGATGAGGGGAGGGAGGGAGGAGGAAGGGGTGAGGAGGACAGGAGGGGGGAAGGAGGGTTGAGGAGGACAGAGGGATGAAGAGGGGTGAGGAGGACAGAGGAGGACAGAGGGATGAGGAGGGGTGAGGAGGACAGAGGGATGAAGAGGACAGAGGGATGAAGAGGGGTGAGGAGGACAGAGGAGGACAGAGGGGTGAGAAGGACAGAGGGATGAAGAGGGGTGAGGAGGACAGAGGAGGACAGAGGGATGAAGAGGGGTGAGGAGGACAGAGGAGGACAGAGGGATGAGGAGGACAGAGGGGTGAAGAGGGGTGAGGAGGACAGAGGGATGAAGAGGGGTGAGGAGGACAGAGGGATGAAGAGGGGTGAGGAGGACAGAGGAGGACAGAGGGGTGAGAAGGACAGAGGGATGAAGAGGGGTGAGGAGGACAGAGGGGTGAGGAGGACAGAGGGGTGAGGAGGACATAGGAGGACAGAGAGATGAGGAGGACAGAGGGATGAAGAGGGGTGAGGAGGACAGAGGAGGACAGAGGGGTGAGGAGGACAGAGGGATGAAGAGGGGTGAGGACAGAGGATGAAGAGGGTGAGGAGGACAGAGGGATGAAGAGGGGGTGAGGAGGACAGAGGAGGACAGAGGGGGGGTGAGGAGGACAGAGGGATGAAGAGGGGTGAGGAGGACAGAGGAGGACAGAGGGGTGAGGAGGACAGAGGGGTGAGGAGGACATAGGAGGACAGAGGGGTGAGGAGGACAGAGAGATGAGGAGGACAGAGGAGGACAGAGGGGTGAGGAGGACATAGGAGGACAGAGGGGTGAGGAGGACAGAGGAGGAGGACAGAGAGATGAAGAGGGGTGAGGAGGACAGGGGTGAGGAGGACAGAGGGATGAGGAGGACAGAGGGGTGAGGAGGACAGAGGAGGACAGAGGGATGAGGAGGACAGAGGAGGACAGAGGGATGAAGAGGGGTGAGGAGGACAGGGGTGAGGAGGACAGAGGGATGAGGAGGACATAGGAGGACAGAGGGGTGAGGAGGACAGAGGAGGACAGAGGGATGAAGAGGGGTGAGGAGGACAGGGGTGAGGAGGACAGAGGGATGAGGAGGACAGAGGAGGACAGAGGGGTGAGGAGGACATAGGAGGACAGAGAGATGAGGAGGACAGAGGAGGACAGAGGGGTGAGGAGGACATAGGAGGACAGAGGGGTGAGGAGGACAGAGGAGGACAGAGGGATGAAGAGGGGTGAGGAGGACAGAGGAGGACAGAGGGATGAAGAGGGGTGAGGAGGACAGAGGGATGAAGAGGGGATGAGGAGGGGAGGAGGAGGGGGAGGGGTGAGGAGGACGGGGGGTGAGGAGTGAGAGGCCTGCTCTGACCTTTATCATGAGGAGTTAAAGGGGCAGTTGGCGGTGAATCAGCCCCCCGTCAGCTGATTGAAGTTTGGCGTGTTTGATCAGGAAGCAGCACAAAGTGAAGGAAGTGATGTCATGAGTATAAAGTGTGAACTTTATACTCATGACATCACTTCCTGTCATTTCTCGTGACTTCCTGACGTTTATTCTCTTCATGATTTAACAAATTTAACCTGTCGTTAAGTCAGTTTGTTGTGATTTGTCTCCAGACTGAGAAAAAATGGACAGTCCTGGTTTAAAGCTGTGGTTTAGTCTTGGTTTAGTCCTGGTTTAAAGCTGTGGTTTAGTTTTGGTTTAGTCCTGGTTTAAAGCTGTGGTTTAGTCTTGGTTTAGTCCTGGTTTAAAGCTGTGGTTTAGTCTTGGTTTAGTCCTGGTTTAAAGCTGTGGTTTAGTTTTGGTTTAGTCCTGGTTTAAAGCTGTGGTTTAGTCTTGGTTTAGTCCTGGTTTAAAGCCCTGGTTTAGTCTTGGTTTAGTCCTGGTTTAAAGCTGTGGTTTAGTCTTGGTTTAGTCCTAGTTTAAAGCTGTGGTTTAGTCTTGGTTTAGTCCTAGTTTAAAGCTGTGGTTTAGTCTTGGTTTAGTCCTGGTTTAAAGCTGTGGTTTAGTCCTGGTGTGTGGTCTCAGTGTTCTCTCACAGTCTGTCGGCTCATTGAACAGCAGCTGTTGGTGTTTCTGGCTCTAATCCCCGCGGAGCTCTCAGACTAATTAACAGACTTGATGCAGAAAAAAGAGTGAGCGCTACATTAATAACAAAATTTAATCAACAGACGGAGCCGCAGGAGGACGACGAGAAAACTCCAGATTCTACCAAAGATCTGATCACAACAACAATCTATCAGTCATTGATTATCAATCAGATTATCTTCAGTCAACGACAACAAATACAGGAATCTATCAATCTGTTGATAACAAAATGAAGAACATAAATCTGTCCAATCATCAACAATCAAGCAATGATTGATGTGAGTGTACACCAATCAACCTGTCAATCAACCTGTTTAAACTGGAGTTTAGCAACATTTAACACAAACTCTTTCATTCACATTTGTCTTTCTATACTTGTGAGAACACTCATTTACACACACACACACACACACACACACACAGTTTGAATAACAAGTTGTTGGCAAACAAGCTGCCGTCTCCACGACACGTCGTCATGACGACAGAGCAGACATCCCATCATCACCAGAGAGAGAGAGAGAGAGAGAGAGAGAGAGAGAGAGAGAGAGAGAGAGTGTTTGTTTACCTTGCTCGCCCTCTGCTCTCTCTCCTGAATCACTTCCTGTTCCAGTCGTTTACACTGTGGAGAGACAATCTGGATTAATTAATCTGATCAGCTGATCATCAACAGGAACACTCAACATGAACAGAGATCAATACATCACGTCTGATATCTGAGTCCTCCTCCTCCTCCTCCTCCTCCTCCTCCTCCTCCTCATCATCATTATTATTAATTATTAATCATTATGATCATTATAATCTAAAGAGACGTTTGCTTCTATTCACAGTGAGATGAACTCAAACACTCAAAATATTGAAGAAAAATAAGTCATGGCGGTCATGGCAGTGATTAATAATCTATAATTAACTATAATTACAGGTTAACTATGAGACAGACAGAGAGACAGGTAGAGACAGACAGGTAGACAGACAGGTAGAGACAGAGAGGTAGACAGACAGGTAGACAGACAGGTAGAGACAGGTAGAGACAGACAGGTAGACAGACAGGTAGAGACAGACAGGTAGACAGACAGGTAGAGACAGACTGAGCGCGCTCAGGGAGACGCTCCCACAGTTTTCTAATATTTCCCAGAAGTCCCGGCTGCAGCGGGGAGATAATCCCTGAGAGATGAGGAGAGGGAGCGAGGGATTGGCGAGCGGTGGGGGAGGAGAGGAATCCTCCAGCATGGAGTGTTCTCTCTCTTCTTCTTCTCCTCCGAGGATTACAGCGGCATTTGAAACATATTTCAGCACGCCGCGGCGGCGGAGCGAGGGCGGGATTAAGGTGTTACCATAGAGGGGTGGTGTTAACGCAGAGGGGCGGGGTGTTAAAAGATGGCGGAGCGGTGATATTGGCGAGGGTTAGTGGCAGTACGCTGATACTGAAGTGAGTTTGTGAGGTTAATGGAGGCGGGCAGGGTGTTACGGCAACGACGGTGGGGGGGTCAAGAGGGGGGTGTTAAGGTGTGAGGCGGAGGGGGTGGAGCCAAGAGAAGTAAAGATGGAGGTGTGTTGAAAAAGACGTTTAAAGGTTTACTGCATAACAGTACCGCTTCATCTCTATATATACCACTTCACCTCTTCGAGTACAGCTTCACCTCTACGAGTACAGCTTCACCTCTACGAGTACCACTTCATCTCTATATATACACCACTTCACCTCTACGAGTACAGCTTCACCTCTACGGGTACTTCATTTCTATATATACCACTTCACCTCTACGAGTACAGCTTCACCTCTATGGGTACTTCATTTCTATATATACCACTTCACCTCTACGAGTACCACTCCACCTCTGCGAGTACCACTTCATCTCTATATATACACCACTTCACCTCTACGAATACCACTTCACCTCTACGAGTACCACTTCACCTCTGCAAATACCACTTCATCTCTATATATACCGCTTCACCTCTACGAGTACCACTTCATCTCTGCAAATACCACTTCATCTCTATATATACCGCTTCACCTCTACGAGTACCACTTCATCTCTACGAGTACCGCTTCACCTCTACGAGTACCGCTTCACCTCTACGAGTACCACTCCTCTACGAGTACCGCTTCACCTCTACGAGTACCACTTCACCTCTGCGAGTACCGCTTCACCTCTACGAGTACCGCTTCACCTCTATATATGCCACTTCACCTCTACGAGTACCGCTTCATCTCTATATATGCCACTTCACCTCTACGAGTACCGCTTTATCTCTATATATGCCACTTCACCTCTACGAGTACCACTTCACCTCTGCGAGTACCACTTCACCTCTATATATACCGCTTCACCTCTACGAGTAACGCTTCACCTCTTCGAGTACCACTTCATCTCTACGAGTACAACTTCACCTCTACGAGTACCGCTTCACCTCTACGAGTACCGATTCACCTCTATATATACCACTTCACCTCTACGAGTACCGCTTCATCTTTATATATGCCACTTCACCTCTACGAGTACCACTTCACCTCTGCGAGTACCACTTCACCTCTACGAGTACCACTTCACCTCTACGAGTACCACTTCACCTCTGCGAGTACCACTTCACCTCTATATATACCGCTTCACCTCTACGAGTAACGCTTCACCTCTTCGAGTACCACTTCACCTCTACGAGTACCACTTCACCTCTACGAGTACCACTTCACCTCTGCGAGTACCACTTCACCTCTATATATACCGCTTCACCTCTACGAGTACCGCTTCATCTCTATATATACCACTTTTCCTCTACGAGTACCGCTTCATCTCTATATATACCACTTCACCTCTACGAGTACCGCTTCATCTCTATATATACCACATCACCTCTACGAGTACCGCTTCATCTCTACGAGTACCGCTTCACCTCTACGAGTACCACTCCTCTACGAGTACCGCTTCATCTCTATATATACCACTTCACCTCTACGAGTACCGCTTCACCTCTACGAGTACCACTCCTCTACGAGTACCGCTTCATCTCTATATATACCACTTCACCTCTACGAGTACCGCTTCACCTCTACGAGTACCGCTTCACCTCTACGAGTACCGCTTCATCTCTATATATACCACTTTTCCTCTATGAGTACCGCTTCATCTCTATATATACCACTTCACCTCTACGAGTACCGCTTCATCTCTATATATACCACATCACCTCTACGAGTACCGCTTCATCTCTACGAGTACCGCTTCACCTCTACGAGTACCACTCCTCTACGAGTACCGCTTCATCTCTATATATACCACTTCACCTCTACGAGTACCGCTTCACCTCTACGAGTACCACTCCTCTACGAGTACCGCTTCATCTCTATATATACCACTTCACCTCTACGAGTACCGCTTCACCTCTACGAGTACCACTCCTCTACCTTACGAGTACCGCTTCATCTCTATATATACCACTTCACCTCTACGAGTACCGCTTCACCTCTACGAGTACCGCTTCACCTCTACGAGTACCGCTTCATCTCTATATATACCACTTTTCCTCTACGAGTACCGCTTCATCTCTATATATACCACTTCACCTCTACGAGTACCGCTTCATCTCTATATATACCACTTCACCTCTACGAGTACCGCTTCATCTCTATATATACCACATCACCTCTACGAGTACCGCTTCATCTCTACGAGTACCGCTTCACGTCTACGAGTACCACTCCTCTACGAGTACCGCTTCATCTCTATATATACCACTTCACCTCTACGAGTACCGCTTCACCTCTACGAGTACCACTCCTCTACGAGTACCGCTTCATCTCTATATATACCACTTCACCTCTACGAGTACCGCTTCACCTCTACGAGTACCGCTTCACCTCTACGAGTACCGCTTCATCTCTATATATACCACTTTTCCTCTACGAGTACCGCTTCATCTCTATATATACCACTTCACCTCTACGAGTACCGCTTCATCTCTATATATACCACATCACCTCTACGAGTACCGCTTCATCTCTACGAGTACCGCTTCACCTCTACGAGTACCACTCCTCTACGAGTACCGCTTCATCTCTATATATACCACTTCACCTCTACGAGTACCGCTTCACCTCTACGAGTACCACTCCTCTACGAGTACCGCTTCATCTCTATATATACCACTTCACCTCTACGAGTACCGCTTCACCTCTACGAGTACCACTCCTCTACGAGTACCGCTTCATCTCTATATATACCACTTCACCTCTACGAGTACCGCTTCACCTCTACGAGTACCGCTTCACCTCTACGAGTACCGCTTCATCTCTACGAGTACCGCTTCACCTCTACGAGTACCGCTTCATCTCTATATATACCACTTCACCTCTACGAGTACCGCTTCACCTTTACGAGTACCGCTTCATCTCTATATATACCACTTCACCTCTACGAGTACCGCTTCATCTCTATATATACCACATCACCTCTACGAGTACCGCTTCATCTCTACGAGTACCGCTTCACCTCTACGAGTACCACTCCTCTACGAGTACCGCTTCATCTCTATATATACCACTTCACCTCTACGAGTACCGCTTCACCTCTACGAGTACCACTCCTCTACGAGTACCGCTTCATCTCTATATATACCGCTTCACCTCTACGAGTACCGCTTCACCTCTACGAGTACCGCTTCACCTCTACGAGTACCGCTTCACCTCTACGAGTACCACTCCTCTACGAGTACCACTTCACCTCTGATACCGCTTCATCTCTATATATACCACTTCACCTCTACGAGTACCGCTTCACCTCTACGACTTATATATACCACTTTTCCTCTACGAGTACCGCTTCATCTCTACGAGTACCGCTTCACCTCTACGAGTACCGCTTCATCTCTACGAGTACCGCTTCATCTCTACGAGTACCGCTTCACCTCTACGAGTACCACTCCTCTACGAGTACCGCTTCATCTCTATATATACCACTTCACCTCTACGAGTACCGCTTCACCTCTACGAGTACCACTCCTCTACGAGTACCGCTTCATCTCTATATATACCACTTCACCTCTACGAGTACCGCTTCATCTCTACGAGTACCACTTCTCCACGCTCTCTCTGTCCCTCGTCCTGCCTGTGTGGATGAAGCCGTACTTCCACTTCCTGTTTAAAAGTACCACTTCCTGTTGTTTACCCTGCTCCCTCGCTCTTCCCTTCTCTGGTCCCATGGAGACTGTTGCCATGGTTTCCAGTGCAGGTCAGTTACCATGGTGACAGAAGTCAGTCACAGTGAGGGAACAGATGAAAGTTTCTGATCTATCAGGCGGAGGCGGAGCTTCTGAGCCCCCCCCCCCCCCCCATCAGTTAGACCTCTCATCTTTTTTCATATCTACCCCCCCCCCCCCCATCCTCCCACAGAGAGCGGTATATGAATCCAGATGAATTGTGGGTAATAAATCCAGGACTCTGCAGGTTTTGGTAATAAACTGTGTGAAGTGAACTTCGATAATAATCAGAGGAGTGACAGGAAGATGAAAATTTGTTCTTCAAACTTTGAAATCTTCATTTATTGATTATTGACTGATTTTATCAAAAATCTGAAGAACGGACGAAGGAAAATAACCCGTCAGAACATTAAAACAGCAAATTGTTTAACATTTATATGAAATGATCTTAAAGTCAGAATAAACTTTCAGTTTAACGTGGACGATGATGGTGAAAATGTTGGTTCAGTGTATCACCATCACACCTCCTCCACCGTGCTTCAACCCTAACCACACATGCAGATACCATCTGTTCACAAAGACACGGCGGTCTGAACCAGAACTGTCAGATTTGGACTCATCAGACCAAAGTCCAGATGTCCTCTGGTCTAATGTCCATTCATGTGTTTGTTGGTCTGATCAGTCATTCAGACCATGAAGGTGTGATTCACAGTCATATTTATCAAGTCTGTGTCATGATGTCATCCAGGTTAGAGAACATCAGCAGCTCCTCCGTCTCCAAAAGCAAATACATTACATTCAAACACACACACACACCTGAGCAGACAGGTTAGTAAACAGTGTTCAGCAAACATCAGCTTCGTCAGCTCGATCAATATTTGTCTCCTCACTGTTCAAAAACTGTTCTTCACATTCAAAATGTAAACATTTGAGATTTGAGCTGCTCGGGTCTCTGTAACCCTGATAACCTCTGTGACCCACCATGACCGTCCATGACCCACCATGACCGTCCATTAGGGCTGGGCGATATATCAATATTTTAATCTATATCGATATATTTTCAAACGCGATATAGCACAAGACCACTAGTTTATTTTGCATTAAAATTACTATACATTTCTTCCCTTGAGCTGCTAGTTCGCTTTTATTTCTCCTCTCTCTCTGTCCAGGTCTCCCACTGCTCGCTAGTCGCTTTTAGGGAAAAAACAAATCGCTAGAGGGTCTGAAAAGTCGCTAAGTTAGTCAACACTGGACCACTGATTAGTGTGTAAACAACCGAAGCAGCAGGGTTAGAGGTGGTGCACAGGTCTTGACCTGTGTGTCAGCTGTTGCAGTGCATTGTGGGATTTGTAGTATGAGTGGTGGGAGTGCGATTTACCTGCGGGCCATTAATAATAGACGTATGAAATTATCTGGCCACGGAAAAAATATCGATATTTATCGAGTATCGCCATTCAGCTAAAAAATATCGAGATATGACTTTTGGTCCATATCGCCCAGCCCTACCGTCCATGACCTACCATGACCGTGCATGACCGTCCATGACCCACCATGACCATGCATGACTCACCATGACCGTCCATGACCCACCATGACCGTGCATGACCCACCATGACCGCCCATGACTGTGCATGACCGTGCATGACCCACCATGACCGCGCATGACCCACCATGACCGTGCATGACCGTCCATGACTCACCATGACCGTCCATGACCCACCATGACCATGCATGACTCACCATGACCGTCCATGACCCACCATGACCGTGCATGACCCACCATGACCGCCCATGACCGTGCATGACCGTCCATGACCCACCATGACCGTCCATGACCGCACCATGACCGCCCATGACTGTGCATGACCGTGCATGACCCACCATGACCGCGCATGACCCACCATGACCGCGCATGACCCACCATGACCGTGCATGACCCCACCATGACCGTCCATGACCGCCCATGACCCACCATGACCGTGCATGACCCACCATGACCGTCCTTGACCCACCATGACCCACCATGACCCACCATGACCGTGCATGACCCACCATGACCGTATAATGACGTTTATAACTCTTTGTGACCATCACACCCCCATCACGTCCATCATCACCTCGGACTGCAGAGCCCCCCCACCCGCCACACCCATGGACAATTCAACCCCCCTCCCCACCACAACCACGGACAGTTCAACCCGCCTCCCCACCAGGAAGGACTGCACATTGGACACTGTGGTCAGCAGCACCACCACGGACAGTTCAACCCCCCTCCCCTTCACCATCACCAAGGATCAGGTGAGCAGAGAGCTGAGGAGGCTGCGCCCAATGAAAGCAGTGGGCCGGACAAAGAGTGTCCAAGGATGCTCAAGGCCTGTTCTGCTGAACTGGGGGAGCCGTTCAGCATGTCTTCAACCTGAGCCTGCAGCTGGGGAGGGTCCCCGTGCTCTGGAAGACTTCATGTCCCATCCCGGTTCCTAAAACAAAACACCCCAGGGAGCCGGGTGACTTCAGACCAGTGGCACTAACATCCCACATCATGAAGACTTTCGAACGGCTGCTGCTCCATCTCCTCAGACCCCAGGTCCACCACGCACAGGATCCACTGCAGTTTGGATACCAGGAGAAGGTGGGCGTGGAGGATGCCATCCTCTATCTGCTACACAGGGCTTACTCTCATCTGGACAAGGAGAGCGGTGCTGTGAGAATCATGTTCTTTGATTTCTCCAGCGCCTTCAACACCATCCGGCCCCTTCTGCTGAGACAAGCTGACAGAGATGAGGGTGGACTCACACCTGGTGAGATGGATTACAGACTACCTCACAGAGAGACCACAGTACGTCAGACTGAAGGACTGCACGTCAGACACTGTGGTCAGCAGCATCGGAGCACCACAGGGGACCGTGCTCTCTCCCGTCCTCTTCACCTTGTACACATCTGACTTCCAGTACAACTCTGGGCTCTGCCACATGCAGAAATACTCAGATGATACTGCGATAGTTGGCTGTATCAAGGATGGACAGCAGGGGGAGTACAGGAGCCTGTGGGTTAGGGAATTTGTGAGGTGGTGCAGGTTAGAGCTGCAACGAGTACTCGAGTAATTCGAGTAATTCGAGTACAAAAAATCCTCGAATAATTTTTTTTGCCTCGAGTATTCGTTTAATCATTAATTTCGTTTAAGTAGTCACTTGAGTTCCGCCCCGGGGATCGTGTTCTACACAGACTGTAAACAGTGACACACGCGACTCAGAGTCAAAAAGTTGGCGCTATGGAAGAGAGCGAAGATACCGTCCGCAAAAGACAAAAGATGTCCAAATTTGGGATCAATTGTTCGGTTTTAACAGGCCTGTCGTTTCTGTCACACATTATGCAATAGTATTGTAGCGACCCGGAATAATGGAGCTACGAAGCATGAGCTGGTGTTGCTGGTCTTTATTCCTCAGCTTGAACACAGGCTACTGTGGGCCGTAGCCAACGCCAAAACAATAAAACACGCAATCAAACCGGCATATAGCGTTATCAACATTAGCTCTGTCACGTCTCTCTCCCTACACACACACACACCCCGGACACACCCCCACAGGTCCTCCCAGCTGGCTACTTCACCCCCATCGTTGCCATGGCAACTGCCATGACTGACAGGCTTCACACCCTCTGACAACGCCACCCCCCAGACGTCCTGCAACCCCATACACTGCAGTACAACCTAACTGAACACAACCCAAACAGCCACAATGTATACACGGTCCGTTACAGTATTGTTGTTTAAAAATGCAAAAAAAAAAAAAAATCCGATTACTCGATTAATCGCTGAAATATTCGGTAGAATACTCGACTTCAAAAAGAATCGATAGCTGCAGCCCTAGTGCAGGTCCAACCATCTGCAGCTGAACACCTCCAAGACCAAGGAGATGGTGGTGGACTTCAGAAGGAAGAAACCACATCTCCAACCTGTGTCCATCGAGGGGGTCGATGTGGTCAGGACATACAAATATCTGGGGCTGCAGCTGGATAACAGGTTGGACTGGACAGCAAACATGGACACTGTCCACAGGAAAGGGCAGAGCTGTCTGTACTTCCTGAGAAGGCTGGGGTCCTTCAACATCTGTAAAAAACTGCTGCGGATGTTTTACCAGTCTGTGGTGGCCAGCGTCCTCTTCTACGCTGTGGTTTGCTGGGGAGGAAGCAGCAAGAAGAGAGACGCTGCCCGACTGGACAGACTGGTGAGGAGAGCTGGCTCAGTGGTGGGCACAGAGCTGGACTCTCTGGTCTCTGGTGGCAGAGTGGCAGAGAGAAGGACCCTGGACAAACTGTTGTCCATACTGGACAACGCCCACCACCCTCTGCACAACACCTTCATCAGGCAGAGGAGTGTGTTCAGTGGCAGGCTGCTGTCTCAATCCTGCTCCACCAACAGACTGAAGAACTCTTTCGTCCCCCTGGCCATCAGACTGTACAACAGCTCTCAGTGATGGCAGGAGGCACAATAGACATTGGACAAATCTCTTTGCACTACTTCCTGGACTCTGTCATTGACATGTCTGTCTACCTCTGCTACATGTGGTGACTGTGACTTTCATTCATTCATTCATTTCATTCATCTGTTTACAGCCTAATTTAATTGCACACAGTCCTCCCCATTTGTAGTTCTTTCTCATATTTGTAAAAAACATTTCTACTTCTACGGTCACTTTATATTTTTAATATACTTTATGGTTGTATAAAACATTTTATTTCAACAGTTATTTTAAATTTCTAATATAGTTTATAGTTGTATAAAACATTTTTATTTCTAGTTACTTTCTATTTTTTATATAGTTTTTGTATAGATATTTAGCAAGGGTTAACTTAACACAGTTATATATATATATTCTGACCCACCATGACCGTATAATGATGTCTATAACTCTTCGTGACCATCTTTAACTCTTCGTGACCGTCTATAATGCTTTGTGGCCGTCTATAACGCCTCGTGACCGTCTATAACTCTTCGTGACCATCTTTAACTCTTCGTGACCGTCTATAATGCTTTGTGGCCGTCTATAACTCTTCGTGACCGTCTATAACGCTTCGTGGCCGTCTATAACTCTTCGTGACCGTCTATAACGCTTCGTGGCCGTCTATAACTCTTCGTGACCGTCTATAACGCTTCGTGACCGTCTATAACGCTTCGTGGCCGTCTATAACGCTTCGTGGCCATCTATAACGTCTCATGACCGTCTATAACGCCTCATGACCATCTATAATGCTTCATAACCCTCCGTTATCCTTTGAAACGCTCCACAACCTTCAGTGATCTTCTGTAGAGAAAAATGAATTTAATGTTGTCGTTGACATCTGACCTCATAATCAATAAATAATAAACAGTCAACAAATAATACATTTCATAAGATTGTCCTGTCAGAGTATTAATGATCCACCACACTGACTGTACTCAGACAGACAGACGGGCAAACAGACAGACAGATGAACAGACAGGTAAGTAGACTCACCTTAGCGACAGAGCCGTCTCTCTCCTCCATCACGGCCTTCATTTCCTGAGTAGTGATGTCATTTCTTCGCTGCCTTGCCAGTTGCAGACGCTGAACCAGAACTGAACCAAACTGTTCCACTTCCTGGACTGAGTCGGCGTCACAGACACACTGAAGGAGCTCGTCAACGTCCTGACCAATAAGAAGGGACCTGATCAGATCGACAAACCACAGAGACCTCAAAAACCACAACATGTTATTTGAACCTGAGAGTTTTTACCACGTCCGAGTCCTCGAGGTGAACTTTCTCCAACCTGAAGAGAAAAACACAAAGTTTCAGTGATCTTCATCAGATCTGCTTTCAGTGCTTCTGTCCAATGAATAAACTCCATGAAAAGATCAGAACCAGATGACCCAGACTAAAACCACCAAAAACTACCCACGACCACGACTGAAGGTCACCTACGACCACAAATGAAAACTACCTATGACCACGACATAAACCACCTAGTTCTGATCTGATCACGTGTTCTGTCTGTTTGTGAGTCAAACTCGAATTTTTATGACTGAATGAATTCATTGAATTCAAACATTTGAAGGCATTTCAAACCTTTTTTGCTTTGTTCTTTCTGACTCTGGGTTCATGTTCGGATGTCATTTGCATGTATAATTGGGTAACATGGGGTGATTTTTGCTCTGGGACCCTCTGGTGGTTTAATTTGGCCCTGCCTGCCCCCTCTCCAGCGTTGGCGGCGCTGACCAAATTAAAGCTGGACTTTGCAGCAGCCTGTTCGATGACCTGAGCGGCTGCAGCAGCTGTGCAGTAATTTTGTGCTGCGTTCCCTGAAGTCCACCCGAAACTCTCCATCATTTTAAAATCAGTGTAAAGCTGCGAGGCCGTTGGCCAAGCGGACTCCTCTGCTGTTCAGGACTTTATTTCTCCCTCTGACAGCAGTCATGATGGTGGACGTGGAGCTGGTAACTAGCTGATCTCCTGCCTCTCCTCCTGGGAAGCTCTTTTCATTTAGCCGGCTGCTGTTTTTCTGTAATAAACTGTAATAAGGTGGCCGAGGCGGCTCCGCTCTGCAGGGAACAGCAGGTAATGAAAGACCAGCCGCCTCCAATAAAGCTCCTCTAACACCCTGCTTACAGCCCATCCAGCCCGGCTCAGCCCAGCTCGGCTCGGCTCGCTCCACAGCCGTCATTAACGCTCCCACACACACTTCACTCAGCAGAAACACCGAGGCGGCAGCCATCGACGGATCACAGCATTCCAGAGAGAATCAAACCTTCATCGATCAGACGGAAGATTTCATACGTGACAAACTTTGTAAATTCAAACAAACTCATCGTTTAGATTTTAGAGTGATAAACTCAGATTTGAGCTTTTTATCTGCACGAACACACAAAACACATGGAACACACGGAACATGAAACCATCCATCCAATCAGACGCCACTTTAATCTGAGAATCACAACATGATTCATCAACATATACACATGTACAGAACAGACTGTGACGGGTCTGTAAACCATTCTCTGATGTTTTATGGACAAAATGATTGATGGATGGATGGATGGATGGATGACTGGTGAATGAATCGTTTCATCGTTCAGAAACACGCAGACGGTTTCAGGCCTCCTCTCTCCGTCTGAAATCAGATGACAGATGGAACATGCTCCTCCATATTCGGCCCCTCATAAAAAGGATTGAGGCGTCCAATATCAATTACCCCCTCATCTGGGGAGGTGGGGGGGGTATTATCTGTAATTAGATTTTCTGGTCTATTTGGAGGCTCCTCGAGGAGGAAGAGAGCTCGTTTCACAGCTCTTAACGAGACTGAGGAGGTGAATAATGAAGAGGAGGAGGAGGAGGAGGAGGAGGAGGAACCCTGAACTACCCTATATACTGAACTCCCACAGCAAGGTGTGTGTGTGTGTGTGTGTGTGTGTGTGTGTGATGTGTCTGTGTTGCATACTCCGAGGTCTGCTGTAGTTGTCGTGCACGAAGCACAGCCTCATCTCTCTCCTCATTGGCCAGCAGGAGTCGTGACATCAGAGCCTGATCTCGGACCTTCTGTGCCACTAACACCTCCTCCAACACCGCTGAGGAGACAAGGGGAGGAGGCGAGGAGACAAGGGGAGGAGGCGAGGAGACAAGGAAACATCAGTTTCAAGGTTGTGTTTTCTTTTATCTGACAGGACAGCTGAAGACAGAGAGGACAACATCAACCCGAGCCAGACCGACCCGGACCAGACCGACCCGAGCCAGACCAACCCAAGCCAGACCGACCCGAGCCAGACCGACCTAGACCAGACCGACCCGAGCCAGACTGACCCAGACCAGACCGACCCGAGCCAGACCAACCCGGACCAGACTGACCCGAGCCAGACCAACCCGGACCAGACCGACCCGAGCCAGACCCGATGCAGTAAGGACTCGGCCTGCATGTTGTGTTTCTCTCTCTCTTCTATTCGTCCAATCAGAGATCACTTTATTAGTGCAGATACTGTGTGTGTGTGTGTGTGTGTGTGTGTGTGTGTGTGTTGGTTAACCTACTGTTCTTTTAGTTAAACTGTGTGTGTTTGTTATTTAAGAAGTCAGGATGGATCAGATGATCGATCAGAGGAGAAACTCCAACATACACCTCCTCCTCCCTCTCCTCCCTCCTCCTCCCTCCTCCTCCCTCTCCTCTCCTCACCTGCAGGTCTCTCCCAGTCTTGGGCCTCCCTCTGCTCCTCCCTCATCTCCTCCTCCACCTCCCTCCTCTGCAGCTCTTTCTCCTTCTGGACCAGCTGATCCAGCAGCTGAAACACAGTACATGTATGTAAAGAACACGTATGTAAAGAACACATATGTAAAGAAAACACAGTAGTGTGTATATATTATACAGTAGTGTGTATATACAGTAATGTGTATAATATGTATATACAGTAGTGTGTATATATTTACCTTCTTGTTGACGTCTCTCAGAGCGTCCAGCTCCTTCAGTAAAAACGAGATATTTTTGTCTCGATCAAAACTCTGAACTCGAGCGGGCGCTGTGATTGGACCAAACATGGCGTCCGGATGAGAGCTGGATGGAGACAAGTTTAAAACAGCAGTGAGAGTTCATGTTAGTGAACAAACGTCCTGATCAGCAGGAGGCACCAACACATTTATTCAGACATTTGGAGTGATTGTGGATGGACGTCTGTCTGCAGAAACACTGAATGAATGAAGATGTGAAGCTGGGCAGCTGCTGGTCAGTCAGCCTGTGATTGGTCAGGACTTGTGACATCATCTCAGTGAGTGTTTGATTAGAGGTTCACCTGTGTGTAGTCGGGTCAGGTGTTTTAACCTCACATTATCAGATGTGATGCAGAGAGATGAAGGCAGCAGGTTATGAGGCGTCGCTTTAATAAGCAGCGACTGATGTTCGCCTGTAATTCTCTCATATTACCTTAAAGGTCAGACTGCTTCTTAGCGTAATAAAGCGAGTAAATAAGACACTGAAATGTGGCTGACACTGTCTTCTGTAATTGACTGTTTCTGACTTTATAATATCAGCTGCTTCTAATCAACTTTCCTCTCTTCCCGCCTCGATTGCTTTACTATCTTTCTATTTCTGTCTGCCTCTCTGACGCTTCCACTAATCAAATCAGATCTAAATTTAATAGGTCACATTTCATACAGTGATGCAACTCAAACTGCTCCACAAATTTCATTTGAACGCATCAAAAAGACACAAAAGACGCAAAAAAAAACAGGAATTAAAGAATCTAAAGAAGGTCGAAGTTTAATGAAAAGCAATAAACTTTTAATAAATCTCATCTCTGCAGAGCGGCTCTGAACACTTCATCGTCTGAAGAAGCTTAAAGAACGTCAAGAAATGTACAATATCTATAATAACCTTTTAATAATATATAGATCTGAAGCCGTCACTGTCTGCTGATCAGTTTTCATTTATACTGATCGTTTAAATTTCAGACATCTGTCTAATTAAACCTGAGCATCCCTGTCAGTCTCCACCCAGGGAATACAAATACAAATTAAAGTTACAAGCAGCAACGAACATCAAAGTGGACATGGACACGCCACGGACACGCCACTGACGCCACGGACACACTGTGGACACACCACGGACACGCCACTGACACCACGGACACGCCACTGACACACTGTGGACACACCAAGGACACGCCACTGACACACTGTGGACACACCAAGGACACGCCACTGACGCCACGGACACGCCACTGACACACTGTGGACACGCCACGGACGCCACGGACACGCCACGGACACACTGTGGACACGCCACGGACACGCCACTGACGCCACTGACGCCACTGACGCCACGGACACACTGTGGACATGCCACGGACACGCCACTGAACACACTGTGGACATGCCACGGACACGCCACTGACACACTGTGGACATGCCACGGACACGCCACTGAACACACTGTGGACATGCCACGGACACGCCACTGACACACTGTGGACACGCCACGGACATGCCACTGAACACACTGTGGACATGCCACGGACACGCCACTGACACACTGTGGACACGCCACGGACACAGCGTGGAAATGCCACGGGTAGAACTCCAGAACACCTCAGGTACTACCCAACACTTCAGCTCCTTTCAATCAGCACGCTTACTTTAGATGACACTTAACATTTTAACTTCATCTGACACTTCAACTCCTTTCAGTGCTCCCACCTCTGGAGACTCCTTTCATCACTTCCACTTCACCTTTGTTCATCTCAACATGAGCTCACACTTCCAGTCATTGTTATTATTATCAGGGTTACTAATAGCAGTACTAGTAGCAGTAGCAGTAGTAGTAATAGCAGTAGCAGTAGTAGTAGTAGCAGTAGTAGCAGTAATAGTAGTAGCAGTAGTAGTAGTAGTAGTAGTAGTAGTAGTAGTAGTAGTAGTAGTAATAGCAGTAGCAGTAGTAGTAGTAGCAGTAGTAGCAGTAATAGTAGTAGCAGTAGTAATAGTAGTAGCAGTAATAGCAGTAATAGCAGTAGTAGTAGTAGTAGTAGCAGTAGTAGCAGTAGTAACAGTAGTAGTAGTAGTAGTAGTAGCAGTAGTAGTAGTAGTAGCAGTAGTAGCAGTAGTAACAGTAGTAGTAGTAGTAGCAGTAGTAGTAGTAGCTGTAATAGTAGTAGCAGTAGTAGCAGTAATAGTAGTAGTAGCAGTAGTAGTAGTAGCTGTAATAGTGGTAGCAGTAGTAGCAGTAGTAGCAGTAATAGTAGTAGCAGTAGTAGTAGTAGCAGTATCAGTAATAGCAGTAGCAGTAGTAGTAGTAGCAGTAGTAGCAGTAATAGTAGTAGCAGTAGCAGCAGTAGTAGTAGTAGTAGTAGTAGTAGTAGTAGTAGCAGTAATAGCAGTAGTAGTAGTAGTAGCAGTAGTAGCAGTAGTAGCAGTAGTAGTAGTAGTAGCTGTAATAGTAGTAGCAGTAGTAGCAGTAATAGTAGTAGTAGCTGTAATAGTGGTAGTAGTAGTAGCTGTAATAGTAGTAGCAGTAGTAGCAGTAGTAGCAGTAATAGTGGTAGCAGTAGTAGCAGTAGCAGTAGTAATAGTAGTAGCAGTAATAGTAGTAGCAGTAGTAGCAGTAATAGTAGTAGCAGTAGTAGCAGTAATAGTAGTAGCAGTAGTAGCAGTAATAGTAGTAGTAGCAGTAGTAGTAGTAGCTGTAATAGTAGTAGCAGTAGTAGCAGTAATAGTGGTAGCAGTAGTAGTAATAGTGGTAGCAGTAGTAGCAGTAGTAGCAGTAATAGTAGTAGCAGTAGTAGCAGTAGTAGCAGTAATAGTAGTAGCAGTAGTAGCAGTAGTAGTAGTAGTAGCAGTAGTAGTAGTAGCTGTAATAGTAGTAGCAGTAGTAGCAGTAATAGTAGTAGCAGTAGTAGCAGTAATAGTAGTAGTAGCAGTAGTAGTAGTAGTAGCTGTAATAGTAGTAGCAGTAGTAGCAGTAATAGTAGTAGTAGCAGTAGTAGTAGTAGCTGTAATAGTAGTAGCAGTAGTAGCAGTAATAGTAGTAGTAGTAGTAGTAGCTGTAATAGTAGTAGCAGTAATAGTAGTAGCAGTAATAGTAGTAGCAGTAGTAGCAGTAATAGTAGTAGTAGCAGTAGTAGTAGCAGTAGTAGCAGTAATAGTAGTAGCAGTAGTAGTAGTAGCAGTAATAGTAGTAGCAGTAATAGTAGTAGCAGTAGTAGCAGTAATAGTAGTAGCAGTAGTAGTAGTAGCAGTAGTAGCAGTAATAGTAGTAGCAGTAGTAGTAGTAGCAGTAGTAGCAGTAATAGTAGTAGCAGTAGTAGTAGTAGTAGTAGTAGCAGTAGTAGTAGTAGTAGTAGTAGTAGTAGCAGTAGTAGCAGTAATAGTAGTAGCAGTAGTAGTAGTAGTCAATCTGACCTGTCGTCAGTGCTGACCAGGTGTCTTCTAACTGCAGGACTACCAGCACCTCTGGATGTTCTTCCTCCATCAGGGCCTTCTTTGCAGCTCTCTGCCCGAGGAGAAGGGCCTTGGCTGGGGGAAAGGTCCATCTCCATCTCCCCTGCACCTCCTGGAGGCCTGGAGGACAGCAGAGAGACAGGAGAGACAGACCTCCTGTGGAAGAGGGGTGAGACAGGAGAGACAGACCTCCTGTGGAAGAGGGGTGAGACAGGAGAGACAGACCGCCTGTGGAAGAGGGGTGAGACAGGAGAGACAGACCTCCTGTGTGTTAGAGGGGAGGCAGAGGAGGATGGATGCTCCTGAAGGTGCTGAAGGGCTGAAGACAGACAGACAGACAGACAGACAGACAGACAGGTGAATATGGATTTTGAAGTGAACTGAAATATATATATATATATTGAGGAGGATCTTACCGTGAGGCCAGTCAGTGTGGTCGAGTTGCTGCGTTGAGTTGCTGAGTAGCTGTGTTGCAGGTGAAGGCAGACGCAGTCGCAGCTCCACGTTCACTCTGGGATTAGCTGCAACAGAATCAGCAACAGGAAGTGTTTACATCACAACACCTGTCTGTCTGTCTGTCTGTCTCATTAGCGAGCAGTAATCCTGTCGTCTTTTAAACACTTGCAGCTCATCAGCAGAACAAACAGCTTTAATATCTCGTTAAGGCCTCGTTAAGGACGGTGGTTAAGGAAAGCACCAATCAGAGCAGAGCTCTTCAGGTGTAATTAAAATGGAGGCAGGAATCACGTTAAACACTCGTTAAGTCAAAAGTAAGCAACAAAACACACAGACACTTAACACACTGTGTGTGTGTGTGTGTGTGTGTGTGTGTGTGTGTGTGTGTGTTTCACACAGTGAGTGAGCCAATGACCTTTGACCCTGCAGGTTCAATCACATTAGTAAAGTTTATTGATGCAGCAGCACAAGATATTTTCAAAATAAAACAGGAAACACTTTGTCCAACACGCGAGTTTTAAACTGAAAACAGGAAACTCGCTCTGATTGGTCCATTCAGAACAAACAAAATAATGCACCAATGAAAACAAAGAATGAGTCGAGCTTCAGTGACTGATGATCTGCTGAAACCAGACCAGAGGGAAGGAAGGAAGGAAGGAAGGAAGGAAGGAAGGAAGGAAGGAAGGAAGGAAGGAAGGAAGGAAGGGTCCTAAAGAGTCCAGGACTGAGTGATCCCTGAGATCCAGACCAGTGTGGCGGTCTGTAGCAGTCTGTGGCGGTCTGTAGTAGTCTGTAGCAGTCTGTAGCAGTCTGTGGCAGTCTGTAGTAGTCTGTAGCAGTCTGTAGCAGTCTGTGGCAGTCTGTAGAGGTCTGTAGCAGTCTGTAGCAGTCTGTGGCAGTCTGTAGAGGTCTGTAGTAGTCTGTAGCAGTCTGTGGCAGTCTGTAGTAGTCTGTAGCAGTCTGTAGCAGTCTGTGGCAGTCTGTAGTCTGTAGTAGTCTGTAGCAGTCTGTAGCAGTCTGTGGCAGTCTGTAGAGGTCTGTAGCAGTCTGTAGCAGTCTGTAGAGGTCTGTGGCAGTCTGTAGAGGTCTGTGGCAGTCTGTGACGTCTGTAGCAGTCTGTAGCGGTCTGTAGCAGTCTGTAGCAGTCTGTAGTAGTCTGTAGTAGTCTGTAGCAGTCTGTAGCAGTCTGTAGCAGTCTGTAGAGGTCTGTGGCGGTCTGTAGCAGTTTGTAGCGGTCTGTGGCAGTCTGTGGCAGTCTGCAGCAGTCTGTGGCAGTGTGTGGCGGTCTCTAGCAGTCTGTAGCAGTCTGTAGCGGTCTGTAGAAGTCTGTAGTGGTCTGTAGTTTGCTCTGGATGTTCTGTCTTTGGAAGTAGCAGCTTTGGCCTCCGAGTGTTGCTGGTCTCATGGACCTGATGGTTGTTTCTCCTTCCTTGATGATCTCACGTCACGTCTTGGTTTGTCACCTTTACTGTCATTAACGCGTCACAGCTTTGTTAAAATGAAACGAGCAGCTGATGGTTCACCTGAGAATGAACAAACATTGACAAACTAATAAATCTTGACGATGTCTGGTCCTGGTCCTGGTTCTGTTGAATTACAGTCATTGAATCATTTTCTCTTTGAAACTTTTCTCATTTCCTGCCGTCCTCTGCCCCCCCTCCCCCCCGTGGTGATCTGGTTGTGGACTCAGAGCTAATTGAGCGCGGCGGCTCTTCTTATTATTCATGTACAATTACAGATGTGATAACGTCTTAAATCCTTCTAAATGACCGTTCATGCCTCAGCCAGCTTTGAAGTCTCGTCAAAGACGGAAAATCTGCAGAAAAAAGGGAAAATTCAAAGGCCAATCAGAGGACCAATCTGCATGAACCAATGAGGAGAGCAGGGGGGGAGGCCTGCCCGCCCTCCTCCCCCCTCCTCCTTCATGTAATATAAACTAAAGTCCATTAATTTTTTAAGCTGGATTTAATACATTTTGTGCAGAAACTTTGCTGCAGTGAGTGTCGGCTGTTCCAGCTGACTGCATGAATATTAATGACGGTGTTACGATGATTAAAGAGGCTTCAGCTCAAATCCAACACAATCCGCCTGTGATCCGCCTGCCGCCGCCACCACGCCGCCGCCACGCCAGCGCACATGAATTTAGATACGGACATTAAGCCCCGGAGCCACACACACACACACACACACACATGAAGAGAGATAAACATACAGTAAACATGTGACCTTTACAGCATGCTTCAACTCATCAGCTGATCGATCAATGAGCTGATCACAGGTTCGATCCCCGACATCTCCAATCCACATGTCCTGACTGTGTCCAACATACTGAACCCCAAAGTACACAGAGTACACACAAAGTACACAGAGTACACACAATGTACACAGAATGATTTACTACAAATATCCACAGCTTTGTATCTTACAGACAAAAACTTCAGCCAATCATGCTGCAGTCTGTCATGTGACTGATACCTGCTGAGCCCTGAGTTTAGTCTTGAAGGCAGATGGACTATCACAGACCACATCCAGGTCAGTCTCAGTCTGTCTCAGTCTGTGTGTCAGTCTGTCTCAGTCTGTGTGTCAGTCTGTGTGTCGGTCTGTGTGTCGGTCTGTGTGTCAGTCTGTGTCAGTCTGTGTGTCAGTCTGTGTGTCAGTCTGTGTGTCAGTCTGTGTGTCAGTCTGTGTGTCAGTCTGTGTCAGTCTGTGTGTCTGTGTCTGTCTGTGTCTGTCTGTGTCTCAGTCTGTGTCTCAGTCTTTGTCTCAGTCTTTGTCTCTGTCTGTGTCTCTGTCTGTGTCTCTGTCTGTGTCTGTCTGTGTCTGTCTGTGTCTCAGTCTGTGTCTCAGTCTGTGTCTCAGTCTGTGTGTCAGTCTGTCTCAGTCTGTGTGTCGGTCTGTGTGTCGGTCTGTGTGTCGGTCTGTGTGTCAGTCTGTGTCAGTCTGTGTGTCAGTCTGTGTGTCAGTCTGTGTGTCAGTCTGTGTGTCAGTCTGTGTCAGTCTGTGTCAGTCTGTGTCTCGGTCTGTGTCTGTCTGTGTCTGTCTGTGACTGTCTGTGTCTCAGTCTGTGTCTCAGTCTGTGTCTCAGTCTTTGTCTGTCTGTGTCTCTGTCTGTGTCTCAGTCTGTGTCTCAGGCTGTGTCTGTCTGTGTCTCTGTCTGTGTCTCTGTCTGTGTCTCTGTCTGTGTCTCAGTCTGTCTCAGTCTGTGTCAGTCTGTGTGTCAGTCTGTCTCAGTCTGTCTCAGTCTGTCTCAGTCTGTGTCAGTCTGTGTGTCGGTCTGTGTGTCAGTCTGTGTCTCGGTCTGTGTCTCGGTCTGTGTCAGTCTGTGTCAGTCTGTGTCTCAGTCTTTGTCTGTCTGTGTCTCTGTCTGTGTCTCAGGCTGTCTCTGTCTGTGTCTCTGTCTGTGTCTCTGTCTGTGTCTCTGTCTGTGTCTCTGTCTGTGTCTCTGTCTGTGTCTCTGTCTGTCTCAGTCTGTGTGTCAGTCTGTCTCAGTCTGTCTCAGTCT
This sequence comes from Argyrosomus regius, assembly GCA_946959425.1. NCBI lineage: Eukaryota > Metazoa > Chordata > Actinopteri > Sciaenidae > Argyrosomus > Argyrosomus regius. The sequence continues at coordinate 299,621 of OX336887.1, read as the reverse complement.
GTCTCAGTCTGTGTGTCAGTCTGTGTGTCAGTCTGTGTGTCAGTCTGTGTCTCGGTCTGTGTCAGTCTGTGTCTCAGTCTGTGTCTCAGTCTGTCTGTCTGTGTCTGTCTGTCTGTGTCTGTCTGTGTCTGTCTGTGTCTGTCTGTGTCTCAGACTGTGTCTGTCTGTGTCTGTCTGTGTCTGTCTGTGTCAGTCTGTGTCTGTCTGTGTCAGTCTGTGTCAGTCTGTGTCTCAGTCTGTGTCAGGCTGTGTCAGTCTGTGTCTGTCTGTGTCTGTCTGTGTCTGTCTGTGTCTGTCTGTGTCAGTCTGTGTCTCAGTCTGTGTCTCAGTCTGTGTCTCAGTCTGTGTCAGTCTGTGTCTCAGTCTGTGTCTCAGTCTGTCTCAGTCTGTGTCTCAGTCTGTCTCAGTCTGTGTGTCAGTCTGTGTGTCAGTCTGTGTCTCAGTCTGTCTCAGTCTGTGTGTCAGTCTGTGCCAGTCTGTGTCAGTCTGTGTCTCAGTCTGTCTCAGTCTGTGTGTCAGTCTGTCTCAGTCTGTGTGTCAGTCTGTCTCAGTCTGTGTCTCAGTCTGTGTCAGTCTGTGTCTCAGTCTGTCTCTGTGAGGACACGAATGGTGAGTGATGAACTTTGGACACTTCTCGTCCTCAGTGGAAGCCATTTTGTCTCCGTAGCTGAAGGGGAGGGACCAGCGGCGTTGATAAAATGGCAGCTGATGAAGCAGAGGTGGAGCTGCAGAGGTGGAGGTGAACACCTCAACATACAAACGTCAGCTGGACATGTGATTTATATTTAATATGGAGGTCAGCTGGTGGAGCTGACGCTACGCACGGCTACAACTGTGATCACAACGTCTGTACTCCAACTGAGACAACACTACACCAGGAAGTACACAGAGTACTACAGAGTACATAGAAGAGTACTACAGAGTACACAGAAGAGTACTACAGAGTACAAAGAAGAGTACTAACAGAACTGAGACAAGTACTGACTGAACTGGATCAGTTTGAACTATTTTATCCACACACACACAGACACACACACACACACAGACAGACACACACACACACAGCGGTCAGTAGATTAATATAACGACAGAAGAAGAAGACAAAAGGCAGAGCGAGGCTCAGTGTGAATGAAGAGAGAGAGGGAGGAGACAGGCGTGTGAACTGTGTTTAATCTGCAGAGTGGGTGGTCCACACACACACACACACACACACACACACACTCTGTATTGTTAGATGAGGGTGGGCTGCAGGCTGATTTGTTTGAACAGACTGAAGTAGCTGCTATTCAAGTGTGTGTGTGTGTGTGTGTGTGTAATCTGGTTCTGATCTGATGATGGGGAGTCACACAGACTTCAGTTCCTCGAAAGTTTAATTACATCACAGACCTCCTGTTGGATCTCCTGTTGGACCTAGAACACACTCACGTTCATGTCTTCAGGATAACGCGCTCATATTCACGTCTTCAGGAGAACGTGTTCACATCGTCAGGAGAACGCACTCACGTTCACATCGTCAGGAGAACGCACTCACGTTCACTTTGTCGGGAGAACGCGTTCACGTCGGGAGAACGTGCTCACGTTCACGTTGTCAGGAGAACGCGCTCACGTTCACGTTGTCAGGAGAACGCGTTCACGTCTTCAGGAGAACACGTTCACGTCTTCAGGAGAACACGTTCACGTCTTCAGGAGAACACGTTCACATCGTCAGGAGAACGCACTCACGTTCACATCGTCAGGAGAACGCACTCACGTTCACATCGTCAGGAGAACGCACTCACGTTCACTTTGTCGGGAGAACGCGTTCACGTCGGGAGAACGTGCTCACGTTCACGTTGTCAGGAGAACGCGCTCACGTTCACGCTGTCAGGAGAACGCGTTCACGTCTTCAGGAGAACACGTTCACGTCTTCAGGAGAACACGTTCACGTCTTCAGGAGAACACGTTCACATCGTCAGGAGAACGCACTCACGTTCACATCGTCAGGAGAACGCACTCACGTTCACATCGTCAGGAGAACGCACTCACGTTCACTTTGTCGGGAGAACGCGTTCACATCGTCAGGAGAACGCACTCACGTTCACTTTGTCGGGAGAACGCGTTCACATCGTCAGGAGAACGCACTCACGTTCACATCGTCAGGAGAACGCACTCACGCTCACTTTGTCGGGAGAACGCGTTCACGTCGGGAGAACGTGCTCACGTTCACGTTGTCAGGAGAACGCGCTCACGTTCACGTTGTCAGGAGAACGCGCTCACGTTCACGTTGTCAGGAGAACGCGTTCACGTTCACGTTGTCAGGAGAACGCGTTCACGTCTTCAGGAGAACACGTTCACGTCTTCAGGAGAACACGTTCACATCGTCAGGAGAACGCACTCACGTTCACATCGTCAGGAGAACGCACTCACGTTCACATCGTCAGGAGAACGCACTCACGTTCACTTTGTCGGGAGAACGCGTTCACATCGTCAGGAGAACGCACTCACGTTCACTTTGTCGGGAGAACGCGTTCACATCGTCAGGAGAACGCACTCACGTACACATCGTCAGGAGAACGCACTCACGCTCACTTTGTCGGGAGAACGCGTTCACTTTGTCAGGAGAACGTGTTCACATCGTCAGGAGAACGCACTCACGTTCACTTTGTTGGGAGAGCGCATTCACGTCGGGAGAACGTGCTCACGTTCACATTGTCAGGAGAACGCGCTCACGTTCACATTGTCAGGAGAACGCGCTCACGTTCACGTCTTCAGGAGAACGCGTTCACGTCTTCAGGAGAACGCACTCACGTTCACTTCGTCGGGAGAACGCGTTCACGTCAGGAGAACGCGCTCACGTTCACGTCTTCAGGAGAACACGTTCACGTCGTCAGGAGAACACGTTCACGTCTTCAGGAGAACACGTTCACGTCTTCAGGAGAACACGTTCACGTCTTCAGGAGAACGTGTTCACGTCGCCAGGACAACGCGCTGACGTTGTCAGGAGAACGCACTCACGTTCACGTTGTCAGGAGAACGCGCTCACGTTCACGTCTTCAGGAGAACATGTTCACGTCGTCAGGAGAACGCGCTCACGTTCACGTCTTCAGGAGAATGCGCTCACGTTCACGTCTTCAGGAGAACGTGTTCACGTCTTCAGGAGAGCGCGTTCACGTCGTCAGGAGAATGCACTCACGTTCATGTCGTCAGGAGAACACGTTCACGTCTTCAGGAGAGCGCGTTCACGTCGTCAGGAGAACACGTTCACGTCGTCAGGGGAACGCGTTCACGTCTTCAGGAGAACGCACTCACGTTCACTTCGTCGGGAGAACGCGTTCATGTCAGGAGAACGTGCTCACGTTCACGTTGTCAGGAGAACGCGTTCATGTCAGGAGAACGTGCTCACGTTCACGTTGTCAGGAGAACGTGCTCACATCATCAGGAGAATGCACTCACGTTCACGTCGTCAGGAGAACACGTTCACGTCTTCAGAAGAACGCGTTCACATCGTCAGGAGAATGCACTCACGTTCACGTCGTCAGGAGAACACGTTCACGTCTTCAGGAGAACGCGCTCACGTTCACGTCGTCAGGAGAACACGCTCATGTCGTCAGGAGAACGCGCTCACGTTCACGTCTTCAGGAGAACACGTTCACGTCTTCAGGAGAACACGTTCACGTCATCAAGAGAACATATTCACGTCTTCAGGAGAATGTGTTCACATCGCCAGGAGAACGCACTCACGTTCACGTCGTCAGGAGAACACGTTCACGTCGTCAGAACACGTTCACGTCGTCAGGAGAATGCACTCACGTTCACGTCGTCAGGAGAACACGTTCACGTCTTCAGGAGAACGCGTTCACGTCGTCAGGAGAACACGTTCACATCGTCAGGAGAACACGTTCGCGTCTTCAGGAGAACGCGTTCACGTCGTCAGGAGAACACGTTCACGTCGTCGGGAGAACACGTTCACGTCTTCAGGAGAACGCGTTCACGTCGTCAGGAGAACACGTTCACGTCATCAGGAGAACACGTTCACGTCTTCAGGAGAATGCACTCACATTCACGTCTTCAGGAGAACGCGTTCACGTCGTTGGGAGAACACATTCACGTTGTCGGGAGAACACGTTCACGCCGTCACATCAGAACACTTCAGCAGATGTTCTGTGTTCTGTTTAACTGAAGGAACCGGACCATCGACCCTGTTTAACTCCTCATGTTTGCTGATCGTTTTATTTTTCTGTTCACTTAATCGTGGAGGTCAAACAAGACGACAGCACATAGAAACAGGAAACAGGACTAAACAACGCCACCACAGAGGAAGAGACAGAACGCCACCACAGAAGAAGAGACAGAACGCCACCACAGAAGAAGAGACAGAATGCCACATATGGGAGGTGATCCGAGTCTGGCTGAAGAACTGTATACTGTTTCTGATCTGGGCGAGAGACACCAACAGATGATTATCACTTATTATCAGAGAGAGAGAGAGACAGTTTCAAACACGACTGAAGAGTCTGAGCTGAAGTCTGGGATGTCTTCATCGTCGGTCCACAGCTTGACTACACAAAGTCTGAAGACGGTTTGCTCTCCAGCCTCCCACCGGCGCTCTGTTGGTGCAATCTCCTGCCTTAATGTTCAGTTTGAACACGTCTGTCTGTCTCATGTCTGTCTGTGTCATGTGTGAACATGTTGGAACTCTCTGACTGATTTCCACAGAAAGTACTCGTGATGTTTTTCAGTGTCTGAACGTCCCTCACATGGAGAACGTTCGATGACTAACACACCGTGTTGGCCAATCAGACGTGTACGAACTCATACTAACACGGAGAACAGAGATCTGCTGTTAACTGCGGGGACAGAAGACAAAATGATTGTTGCCGTAGTAACTAATAATCAGGGCTGTCATTGATCTCCGACAGGTTTTATCCTCTGTGTTAACATCAAACCTCTCAGACGTTCCACTGCAAACATGTTTGATGAAGCAGAAAGTCAAACTCCAAATATACCCACGTCCTCCACACAGATTTACACAGGAGATTACCACACACACACACACACACACACACACACACGATCAATAATATGTAATATAAACATGTACCTGTTTTAATTTAAAACTGACTTTAATAAACTAAAAAAATATTCACCTGTCAGAAAACCAAAGAACACTTCAGATCCAGATACCTCCAATGTTACAGTACTACAGTTACAGTACTACTAATAGTACTATCAGTACTATTAGTACTAATAGTGCTATCAGTACTATTAGTACTAGAAATAGATAGATACTTTATTGATCCCAAAGGAAATTTAAGGATCAATAAAGTATTTATCTATCTACTATCAGTAGTATCAGTAGTATCAGTAGTATCAGTACTATCAGTACTATCAGTAGTGGTATTCCTTGAGTATGCTGTGACCTTTGACCTCTGAAAGTCGTTCAGTGCTGATGATCAGCTGTAGAACCACAGCTCCACCCAGTGGACAGACTGACTCATTACAGCTACGCACTGATGAAACTCCTCTGATGAAGAGGAAGTACTTTACCTGTGTACAGCAGCAGCAGAAGTACTTTACCTGTTTACAGCAGCAGTAGTAGTACTGACCTGTGTGCCGTAGTAGTAGCAGCAGTAGTAGTACTGACCTGTGTACAGTAGCAGTAGTAGTAGTAGCAGCAGTAGTAGTTCTGACCTGTGTACAGTAGCAGTAGTAGTAGTAGTAGCAGTAGTAGTAGTACTGACCTGTGTACATGTCCACCAGAGAGTCTCGGAGCTCCTTGCTGGGCGTCCATGTGGACACGCTGGTTTCTGCTGGACTCTCTGAACCGGTCTCTCTGGAACACAAACACACTTCACTTCAGAACCGTGATCCAGATCAGATGTCAGCGCTGTGTGAATTCCACTGAAGGTCCAGAACTGGTCCTGGGTCAGCTGATCCGGTTAGACTGGTTAATCTCCAGTCAGCCTGTGATCACATGACCGCCGGGTCACATGATCCTGAAGCTTATTGGCTGTTTAATCTGTACCACACTGTGACCCGTTACCCAGCATTCCTCTGAACCCGCCTGTAGACCATCAGAACTGAGTTAACCCTTACATCCCTGTTGCTCTGACCTGTTGCTCAGTTTCCGCTGCAGGTTGCTGATCTTCTTCTTCGCTCTCTGCAGAGCAAACTGAACATCGTCAGCTCTGCTGCTGAACGCCATCAACACCAACGCCACCTTCACCTCACACAAACACACCTGACGTCTCCATGACGACCAGCACACTGTACACTGCCTCTCAGCACTTCAGGTCACACAGACAGCAACAGGCTGTGATTGGCTGACAGCCAGAATCTCTGAAACACGAGCAGGTAAAATATTGATGAGCTGACGGCATCAGGTGAGACAGGCGAGACAGGCGAGACAGGTTTGGGTTTCACAGCTCAAACATTTGAAGATTAAACTGTTGAAGGAACATTTTGAACTTTCACAGAGACTACGTCCAGGTTTTAGAAGTCTGCGGGGACGTCACGGAGAAGGTAGGAGGTGGAAGTTTGTTTTCTACACAGAGTTACAGACATGTCATCAGATCTGAGGCTGGAATTTAAAATCTGATAAAAAACTGAAATCCTCAGCACAGGCAAAATTATTATTTATTATTTAATTATTTTTTATTATTTAATTATTTTTTATTATGTAATTATTTTTTATTATTTAATTATTTTTCAATTATTATTTATTATTTAATTATTATTTATTATTTAATTATTTAATAATTTTTTATTATTTAATAATTTTTTATTATTTAGTTATTTTTTATTATTTAATTATTTTTTATTATTTAATTATTTTTTATTATTTAATTACTGAGTATTTTTAATTGAAAAATGCAAAAAATGTACCAAGGGGTGCACGAGAGTTAAGGTGGATTGAGCTCATTTAAGGTGGACTGAGTTGAAGTGGAGAAGTGTCCTGTGGTCTGAGGAGTCCACATCATGGACGCCGTGTCCTCCCGGCTAAAGAGGAGAGACACCATCCGTCAACAGACAGCGTTAGAGCACATGGCATGATGCATGATGGGTAACCTGAAACATGGCGTGTTTTAAACGTGTTCCTGCATCACGTCTGTTTAACGTTTGATCACTGTCTGATTGGTTTGTTCAGGTGTGACATCATACTGACGAGTTGTTCCGATTGGTTTTCAATAATAAACCAGGAGACGTGTTTATCGATCATTTGTGTTTATTAATTATTGCTGTGAATAAATTAGCCGTCGTCATGGTTTCTCGTCGTCATGGTTTCTCGCCGTCATGGTTTGTTCCGTCCTGCAGCAGTTTGTCCAACAGGACGACGTCCACTCGATGTTTCATCACAAAGTGTCCGTTCAGGTGGAACACAGGTATGTCCCACCTGTACCTGTCAAACCACACCCTGTTCTCTGGAAGACTGATGTCCACCTGCTGCAACACAAACTGAGAGAGAGACAGACAGGTCAGACAGAGAGACAGTCAGGGCCAACAGACAGACAGACAGACAGGTGAGAGACAGACAGACAGACAGACAGACAGACAGACAGACAGACAGGTGAGAGACAGACAGACAGACAGACAGGTGAGAGAGAGACAGACAGACAGGTGAGAGAGAGACAGACAGACAAGTGAGAGAGAGACAGACAGAGAGACAGAGAGACAGACAGACAGACAGGTGAGAGAGAGACAGACAGACAGACAGACAGGTGAGAGAGAGAGAGACAAACAGACAGACAGGTGAGAGAGAGAGAGACAAACAGACAACAGACAGACAGACAGACAGACAGGTTCTCTGTGTGTCTCACTCTGTGTTTGAACGGTTCCAGGACTTCTTTGGCTTCGTCACACAGAGAACACGGATCCTGCACACAGACACGCCACGTTAGAACACGTCAACATTTACATAATATTATTAAAGTTCCAGTGTGGAGGAGTTAGTGCCAGAGAGCAGTGAAGCTGCAGATTACCTGCCTGTCATCATCATCATCATCATCATCATCATCATCATCATCATCATTATTATTATTATGTTTATTATTATTATGTTTATTATTATTTATTATTATTTTTATTATTATGTTATTTATTATTATTAATATCCCACCTGTTGTGATCAGTGTGGTCTTTTCGTTAAAAACATTCAAATTTAACTTTATGACAAGAACGTCAAAATAAAAGCATGAAATCATCAAAGACTGACAGAGAGAATGTTGGCGTGTTGTTGTTATGTCGTTGGTGTGTTGTTATGTCATTGGTGTGTGGTTGGCGTGTTGTTATGTTGTTGGCGTGTTGTTGTTTTGTCGTTGGCGTGTTGTTATGTCATTGATGTGTGGTTGGCGTGTCTGCGTGTTTTGTCGTTGGTGTGTCGTTGGCATGTTGTTGTTATGTGGTTGGCGTGTTATGTTGTTGCTGTGTCGTTGGCGTGTTGTTATGTTGTTGCCGTGTCGTTGGCGTGTTGTTATGTCGTTGCCGTGTTGTTATGTTGTTGGCGTGTTGTTATGTTGTTGCCGTGTTGTTATGTCATTGATGTGTGGTTGGCGTGTGGTTGGCATGTTGTTGTTATGTGGTTGGCGTGTTATGTTGTTGCCGTGTCGTTGGCGTGTTGTTGTTTTGTCGTTGGTGTGTTATGTCGTTGGTGCGTGGTTGGCGTGTTGTTGTTTTGTCGTTGGTGTGTGGTTGGCGTGTTGTTGTTTTGTCGTTGGTGTGTGGTTGGCGTGTTGTTGTTTTGTCGTTGGTGTGTGGTTGGCGTGTCATTGGCGTGTTACCTTGGTGAACAGAGTGAGAGTGGGTAAAGTTTTGGTAGAAAACAGTCGGAGGAGCTGCAGAGCTGCAGGTCGAGTCAGAGGAAACATTTTGATCTGAGAAAACAAACAAGGCGTTACTGACCTGCACGCAGTCGACCAATCACAGAGCAGCAGGGTACAGTCCTTCCTCATCTCCTTGTTCCCTTCCCTTGTGACCTTTCATTCAGACGCAGGAAATGGACGACGCCTCGGTTTACAGACAAAATTTTCTCAGTTTTTTCACGTTTACCAAACAGAAGCAGTGAGCAGCGGCTCAGGTCGGCCCTGTTCGGCTCAGGTCGGCCCTGTTCGGCCCTGTTCGGCCCAGGTCGGCTCTGGTCGGCCCTGTTCGGCCCCCTCCTTAAACCTGTGTGTCGCGTGGCGGACTCTGCCATCATGTCCACCATGACGCTTGTGGTTCAGTGTTTGATTGACAGGGCTGTGCTGAGTGACGTCATCATAACGTGAATGACGTTTATTTATTTAAATATTCATTTCATGTTTCCTCACACACACACACACACACACACACACACACACACACACACACTGTGTTAGCCTGTTAGCTGGAGGACTCACCGTTTCACCGTTTCCCGCCGTACAGTCCCGGTTGTGTCGCGGATGACAGCCCGCTGAATCTTCAGCTTCTTCCGGTGTTTTATCAGACGTTTCCTGAAAGTTTCCCGAAAGTTTCCTAAAAGTTTAATAAAGTTTGAAAAAGTTTCATCAACGAGAGAAAAACAGACACTGCGGCTCTTCTTCTTCTTCTTCTTCTTCTTCTTCTTCTTCTTGGCGGGTTTCAAACAAACAGCTCTCACTGCCGCCACCTGCTGTGTGAGTTTATTTCTCTGATGATACACGTCATCAGGGTCACGGTGGACACGAGCATATAAACATACGTATGTTTATATGCTCGTGTCGCCTGCGATCCTGATGGCTCTGCGGGTGAGGCGGGAGTTGTAAATGTCTAGAAGGGGGGTGAGAGAGACACCAATGATCTTCTCGGCTGCTCTCACGATGCGCTGCAGAGTCTTGCGGCAGGACACGGTGCAGGCGCCGTACCACACGGTGATGCAGCTGGACAGGATGCCTCTGTAGAATGTGGTCATGATGGGGGTCGGGGCTCTTGCTCTTCTTAGCTATGTTACATGTATGTTTCATGTATGTTTCATGAATGTTACATGTATGTTTCATGAATGTTTCATGAATGTTACATGTATGTTTCATGAATGTTTCATAAATGTTACATGTATGTTTCATGAATGTTTCATGAATGTTACATGTATGTTTCATGAATGTTACATGTATGTTACATGTATGTTTCATGTATGTTTCATGAATGTTTCATGAATGTTACATGTATGTTTCATGTATGTTACATGTATGTTTCATGAATGTTTCATGAATGTTACATGTATGTTTCATGAATGTTTCATGAATGTTACATGTATGTTTCATGTATGTTACATGTATGTTACATGAATGTTACATGAATGTTACATGTATGTTTCATGTATGTTACATGAATGTTACATGAATGTTACATGTATGTTACATGTATGTTACATGAATGTTTCATGTATGTTACATGGATGTTACATGAATGTTTCATGTATGTTACATTTTATTAGCCGTGCATGTGAGCGTGCACGTGGAAGTTCAGATCCTTTGAGCTCAGCTGCAGATTAGTATGTTAGTATGTTAGCTATGTTTGGTATGTAGGGCTGAAGAAACAACTTAGGACAGAGGACAGAGGAGAGGACAGAGGACAGAAGAGAGGACAGATGAGAGGACAGGGCAGAGGACAGAGCACAGAGAACAGGACAGAGGACAGGGCAGAGGACAGAAGAGAGGACAGAGGAGAGGACAGAAGAGAGGACAGATGAGAGGACAGAGGAGAGGACAGGACAGAGGACAGAAGAGAGGACAGATGAGAGGACAGAGGACAGGACAGAGGACAGAACAGAGGACAGGACAGAGGACAGAACAGAGGACAGAACAGAGGACAGAGGAGAGGACAGAGGAGACTATGAGAGAGAGAGACTACGTCCAGGTTTTAGACAGTCTGAGGGGAGTTTTTATTTCTGTTCAGTCCTGAATGTTTCTGTTTTCTTCATCCTGCTGGCCTTTAACCAGATTAGTGTGTGTGTGTGTGTGTGTGTGTGTGTGTGTATATAAGCTGTTGGACTTTAGTTCAGCAAGTTTTTGGTGTCACAATGAACTCCTTGGCTTCGTTTCTCCTTCTGTTGTTCTGTTTGTCTCCGTTCGTCACTTGGGGTCAGGTTGAGGCTTCTGTCCCCCAGGAGGACGATGTCAAGATGGGGGCCGGCGTCCTTCCTGAGCTCCCTGTCCTCTGGGACGAGCTGTGGGGTTTAAAGGAGCTGGTCCTGAGCCTGAAGGCGGTGGAGGTGGATCAGCGCCAGGCCCTGCGGAGCATGGACAGCCGGCTCAGGGACGGAGAGGTGGAGGCCGAGCGGCGGAGGCGACGCCTGGACGGACTGGAGGAGACGGTGAAGGACACAAAGGTGAGGACGGACACCGAGGGGAAGCTGCTGATGGAGCTGAACTCAGATCTGAGGAGGAGGGTGGAGGAGCTGGAGGAGCAGAGCAAAGGTACACTGTAAAAAAATAGAAATTGAAACAACTTTAAAATAAAAAGTCTCGTGTCGTGTTGCTGAAAGTCAGAGGATTAATCATTACGGTTCATCCTGAGGGGAACATGAACGCGCAAACGTCTTCCATGTTGTTTTTTTTCAGCTCGAGCTGTCGAGTTTTCAGCTGAAGTGTTGACGCTTCAGTTCAGACTGAACGCCAGCGAACGCTCGATGGATGACCTGAAGGAGAAGAACGCAGGTTAGAATCCGTTCACCTGTTTACAAGAAACATTTTAACTGACAGCTGACTCTTCCTAAGTCCCGCCCATTTTCGCTATGTGCTCCAATCACAGTTGAGTAAGCCTCGGTCACCTTATCTTATTTGCATAGTACAGGAAGTTGACTTTCAGTATAAAAGTACTGATGTGCTGTAAGAGTTTCTCAGTTTTTGTGATGTCAGATGGATTAACACCAAATATGGACACTGGCGTGTCTCTGGTTGCTGTGGTAACCCGGTGCTGGTGTCTCCATAGCGCTGGCAGCAGAGCTCCCATTCCTGCAGACGAGACTGAGGGCGAGCGAGAGCATGGTGGAGCAGCTGAGGAGGAAGAGTGCAGGTCATCATCATCATCATCATCATCATTAGTTAACAGTGTAGATGTGTTGACTCGTTTATTTAACAACAGACGGAGCTTCTGTTTGTTCAATAACTTGTTTTTAAAGTTAGCATTAGCTAATGCCTCATTTGCATATTCAAACATTGAATTAGTTGTTGTGTTTTCAGTGCTGGCGGTCCGACTGTGTCACGCTGAGAGTGTGATGGAGGAGCTGATGAAGCAGACCTCAGGTCAGGTGATGATGCAGCTGTCAGCTGATTAGTCTCCATGAACACATGAACATACTGACATTGATTATTGATCATTGATCAGAGGCATGAATAAACACCTGTGTTTTATCTTCAGCGCTCTCCGCCTCCAACAGTTCGTCTTTGTCTGAACGTCGTCTGGACGAGCTCAGCATAGGAACACCAGGTGACCAAACCAATCAATAATCAATCATCGTATGAGGTCATGGAGTGATGTCATCAGTTTCAAAAATAAATGACAGGCTGATCAATAACCGTCCAATGTGACCTCACAGTTCAGAAACTGAAGCTGCGACCAATAATTGATCGATTGTCACAGGATCAACTGATCGTTTCATTCATTCATTGAGTGTTCCTGCAAGCACACTGTTCACTATCACCACACTTATTATTCTGATGTATTCCAGGAATTTCAGCGCTCTACTCCTCCCTCAGTTTTGGTCGCACATACATAAAAAAGGTATCAAAACGACCGGCTCGGCCGGGAATGGTGTGCTTCTAAGAGTTTCACCAAACGGTTTTGACAAAAATCGCCAAAAACCACGGCAAAATTTACAATGGGTGTGTATTGGTAGAATGTTCCAGAGCTAGAGTGGGTGACATCATCGCTAGAGTGGAGAGGGAGAGAAACATTTGTCAAAAAATACATTTGCAAACGGCTCTCGTGGCCACAAATGTCACTCTACAGAAATAATTTATACATAGAAACGTAGGAAAATTTGTGGGCTACGCAGCGATATCACTGCTGAAGCTGTCAGACTTATAGTTTTGGCGGGAGAGATGCACTGATGCGCCAGGATCACCCACCGACAGCCCCATCTACTCCCATGTAAACTGGAGAGGAGAAATGTCCCAAAGGAGCACGGGGCACCTGTTCTTTCTCTCTCTCCCCAGGTCACATTTTTTAACTTTAGACACTGAAATTCGGCATTCACATGGTCGACAAGATGAGGATGCTCACGGTCATTTGGGCTTTTTGATACGACCTACCGTTTGGCATTAGTGTCCACTAGTTGGAGGGGGTTCATTTAGAGATTTTCTGTGTCTCTCAGCAGTCACTCACACACAGACAGAGCACAGCTGCAGTTAATTGCTCTGACCTGCAGCTGACCCTGGTTGCTTGGCAACCTCAAGCCTGCCTTTGACTAACTGTATTGAAGTCTCTGTGCTACTGCAGTGTCAATAATAATGTATGTCAGACACACTCTACATTTATTTACACATTTTAGAGTTCAGTCATTCATTGGTTGTTCCTTGTTGTTTCAGATCAGCTCTCAGAGCTCAGCAGCAGATTGAACTTCAGTCAGCTTCACCTGGATGAGCTCAAGAGAGACTCTGCAGGTTGGTCACATGACACGTCGGTCACATGATGGCGTGATGATGTCAGTGATGATGTCATCGAAGCAGTTTTAATGTGTTGAAGTGTTTTTAATATTTCAGATCAAACGGGTCGACTGACGTCTGCAGAGAGACGATTGGACGAGCTGGAGACAGAAAACTCAGGTGACATGCACAAAAACATCATCACGTTTATATCTATAATTATACGTATAATATGTAAACGTGAGGCTGTGTTTATGATGAGCACACCTCATCATGTCATGATCTACAGTCAGAGATGTAAATCTGAATCAATGTAAATATAATATAAATAAATATTTAAAGTTTTATTTCAGCTCTGACTGACAGACTGCAGGTTGGTGAACGTCGACTGGATGAGCTGCACAAACAAAACTCAGGTGAACAAAAGAAACAAACTGAGCTAACAGCAGCTAACAAACTGAGCTAACAGCAGCTAACAAATTGAGCTAACAGCAGCTAACAAAATGAGCTAACAGCAGCTAACAAACTGAGCTAACAGCAGCTAACAGCAGCTAACAAACTGAGCTAACAGCAGCTAACAGCAGCTAACAAATTGAGCTAACAGCAGCTAACAGTAGCTAACAGACTGAGCTAACAGCAGCTAACAGACTGAGCTAACAGCAGCTAACAAACTGAGCTAACAGCAGCTAACAAATTGAGCTAACAGCAGCTAACAGCAGCTACAGTTGACAGCAGTTTACTTCACTGTCCATAAGGAAACTCTGTAAACTTGCTGAGTCATGTTTCCTCTGTAGCTCTGGAGGTCAGACTGAGATCTACAGAGACACATCTGGAACAGCTGGAGAATCACACTGCAGGTAACACCTTCACAATGACTTCATTATTAATGAAACATGAAACATGAGTCATTAATTATTAATGAAACATTAAACACGAGTCATTTCTTGTTCAGATCTGGAGTTCAGACTGAGAGTCAGCGAGAAACAGCTGGAAGATGTGCAGGCAGGAAACACAGGTGACCCTCTGAAGGTTATAAACTGACCGTACATTCATATTCATGTCTCATTATTTATTCATATATATGTAAATTATATGCATTAAACATGAAATTCACACAGTGAAGCAGAGTTTGGTCAAAGTTTGGAGCTCATTGTCATGTGTTCATATCAAAACGAACAAACCTGCAGAGAAAACTGTGTGTGTGTGTGTGTGTGTGTGTGTGTCTGTCTGTCTGTGTGTGTGTCTATGTGTGTGTGTGTGTGTGTGTGTGTCTGTGTGTGTGTCTATGTCTGTGTCTGTGTGTGTGTGTGTGTGTGTGTGTGTGTGTGTGTGTGTGTGTGTGTGTCTGTCTGTCTGTCTGTCATCAACATGTTAAAATGTTTAATGTAGGCGTCTATCCAAATAAAGACTGAGGCAAGCTGCTGAAGCTAACCTCAGTCTTTATTCAGTCATTTAACAACAATAACCTGTCAGCTGAAAAATGTCTCATTGACTTCCATTAAAACCACATTTGTGTGTGTGTGTGTGTGTGTGTGTGTGTGTGTGTGTCTGTTCATGTTCAGCTGCATAAACACACTAATAGTTGTTTTTGTTTTTGAGGTCATGTGTGTAAACAAACACCTCTTCAAAGACACGGGAAACACAAGATGACCTTTGATCACACCTGAAATGATCAGCACACACACACACACACACACACACACACACACACAGCTCCACAATCTAACATAAAAAAGAACATATAAAGAATTTCATGCATCAGCCTACAGTGTGAAAATGGTTGAATCTGGTGAATCCAGTAAAAATGTCAAATGTGACTTTAGTTAAATGAAATGTGACATCACAGAATGTTTGATAGTGTAATGACAGTAAATGTGTTTGAATGGAAGTCAATGAGACATTTTTGGTCACGATGGTGTCCAGAGGGAGAATCTGACACTACATGAAAAATACTAATGCAGTCAAATCAATGCAGTTGTTAATGTTTGACATATCCAAGACTGTAATCAGCACCAACACCACATCCACCTTTTTATGTGATAAATAATGAATCATTCAGATCATTACACTGACATTTAAAGGGTTACAATCAGGACAATTATTCAGTGTTTGGTAGTTTGGAGCAAGTCTGAAGTTGTTTCAGAGATTTATGAAATAAATATTGATGTGATGATTTTATAGCAGTTTGTTATTTTTACCATGAAGGTGTGCAGAGGGTAGTGAGGAGGAGGAGGATTAGTAAACACTGACGTTAGCATGAAGCTAAGTTAGCTGATTTTGTGTTTTCAGTTCAGTCTGTTCAACTTTCCTCGATGGAGTCCAGACTGACAGACAGACACAGCAACACTACAGGTACAGTCAGAGCTACTGTCATACTTCAGGTTATTTATTGATTATTTATTGATCATTTATTGGTCTGATTGATCTTTACTTAAGAGTTCGAATCAGTAAACGTACAAATAAATAAAAACGTGTTTGTTGAGCAGCTCTGGAGGTCAGACTGAGATCTACAGAGACACATCTGGAACAGCTGGAGAATCACACTGCAGGTAACACCTTCACAATGACTTCATTATTAATGAAACATTAAACATCAGTCATTAATTATTAATGAAAGATTAAACACGAGTCATTTCCTGTTCAGATCTGGAGTTCAGACTGAGAGTCAGCGAGAAACAGCTGGAAGATGTGCAGACAGGAAACACAGGTGACCCTCTGAAGGTTATAAACTGACTGTAACATGACAGACAGACCTCAGGCCAGTCATCAGGTTTGGACTCTTCACCTGGTTTGTTTGGACAACGTCATTGAAACGTTGTCAGGATGTAAAACCTGAACCTTAATTTAACGTTTCTCCTCCAGGTGAGCTGAAGGTGGCGTTCTCAGCCGGTCTGACTGATTCAGGATCAGTCGGACCATTTGACGAGGAGACAACTCTGATCTTCTCCAAAACCATCACCAACATCGGCCGAGCCTATGACCAGACGTCAGGTAAAAAACAGACGTCCCTGAACGCAGCATGACAGATCCTCCTGTGTGTTCACGTTGCCCTGCTCTGTGTCTGTCAGGCGTATTCATGTTGCCCTGCTCTGTCTTAGCTGTTGTGTTCATGTTGCCCTGCTCTGTGTCTGTCAGGCGTATTCACGTTGCCCTGCTCTGTGTCTGGCATTGTGTTCACGTTGCCCTGCTCTGTGTCTGTCAGGTGGATTCACGTTGCCCTGCTCTGTGTCTGTCAGGTGTGTTCACGGCTCCCGTCAGAGGACTTTACTTCTTCAGCTTCACGGCTGCAGACTACCTCAAAGGTTACATGGGTGTCTACCTGTACAGGAACAACCAGCCAATCGTCTTCAACCTGGACCTGAACGACCACGGTGGCTATGCCTCCACATCCAACAGTGTGGCTCTGCAGCTGGAGGAGGGTGACGGAGTCCGCCTCAGTCTGCCGGCCAGCTACCGGCTCTACGACGACTCTCGAAACTTCACCGTTTTCTCCGGCTTCCTGCTGTTCCCCCTCTGACTGGACCGACCCGGGACCAGACTGAGACAATAAACTGAACTTTCAGTTATCAGACTGGAACTAAGAGTGGACTTTTGTTTTGGTAGGGAGAGAGACTTCCTGTTTGGAAAAGAAACACGTTTCCGTCTCTGAAGCTAACGAACGTGAATAAACATGAATTAATTTTAATATTTAAAGTGAAAACATCAAATTAGAATCATTCGTTCATAAAAACAGTGACGACACGTCTGCAGTGTTATGATCATTACATATAATCAATCTGTTTGCTCTGGTCCAATCAGAGCAGCCGACCAATCAGTGAACACAGACGTCACCGTTCGATGAGAAACTCATTTCAGTGATCAGGACGTCCATGATGAAGATCAAACAGCCGACCAATCAGCTTCTGAGAAACTGTTAAAAACTCAAAACGAGTTTTATTAAATTTTGACCAGAAAACATGAAAACATGTCAAACTGAACTTTATGACAAAGTCAGTGTTACAGGAAACTGTTAGAAACAAGCGGAGCTCCTCAAAGAGTTCCTCCAACAACAGTTATAAAAATCATCAGAAAAACAGGCGGTCAGTAGTTCAGCTGGAAATAAATACAAACACGACACTTGAACTCATCGTGACGCTTCAAGTTTACATCAAATCAAACGTCTCGTATTGCTCCTTTAAAACACCTCTACAGGCTAACGCTAACATTTCTACAATAATCAGAGATCAATAATCAGGGATCAATAATCAGAGATCAATAATCAGAGATCAATAATCAGAGATCATTAATCAAAGATCAATAATCAGAGATCAATAATCAAAGATCAATAATCAGAGATCAATAATCAGAGATCAATAATCAAAGATCAATAATCAGAGATCAATAAACGACAATGACGGAACTTCAGGGAATGAAAATGGAAAAAGTTCCATGAGTCTCTTTAAAAAACGACGTGATAAAAAGTTTCTAAAAAACGTTTAAGAAGAAAAAGTCCGAAATCAAACATGGCTGCAGATCCTTCATCTGTGAGGAGGAGGAGGAGGAGGAGGAGGAGGAGGAGGAGGAGGAGGTATCAGGCTAACGTTAGCGAGCTAGGACAAGAAGGAAGGAGAAGAGGAAGAGTGAAGGAGCCGAAAGCATGGTGATGAAGAGGAGGAGGTGATGAAGAGGAGGTGATGAAGAGGAGGAGGTGATGAAGAGGAGGAGGTGATGAAGAGGAGTGAAGAGAGGAGGAGAAAAAAAAAGGAGGAGGTGATGAAGAGGAGGAGGTGATGAAAAGGAGGAGGTGATGAAGAGGAGGAGGTGATGAAAAGGAGGAGGTGATGAAGAGGAGGAGGTGATGATGAGCGTAGCGTCTACTCCGTGTTGCGTTCACTGACCCTCCGGTGCACGGCCTGCAGCAGCAGCAGGGAGTACTCCTCCAGGAGAGCCACCGTCTTCACCTCCCCCACTCCTCCCAGCCCCCCCTCCACTCCCAGAATGCTCGGCGTGCCGAGCGGCAAACAGTCGAGCTCCGCCCTCATGGCCTGGAAGGCCTCTGATAGGACGACGGCCATCTGACGCTGGTCAGGGGCGGAGTCATCGGGGGAGGAGCCACTCACCTGGAGGGGAGAGAGAGAGAGACAGGTGAGACACCTGAGAGCCTCTGCTGATGATGTCACTGCTGATGATGTCACGTGGTGGATGGACCTCAGTGACCTCTGTCAGCGTCACATGACACACTCACCTTCCTGTACAGGTGTGTTGCTCTCTTGAAGCAGCTCTGCAGCTCATTGGTCAGAGCTCTGCAGGTCTCCACACTGATTGGCTGGTCTGCACAGAGCGAGAGAAGCAACAATAAATACTGACAGCTGATTGGCTCCTGAAATTTAACATGAGATATACAGTCCTAGTCTGAAGTCCTGACATGATGGAGGGAGTGAAGAAGAAGTGAGCGTCTCACCCGTCAGCACAGAGCTCCGACGGAGAGATAACAGGATGAAGGGATGAAGAAGAGGAGGAGGAAGAAGAGGAGGATGATGGGAGTCCAAACCTGCGTCATCTCTCTGAGGCTCCTCCTCCTGTGGGGGCGGAGTCAGGGGGGAGACGGACACCGGAGGAGGCCGCGAGGAGGAAGACGAGGAAGGTGACGGTGAGAAGGCGGCGAGGGAGGGCTTGTCGGGGAGCGGTCTGCTGCTGCCGGGGACCCGAGCCTGGAGGCCGCGAGGAGGAGGCGCTGCCTGGTTACCATGGTTACCCAGAGAAGAAGATGAGGAGGAGGAGGAGGCGACGACGGGGACAACGGCGGCGTGAGGGGGCGTGGCCAGAACAGCGTTGGAGGACACCACAGCAACTGGAGGAGGCGGAGTCTCTTTGACCTGAGAGGAGGCGGTTACTGTCGCCGCCGTCGATGATGATGATGACGATGATGTCACTGAGGGGTCCTCGGCGGGTTCGGAGATGTTGAGGCCGTCGCCCACGGAGACGGAGCGTGACATCTTGGCCATGGAGCTGGCGGTGGGGCTCATGTAGGAGCGCGGCGCCGACACCGTGGAGGAAGAGGACGAGGAAGACTTCCGTGGAGTGACGACGGCTTCCTGCTGGGGGGACCTGGGGGAGGCGGGGCTTGGTCTCTGAAGGGGCGGGGCTGTAGATGGAGGGCGTCTGGGGGAGGAGGGGAGGGTGGTGGGACGCTGCAGGGGGAGGGGCATCTGAGGGGAGAGGAGCATCTGAGGGGGGACGTCTCTGGTTGGACGAGAGGAGTCACCTGACGGGGGAGAGAAGAATATTTTAGTCTGAGTCCTCAGTCTTTGTCTAGTGTCACCTGATGTTTGGAGTTACCTGTGTTACCTGTGTCAGTCAGCAGGCTTTGGACCGACTGAGCCTTCCGAAGTCCAGAGGAGGAGTTCAGGTGGGAGGCGGCTGCCCGTGCAGTCGGGCCCAGGTTCCTCCTGGATTCTGACCCAGTTTGGACCTTCTTCTTCAGGGGGGAGGGCCTGTGAGCCTGCTGGGCTGAGGAGGTCTCCTCCTCCTCCAGCTCACCTGTACCTTGCTGTGGAGGCTGAGTTTGGTCCTGGTCAGTCCTGTTCTGGGACTGGAACTGGTCCTGATTCTGTTTCTGTGTTGGGTCATGGTTCCATGACACCCTCCTGTCCTGGGTCTGATTCTGGTTCTGCTCCATCAGAGGTCGTACCTCTGAGACCAGAGGATGGGCCTTCACCTCCGCGCCTCCTCCACGAGATGGGAGAGGAGCCACGGTTCGACTGACGAGGAGAGGGAAGAAAGATGATCAGTTCTGACAGTCCCGGTTCTGAGCCGGTTCTGAAACATGTTCAGTGATGTGATGTTTTACCTTCCAGCTGAATTCTGGGAGAGAAACCTGGACGAGATGCTGAGACTCTCACTGGAGCTGTGAGACGCTCTGCTCGGACTTCCTGTCAACACACAGGTGACATGTTTAAGGCCTGCCCACACCACACCGTGGTACCACAAGGTCCATTTAGTGTTCTGGAGCTTTTTTTTTTTGGAACTCATTTTATTTTCACCAAAATATTCCGTTCCATACATACAATACAATTTAACATTACACTTCACACATTTGCAGCTGCTTTGATATCCACTTCAATATATACACACATAAAATGAGACAAAATACAAGTAAATAAGTAAAAAACACAAACAGAAGACAAAAATAAATGAATTAACAAATTAAATAAAAAGTAATAATAAATAAGACAGAAGTACACCTTCCTTATTGCATTAACAAACTCATTACAGGGCTCCATCTCTATAAATGTGGGTCTTTGTAGCCTTATTGCATATGTAATTTGTTCCATCTCATACAGTTCCCATACTTCTTTAAGCCATATATTATATGTCGGTGGTTCCGGTTTCAACCATCTTATTGTGATACACTTAATAGCAGCCCCCAAAAGTATTTGTAACAGACAGATTTTGGCTGTGCC
This sequence comes from Argyrosomus regius, assembly GCA_946959425.1. Lineage (NCBI taxonomy): Eukaryota > Metazoa > Chordata > Actinopteri > Sciaenidae > Argyrosomus > Argyrosomus regius. The sequence continues at coordinate 278,623 of OX336887.1, read as the reverse complement.
CTCAAAACCTTCTGGGATTGAACCAAGGAGGACTACCCTCGGGTCATTAGGGATATTTTGGTGAAACACTTCTCTCAGGGCGTCTAACACTTCCTTCCTAAAAGTACTCAACTTCGGACAACACCAGAAAATATGAGTGTGGTTTCCACTTTGTGGCCCACAGTTTCTCCAGCACTTGTCTGAGGTGGTCAGGACCCATTTTGCTGTTATTTGTGGTGTCCGGAAATATCTCATTAAAACTTTCCATCTAAACTCCCTCCAGATATTTGCATTAGTCATCTGATGTGCCTCTCTGCAAATCTCTGTCCAGGTATCTAATGAGATATTCATTTGTTCATTTCAACCTCCCATTTCTCCTTTATTTGTAGAGTGTTGTTTGGGTTCATTAACACAAAAGTTGAGTATAACTTAGAGATCACTTTTCCAACCTCATTTCCAGCTTGTAATTAAAAAAAAAATTCTTTGATCAGAGTCGGATTTTTCACTTTTTCCCATTCCTTATGTGTTGTAAGAAAATGCCTCAGTTGTAAATATCTAAAAAAGTCAGTCCTTGGAAGGGTAAACTCCTGTCTTAATTGTTTGAATGACTTAAGTTCTCTATTATGAATGAATTGATCCACATAACACAGTCCATATTCAGACCACTTTTTGAAGCCTGCATCCATATGTGCTGGTACAAAACCTTTCAAGTAACTTATCAAATCAAATTTTATTTGTTTAGCCCAAAGTCACAAAACACATTTAGCCTCGGAGGGCTTCACAATCTGTACAGGGAGTGACACCCTCTGTCCTTAGACCCTCTGTCCTTACACCCTCTGTCCTTAGACCCTCTGTCCTTACACCCTCTGTCCTTACACCCTCTGTCCTTAGACCCTCGGTTCGAGTGAGGAAAAACTTGCCCACAAAAAACCCTTTTAACAGGAAAAAAGGTGGAAGAAACCTCAGGAAGAGCCACAGAGGAGGGATCCCTCTCCCAGGACGGACAGACGTGCAATAGATGTCACGTGTACAGAACAAATCAACACAAACATATTGTACTTATACCACCCGCTGATGAGATTTGCTTTGACAGGTTAAAGGCAGTCTGTATAGCTGTCCAAATTTTTAGGGTTACTCTAGTCCACTCCCCCATTTGGGTATTTTTAAGACTAACATCTAGGAAGGGCAGTACATTGAGGGGTATTGAGCTGAGGCCCTTTTCAATATCAAGCCATCCAAGAAATCCAAGAAATTAGGGGTCTCAGTTGTGCGGCCCAGAAGTAATATCTAAAGTTTGGAAGTCCCACACTCCCATTTGGTTTAGCTAACTGCAGTGTTTTTAATCTTACTCTTGGTCGTTTTCCTTGCCAAATAAATTTTGAAACCATTTTGTTTAATTTATCAAATGTTAATTTAGGAATTTCTATGGGCAGCATCTGGAAAACAACCTGGGCAAGATGTTCATCTGTATACTCTCTACTCGACCTATTAGGGATAGAGGAAGTGTCGACCATCTCTCTAGATCCTCACTAATGTGTTTAACTATTTTCTTATAATTAGCTTCATAAAGTTTTTCTGTAGATGGGGGGATAAAAATACCCAAGTATTTGAAACCATCCCTAGTCCATTTAAACCCTCTGTTAAGTTTAACCGATACTGGAATTTGGCCATTAACAGCCATAGCTTCAGTCTTATCCATATTAACCTTGTATCCTGAATAATATCCGTACTGGAAAAGAAGATCTTTTAAACATGGTATTGTTGTTGCAGGTTCCGTTAGAAACATCATTACATCATCGGCGTACAATGATAATTTATGCTCTTCACCATTGATAGAGATGCCTTTAATATTACAATCACCTCGGATGAGCTGGGCTAGGGGTTCAATACTGATAGCAAATAACAAGGGTGAAAGAGGACATCCTTGTCTACAACCCCGCTCTAATGCAAAACTTGCTGATATATGACCGTTCACTTTGACTGAAGCCAGTGGACGTGAATAGAGTATTTGTATCCATTTTATGAAGTCTGAACCAAATCTGAACCATTTAAGGGTTTGGAGTAGGTACTGCCAAGACACCCGATCAAATGCTTTATAAGCGTCCAGTGATAATAGTAACGCCTCCCCTCCATTTTGAATAGCTCATTATATTTAATAATCTGCGAAGATTGTCACCATAATATCTCCCTGTGATAAAACCTGTTTGGTCTGGATTTATAATTTGTGCAATGGTCTTATTCAATCTCTTTGCTAAGATGGCTGTTAAAATACATATATCGCCATTCAATAGAGAGATAGGCCTGTATGACTGGCACTCAGTAGGGTCTTTACCTTCTTTTTGTATTACTACTACAGTTGCTTCTCTCCAAGACGGTGCAAATGTCCCAGATTGTAGAGCATGCTGATATGCTTTTAGTAGAAGGGGGGACAATATTTCTTTAAAGCTCTTATAGAATTCATTAATGTAGTCATCGGTCTAGGATTAGGTGAGTTATTATTTTTTAGCTTCTGCACTATGTTTGACGACCGTCAATAGTCGGCTAGCTCTATTACCATGTTCATAATACTTCTGATTGGTAAACCTTAGATTGCCTTCAATTTTCTCAGTGACCAGACATCATATTCCCTTCATGCATCTCTAAGATTAGTTAAGAGAGTAGGATTTGAGCTTTGCTTATGTTGTTGTTCCAATTTTATAATCATTTGTTCTAGTTCCTGTAGACTAGCATCACTCTTTTTTTTTCTGGCACCTGCGAAGGAGATAATACGACCCCGAAGGTATGCTTTTGCACAGTCCCATAATATAAGTGGTGATAGTTCTGGGGAGGTGTTGGTGTCCAAATAAAATTTAAGTTCTGTTGTGATAAGGTTGATGAACTCTTTATCATTAAGGAGAGATGCATTTAACCTCCATTGTTTAGGTGTTGACTTATGTTCCATGAGAGTTCAATAGGGGAACGGTCAGAAATTGTCATTGGTAAAATCTTCAAGTCAGTTATTCTGTATAGTTCAGCCTCGGGGGTAAAGAAATAATCAATTCTAGAATAGGATGCATGCCTATGCGAATAAAATGTAAAGTCTCTACAACTGCTTCTCCACGCATCGACGAGTCCCAGTTCTGTAGATTGATATTTTAATGTTTTACTCATTCGAGAGGGCGGAGTAGTGGAGACTGGCTGTTTATCCATAAACTGTGACATAACACAATTGAAATCTCCACCCATTAGCAAGATCCCAGAACTATGCTGCGCTATTACGTTGAAAACTTTTCTAATGAAATCTGGGTTGTCCTCATGTGGAGCGTATACATTCATAAAAGACACGTCTATACCATCAATGGAACCATTTAACAAAATAAATCTCCCGTCTGTATCCTTATGGACTGTGACCAAACTGAAATTGACTTGTTTATGGATCAAGATGGATACACCTTTCTTTCTCCCCGACGGATGAGAAGAGAAGTACACTTCATCAGCCCATGATTTCATACATTTTTCGTGCTCCACGTCAGACAAATGAGTTTCTTGTAGAAATGCTATCTGACACTGAGATTGCTTCAGCTGACGTACAATCTTTTTCCTTTTAAGAGGGCTGAAGTCCTGAAGTGAAGTCCTTTAACATTATAACTTATTATGTTTAGTAACCCCATTCAAAATATGAACTAAGGGGAATCACTGCAATCCGTTACTTAAATGCATGGGGAGGTATGGAGAGAAGGTAGGTCTGTGTGGTTGTAATAGGAGTGAGGGAGGCGGCGGAGGAAGGGATAAAAAATGAAAATAAAAAAACAAAGAATAATTAAATAACCAGCAGCTGTGTGACAAAGTCATAATATCAATACTAGGCATTAGAATATTGATGAGTCTGTATTCAGGAATGAACTGCCTCTCTCACCACTTTTCTTAACGTACAGAGATCCCAAGGGGAACACTGATCAAAACAAACAGAGCAACGGGGAACCTTCTTGGGCTCAAGAACATGAGTGTCGGGTTAGTTCTTTGGGACTTAGTCCCAAGCTGCACAAGACGAACAAGCAGCTATGTAAGCTGTTCTCTATGTAGATACCTATTAGGCTATAGTATGTATTAGTAATTGCCTGTGCTTACAGATCCAGATATGGACAGGGGTTGTCAGATGTTCACTACACAGGCTCCTACAGAACCACAATGTAAGACAAAAACAAAGTATAACAACGGCACCACAAATTATACAGATCCCAAACTGTGTCCTGTATATAGGGGATAGGCATGTTCAGAGTATCTAAACTGAAGGACACACAGGATATGAGATCAGAATTTAACTGTGGGCCTACAAAAACAAGCAAAGTAAAAATGTTAAATAAATCAGGTCATCTTAATTTGGAGCAAAATAATCAGATTACTGTAAATAAAAGGTACTCATTTCAACACTTTGATCAAACGTGCACACCTGCAACAGCGATGCACACACAAACATGTGTGCACATACACATACTGTAGTTACATTCTCAATGTGCCGCTACAGTCGCGCTACCTTTCCTACATGACAGAATAATCATAACTGCATATGAATATGAAACGGAGAGTCCGTATTTCAGAAATGGAGTAGACCTTACATTACAGACTCAGACACTAATCAACGATGTTCTTTTCCCACCAGGTTAGAGATGCGCTTATCAGGTCTCAGTCTCTGTCCACTGAGACTGAGACGGAGTAGTTTTCGGACATCTGTAAAGGCTCCTCTTGCTCTGGCTACACTCGCTGTGTAATCTGGGTAGATGGCCACTGGGTTTCCGTTGTAACTCAGTGGGGCCTGATCTCGAGCTCTTCTTAAAATCTCCATACAGTCTCAGTCATAGTGCAATTTTGCAATAATGGCACAAGGTTTGTCTCCTGGCTTCCTAGACCCAAGACTGCGATGAGAGCGATCAATTTTTCTATCTTTGTCCATCCGCAGTGTCTCCTTCAGTAGTTTAGAAACTGCTGTGGTCGAGCTTGAGCCTGGTTGTTCTGGGACTCCCACAATCCGGATATTCCCTCGTCTCATCCGCCCCTCTAGGTCTTCACATTTTCCTTTCAGGTCTTCCACTTCACTTTTAAGAGTGCTCACCGTGGTTTGAAGGGACACAACTTCATCCGACCATGTTGACAGCCCCCCCTCAATGTCTCTGATGTTTCCTCTCATTTGCTCAATTTCAGACCAGATGACAGTGGCGTTGTTCACAATTTCAGATTTTACCGCTTGTAGTTCACATTTTAGTGCGTCAAAATCTTCAGCTAACGCAGTGTTTCTCAGTTCCGGTCCTCGGGGACCACTGCCCTGCATGTTTTAGATGTTTCCTGTGCCAACACACCTGATTCAAATGAGTGGCTCGTTATCAGGCCACTGCAGAGCTTGATGACGAGCTGATCATTTGAATCAGGTGTGGTGGAGGAGGAAACATCTAAAACATGCAGGGCAGTGGTCCCCGAGGACCAGAATTGAGAAACACTGAGCTAACGCGTTTCTCAGTTCCTGCCTTATCACTATGGATACATCCGATCTCAGAGAAGAGAGGATGTCCGACTTTATCACGTCCAGATCCATGCTTGTAGCTTCTGGTTTTGTTTGCGCAGCAGGTCGGTTGGGGTTACCTTGAGCACCTGGTGTCGAGGCCTCAGGCCTTGTACTGGTGGAAGTGGCGAACTTGTATTTTCGGAGATTTGCTGCCATGTACAGCAGCGAAAGCGACTGATATCAAACGCTGATGGTTATTGACGACAGGGGTATATGATTCAAGTAGTATTTCGTAGTTTGGATGCTGTTGAAACATTAAATTATTAGTGGCCCTGCAGGAGCGCTCACAAACACGTCTTACTCCATGTCTTGCTCAACAGTGCCCCTGTGTTCTGGAGCTTTTGACCAAGCACATGACACTAGACGACTGTTCAGCAATAAGTCCACAAATCCTCCACGACAAGTTCAAGTCAAGAGTCCTTCGAGACAAGAACTGACTGTGATGCTGACTTTAACATTTGACTTAATTATTAATGAATGAATGTGGTAATTAATAGTATTACCATTAATTAATCCTAATTATTGATATAATAATAATAATTAGCAATAGTTGGACTGTGATGAACCTTGTTGGACTGTGTGGTCAACCTTGTTGGTTGTGTTGATCGTGTGATCACATGTTGGCGCTCCTGCAGTACCTGAACCTGAGAGGTCGGCCAACGTGACAAAGTGCTCCTTCAGGAACGCCTCCTGGTCTGGAGTCTGAGGGATGAGCTGAGAGGCCCTGATTCTTCCTCCTCTTCCTCCCTCGTCTTCATCGTCCTCCAGCTCAGAGGAGTTTCCGTCCACGCTGAGAGGCTCTGTAGGCTCCAAGTCTGACAAACAAGACGGAGGGAAAAGAGTACGTCAAATGTGTATTTGAGTAAAGTACATCAGTACTCCAGTATGTGAAGAACCTCGAGTACTCGAGTACTCACCCTGTCCTGCAGGTCTGACTGGACTGGACAGGCTGGAGTTGAATCCCAGTGAGCAGCCGCTGTCCGGACTGGGTTTGTCCTGTCGTCCATCTGCAGCAGCAGGACACGCCTCCTTCACCTGGAACTCACTGACAGGAAGAGGCGGGGTTTATAGTGGGCAGGGTTTACAGGGGCAGGTCAACATCTGTGCTAACAGTCCTACCTTCCTGCCAGGCTCACTCTGTCCTCCCATTGGTCAGGATACAACACCAGAGCTTCCCTGTCTGGACTTTGATTGGACAGGCGGATGAAGTCTGGCCTCTGATTGGTCCTCGCCTCGTCGTCCTCGGCCTGGAGAGACAGAATGACACAACATCAAGTCAACCAATCAGAGCATTGGAGGTTCATCCATCTGAACAAGTGAGCATGAGGTCGGATGCTTTGTGTGTTCTCACCCATGCAGTGGTGACCTGCAGACTGATGGTGCTCCCCAGCTCCTGATTGGTCCTATGAAGCCCCACCTCCATACCTGGGCCCCTCCCCCTCTGGCTGCAGGTGGAGGTGTTACCGTCGTGGGGGCGGGTCTTCATCTGAGGGGGCGGCACAAAAGGTCAGGTTAACTGTGCGTTTAGCAGGAAGACTTTAAAGTATGTGAAGAACCTGACCTCCTCCTGCTCCACCTGCTGCTTCTCCAGTCTGTCGGGACAGTACGAGTCCAGCAGTCTCAGGTCCAACATGGACTTCACCATCAGAGCACCATCCTCCACGCCGCCTGTCCTCCGAGACCAGCGACGGCGAGGAGGTCGACCTGCCAACACCTCCTGAGGAGTCCAAAAGAAACAGTCTGAGGCATGTGTCGACATGAGCAACACGAGCTAACGTTAGCTTAGCAATGGAGTCCACTAACATCAACAGACGACCGACACGTTAACGTTACTGCAGAGCATGTCACGTGACATGCTGTGGGTTCAGCTGGCTAACATTAGCTTGATGCTTGAACATTACAGACAGTAACGTTACGTTAACGTTATAGTAACATTATTCTAAATATGATTGTTGATTTTACAGAGTTCAGTCTCGTGTTTGTCACTGTCGATGAACAGGAAGCTGACTGACGTTACTCGTTTAATATGTAGCGACACATTAAATCTGATTATGATGAATGAATACGATCATCAGTGTGCTGCGTTCACTGACCTTCCTGCTGTCCAGAGAGTTGAACTTCTCATCAGACGTTTCTGCAGAAAAGACAGTCACATGGTTTAACCCTCGTGTCCTCCTCCTCACTACCCTCTGCACACCTTCATGGTAAAAATGTACACGTCCAAACAAACTGCTATAAAATCATCACATCAATATTTATTTCATAAATCTCTGAAACAACTTCAGACTTGCTCCAAACTACCAAACACTGAATAATTGTCCTGATTGTAACCCTTTAAATGTCAGTGTAATGATTTGAATGATTCATTATTTATCACATAAAAAGGTGGATGTGGTGTTGGTGCTGATTACAGTCTTGGATATGTCAAACATTAACAACTGCATTGATTTGACTGCATTAGTATTTTTCATGTAGTGTCAGATTCTCCCTCTGGACACCATCGTGACCAAAAATGTCTCATTGACTTCCATTCAAACACATTTCTTAATCTCACTGTCATTGTGTGTGTGTGTGTGTTCATGTTCAGCTGCATAAACACACTAACAGTTGTTTGTAAACAAACACCTCTTCAAAGACACATGAAACACAAGATGACCTTTGATCACACCTGAAATGATCAGCACACACACACACACACACACACACACACACACAGTAAACATGACTTATGGTCCAAAGCTACAAACCACTCAGACTCCTTCAGAAGGCCTCCTGCATTCATGTAGAAGAGTTTCATTCAGGGGACTTGTTTTTTTGTCCCCATACCGTCAGAGGTCCCCATGATGTGACTGTATAAACAAGTTTTTGTCCCCATAACCATACCACCACCAGTCCACACAGGCACACACACAGGCACACACACACACGCAGGCACACACACACACACACACAGGCACACACACACACACACACGCACGCACACACACAGGCGCACACACACACACACACAGGCGCGCACACACACACACACACACACACACACACACAAGGCACACACACACACACACACACACGCAGGCACACACACAGGCACACACACACACACACACACATTTTGGCAGTTTGTGTGTACGTGTACATTTTTACCATGAAGGTGAGCAGAGGGAGCAAAATGCAGCAACACAGTTTAAAGACGTGAGAGAGGAAAGACGTTTAAAAAGTTACTAAAGAGAAAAGT